>CM050172.1:82192408-82469908 GCA_027410445.1 Discoglossus pictus
TTTCATTCCGTTACAATGGATTCCATAGTATATTGGCAGTCACAGTCTCTCATTCCCATTACAATGGGGTCCATAGTGTATAAGCAGTCACAGTCTCTCATTACCATTACAATGGATTCCCTAGTGTATTGGCAGTCACGGTCTCTCATTCCCATTACAACGGGTTCCATAATGTATTGGCATTCACAGTCTTTCATTCCCGTTACAATGGGTTCCATAGTGTATTGGCAGTCACAGTCTCTCATTCCCATTACAATGGGGTCCATAATGTATAAGCAGTCACAGTCTCTCATTTCCATTACAATGGGTTCCATAGGGTATAGGTTCTCACAGTCTCTCAATCCTGTTACAAGGGGTTCCGTAGTGTATAGGCACTCACAGTCTCTCATTCCCTTTACAACGGGTTCTATAGCTGTAGGTACCCACAGTCAATTATTCCAATTAGAATGGGTTCTGAAGTGTATTAGCACGTATTCCTCTTACAATTGGTTCCTTAGTGTATTGGAACTTACAGTCTCTCGTTCCCAGTACACTGATTCAGAGTTTCTACTACTTGCATTACAGAGATGGCTATGTACAGTTTTATCGCTAGAATATGCAAAGTGCTATTGAGATTTCTTATGGATACAAATACCCAGAACAGTGTGATCTGGTCCAGATGCTAATTTACAGTCAGGTCCATAAATATTGGGACATCAACATAATTCTAATCTTTTTGGCTCTATACACCTCCACAATGGATTTGAAATGAAACGAACAAGATTTGCTTTAACTGCAGACTTTCAGCTTTAATTTGAGGGTATTTACATCCAAATCAGGTGAACGGTGTAGGAATTACAACAGTTTGTGTATGTGCCTCCCACTTTTTAAGGGACCGAAAGTAATGGGACAGATTAACAGTCATAAAACAAACTTTAACTTTTTAATACTTGGTTGCAAATCCTTTGCAGTCAATTACAGCCTGAAGTCTGGAACGCATAGACATCACCATGGGTTTCATCCCTGGTGATGCTCTGCCAGACCTCTATTGCAACTGTCTTCAGTTCCTGCTTGTTCTTGGGGCATTTTTCCTTCAGTTTTGTCTTCAGCAAGTGAAATGCATGCTCAATCGGATTCAGGTCAGGTGATTGACTTGGCCATTGCATAACATTCCACTTCTTTCCCTTAAAACACTCTTTGGTTGCTTTTGCAGTATGCTTCGGGTCATTATCCATCTGCACTGTGAAGCGCCGTCCAATGAGTTCTGAAGCATTTGGCTGAATATGAGCAGATAATATTGCCCGAAACACTTCAGAATTCATCCTGCTGCTTTTGTCAGCAGTCACATCATCAATAAATACAAGAGAACCAGTTCCATTGGCAGCCATACATGCCCACGCCATGACACTACCACCACCATGCTTCACTGATGAGGTGGTATGCTTTGGATCATGAGCAGTTCCTTTCCGTATCCATACTCTTCTCTTCCCATCACTCTGGTACAAGTTGATCTTAGTCTCATCTGTCCATAGGATGTTGTTCCAGAACTGTGAAGGCTTTTTTAGGTGTTGTTTGGAAAACTCTAATCTGGCCTTCCTGTTTTTGAGGCTCACCAATGGTTTACAGCTTGTGGTGAACCCTCTGTATTCACTCTGGTGAAGTCTTCTCTTGATTGTTGACTTTGACACACATACACCTACCTCCTGGAGAGTGTTCTTGATCTGGCCAACTGTTGTGAAGGGTGTTTTCTTCAACAGGGAAATAATTATTCGGTCATCCACCACAGTTGTTTTCCGTGGTCTTCCGGTGTTGCTGAGCTCCTTGGTGCATTCTTTCTTTTTAAGGATGTTCCAAACAGTTGATTTGGCCACACCTAATGTTTTTGCTATCTCTCTGATGGGTTTGTTTTGTTTTTTCAGCCTAATGATGGCTTGCTTCACTGATAGTGACAGCTCTTTGGATCTCATATTGAGAGTTAACAGCAACAAATGCAAATAGCACACTTGAAATGAACACTTGAGCTTGTATCTGCTCTTTGTAAATGGGATAATGAGGGAATACCACACACCTGGCCATGGAACAGCTGAGCAGCCAATTGTCCCATTACTTTTGGTCCCTTAAAAAGTGGGAGGCACATATACAAACTGTTGTAATTCCTACACCGTTCACCTGGTTTGGATGTAAATACCCTCAAATTAAAGCTGAAAGTCTGCAGTTAAAGCACATCTTGTTCGTTTCATTTCAAATCCATTGTGGTGGTGTATAGAGCAAAAAAGATTAGAATTATGTCGATGTGCCAAATTTATGGACCTGACTGTATATTGTTTCAGTTTCCCACTAGGTGTCCATGTGTATATTAATAACATTTTGCGTTTCTGGTATTGAATACATCTCTCTATAAATGTGAGTTTCTGGTATGGGTGCATTGTGGCAGAGTGAATGCAGAAAGAAGAATGCTAATTGGAGAGCAGAAATAGCACACAAGAAAAAAAAAAAAAAGGGTGTGGATAGGGCGAGGCATGACAAGGGGAAATCAAGCGAGGAAAGGCTGGTTAATGGAATGAAGACTAAATAAAGTAAGATGATGTAAAGAAAAAGGGAGGTAGGAAGGTGGTGCAAGAAAGCTAAGTGGAAACTATGCCATTTCTACCCCCACCAGGTATTTTCCCAATTGCTCTACAATCTCCAAGAAAAAAAGGAAGCAAGAACAAGAAGTCATGATGTGAAGATGAAAAAAATTAGGGGTAAAGTGAAAAAGCACTACTTTGCAGAAAGGGTAGTAGATAAATAAAACAGTGTTGTCACTGCTGGTATATAACTCACCCCTGCTTCTTGGCTATGCTGTGTTGCCACAGCAACTACCATGGTGCTATGTCTGAAATCTTTCTCAAGCCGAATTGGCCAAAACAAATTGCAGGGGGTGTTAACCTTAATTTTAAAATGTCACATTACAATAGATTTTGCGAACTTCAAGGTGTTTAAATCTTTACTTTTGTATTTTTTCATGCAAACATTTTTTTTTTCATACACTTCTGATTCTCCTCCATCAGATGCATTTATAATCCAGGAAACATAGATATCCCTTTTAGCCAAACTTTTAGGACAGACCAGATGTTCTTGTTTGGTTCTTGTCCAGCATTAAATCTATTTATAGGTTGAGGAATAGTATTAGTTACTCATAAAACTAAATATTTACATAAAGGAAATCCCACAGATGACTCAACAAGACATAAAACTGAAGAGGCGAGCTAATTAAACAGTACCAGATTTTAGATCCCCATATTTAATAATGTTAACATTTCAAAACCTATATTAGTTGATTTTTTTTGATAATATATAAAACCAGTACAAATATCAATTTCCTCTTGGCTCTGTAGTTTGAGAAAAGTTTCTAAACCATGTAGCAGTTATATGCAGTAAGCCATGAGCACATGTATACAAATGCTGGAATCCAGATTTTGTAAACCTATTCAAGATTCATGGGTTCCCTGGTGGTCCAGTGGTTAGGATTTGGGGCTTTCACAACTGCGATCTTGGTTCGATTTGTCAGGGAACCAAAAGGTTGTATCACACTGAAGCCATGTAGGGTTGGGCCTGGTCATTATGGGAGACAACCTAGGATTACCGGGCGCTGCCTGCTGTGGCACACTTAAGGAGAAACTGGCAAACCGACTCCAGTATCTCTGCCATGAATGACAAATATCAGTATGGTGCATTATGGTCCATGAGGTTGTGGAGAGTCAGACATGACTGAGACGCAAACAAGTTAAATGGATGGAAGTTTACATAGGGAGGGATATTCATATCAGTTTAAGGATTTAAAAGCTGAGGGACTTGGTGGATCACCTGAACACAGCTTTGGGTCTCTGGCCACCTAATGATATTTCACATTCATAATAGACAATTATAAGGTGCCTTTACACACTTAGAAACAATAAAATGCATCAGTTTTAGTAATTTAGTATATATTTTTTTATAATCCTGGTTCTATGGACCACATCAATGCAGCTTACAGACCACTGTGGTCCACAGAACATTGTTTGGGAGCCTCTGATATACAGTATACCTAGATTTGGAAATGTTTCTAAAAATTTGTATTTCTTGCTTCTACTATTCTTCCTAAATATAATGTCTCTGAGGATTCTTTCCAGGCCCCAAGAAACATCCCGTCCGATTTCTACACAATATTCCTCATTCATGCATTATATAGTTTTGTGAACATTTGAGTATACCTAATGCAATAAAGGCATGAAGAAAGAGCCTGGAAGTCCTGATATGTCCAAGCCCTATCAATTGTGTTGATAGAAGTTGACATGTTATTGGTCATTATCTAACATTGTAGAGGTATTCCCAAGCAAGGAAGAGGTGCAGAAGGGGAATTAACCTGGATGTGAAGGTAATTCACTTGTTATACAAGATTAGCACTGGCAGTATTTGCATATCCCCACAAAATAGGCAAAGATGCTTTTAAAATGTTAAAAGAAAATACAGCCTTTAGTTGAACCTGCTATTTTGGTTTCTGCTTCTTTAGGTGGAAGGAGACTGAATACTTCCTTTAGGTGGAAGGTAACTAAAACAGCCAACACTTTCATTTTCAAGGATACATCCTCCATAGAATAGCAGAAGACAATCAGAAAAAAAACATAACACAGTAAAGAATTGGTCACAGACACCTTTTCCAGTTCTGGATTAGCCCATTGAACCACCATTAAAGGACAGACCGCTTGGCTCACACCACTGGACTATGTGCATAAACATCTCCATTGTGTTGTAATCTGTTTTGTTCCACTGTTTGTCAGATAAAGTTAATGTACTTTATTTGGAGGTCTGAACAACTAGACATGGAGACCGCATTATGTGTATTTGGAGATTGGCCTATTGTTCACAGGTGCCAGACAGGATGCCAGGCTATTAGACACCATGTGGAGTCAATCTCCTGTGTTTGTCTGCCACTTCCTTTCAAGGTTGGGTCCCCCCCCCCCCCCCCCCCCCCATATTTATCCCCTATAAATCTTGTTGACTTAGCAGTGAACTAATTTAATTTTGCAGAAACATATAGAAATGTTATGTTCTCCAATTTGCTCCTGGTGGCTGTGATACTGATCATATCTCCACCCTAAAAGTAACTTGTCCTGGTCACTACCCCGGAAAGGTTACTGAGACTCCTGGAAGTGCCGGTTCCTGATGGAGACCCTGACTGATAACAGAAGCCAAATATCAGGGTGCAGGTGCTGAGATTTCCAAGAACCCAAACGGTCCTTGTGTAGTCTATATAGTAAATGGCCCTGGAAAGTAATAGCCCCTACCCCTGGATCATCACAATTTTATTTTAGAGGGTCAATACCCTGCATTCAGTACAAGTCGGAAATAGGGTTTTGTGTCGCCCTGGAATAGGTCAGACATTATGCTAGCTAAAATAACCCATTGATTAACATGCAAATGAATTGATAAAGAAAATTAAACACCTTTTTGTGGTTTTTCTTTTTGTTGTTGCCACAAACCAATGGTTTAACAACAACAACAAAAAAAACACAAAAAAAAAAAAGGAGGTCAAGATATCTATATTGAATTATCTAAAATAACCCATCTTGCATTGTTGCAACATGTAATATAAAAAATACAGGTTACAGAAAAAGAAATATACTGTTTATTACTGGTTTCAAATATTACATGCACTCAAAAATTAAACTCTTTATTTAAACATTTCAATATTTTATCAATATAGAGCAAGCAAAGAAAACACTCACTGAAAAACAAACCGCTTAAAAAGCCTTTACAAAAATACATTGCACAAAGTCCTATTTTGCATCTTTAAAAATAAATTAGTGTTTTGAAGAAAAGAAAAAAAAAATTCATCCCTTTACACCCCTAACTTTTCAGATTTGTATTTTTTTTTATAGAATATTTGACTTAAAATATGTCATTTCTGTACATCAACATATATGCATAGGCCAACCATTCTGTTTTTAGGTTTATGGACTGTTGTGCAATATACATAAACTCTATTCAAAAAGCCAGTCAGCGGAATCTGTTAAGCCTGCATTTTGAGACAAATACATACATTTTTTTAGATGCCAGAAAGTCCCCTTGGGTAATGGCGGTTGACAAAGTGGATCTGACTATAAAATCTTCTATAAATATATGTAAAAATATATGAAAACACTTTTTGGCTAGTTTGCAAAAATAACTTAAAATACTTCGGCACAAGTAAAAGTTAGCTACAGAATAAAGAATTACATCTAGGTACACGGCATAACCATCCTGCAGAAAGAATATTCTGAATAATAAACACACAAGTTCTATATCAAATGAGCAAGTTTATCTACAGTTAGCTTTTTCTCATTTTTGCAGTGTAAGAAGTACCATGATAAGCAAATTCAGTTTGTACCTGGCCCTTTGCTGTGTGAAATCATTCAGGCTTGATCATTAGCATGTAATTGTGTTTACACTGCTGCACATAAATAGATCCAATCTGAATATAGCGAATAGTCCAACTGGGGGGAGATAAGTGCTTTTTTCTTTTTATATACAAACAAACAAACAAACAAACAAACATTCTCACCTTTCTCATAAAGGAAACCAAACATGAATAGATTAAAGAAGGACAAACGGGCTTTGGTTATGTTCTAAACTCTGATAGACATTGGCAGATAGGCTGTAGAAAATGTAAGGCTAGACATATCTATACAATTAGCACAAACATGTTTGCTGCAAAAGGAATGTGTTGCAGGCTTCTCTGGCAGCAATAATGTTTACCACAGTAGTACATTTACAGGGGAGGGGAGACGACTTTCTGTGCGCTACCCGAAAATGGGAGCTCTTTGCAACGGTTTCCAGCTAACTGGCCTTTCAATCCTGAGTAGTCTGCATGCAGCATGTTACGGAGCTTGGAGACAAATTAAGAAGCACACTGGCAACAACTAAGTGCATTTCAAATAGGTTTGGTGGGGTTTTTATTGTAGAAGTTTCCTTTTATTTTTGGGTGAAACATGGAGTCTGCAGGGTACACCGCTCCTACACATTCCAAATATATTCCAGTGTTCCAGGTTCGGAGTATTTACACACAAAGTTTAGACAGTTGAGTAAAGCCTGTGTTATTTCACAGGTGTTCCGTGGGCTCTGAAGCGATACAGACATGTGTAATCAGTATGACCCCAATTGGAGAAGATCCGAAGTTCCACTATCTGAAAAGCTTTCTCATTTTCTTCCTAAAAAGGGGGAAAAAAATAAAGGAATTTGCTTATTAAATATACTTTAAATGAAGCACCATTTACATTATAAAAGAAAAATAAGTGACAGTGTTTCATTAAACTCAAACCTTAAAAAAGGGATATGGAAGATTTCTGGATTTTACTAGGTATATAAAATATACCTGTGCATCTCTTATGTACTTTATTTTATTAAGTAGTGATCATAAGCTCTGTTTTTACGCACTAAAATCACAAATAGTACTTGCTTCGGTCTGACCTCTGCAGCTCACAAAGACACAGACTCTGTAGTACTTTCAGTGTAGTATCTCATACTAGCAAACCGTGATCATGTCTCAGCAGAATATTAGAGACTTTGCCCTGATTGGTTAGTATGAGAAACTACACAAGTACTACAGATTGGGTCTTCATGAGCTGCAGAAGTCAGATCCAAGAAGGTGATATGCGTTTGTTTTTATATAATTAAAAAATACCTTATAATCACTATTTAATAAGATATAGAACATATAATACATAGGTATATTATATACCTATTAAAATTCAGTAAGGCTTCCATATCCCTTTAATAAGGGAAGAGGGGGGGGGGGGTGGAAGAAAAGGGAAAATTACAAAGATTATGGATGTTTTTCTGACATGCTCTAAAATAGCAGGATATATAAATAAAAATAAATTACCATCACTTGGAAGGTCTGCAGTGGCTCTCCCTCTTCCTCATACAGAGATTGGACCAAAAGGGTGCCATTCTCCTGATACTCATCTTCCAGGCCCTTTTATGAAACAAAGATAAAATTAGCACTTTATTTTAGAGCTGGGAGTATTACAGAAATGTGAAACAAATTACTTACATATACAGCAAAATCTTTAGGAGCACTTGTGATGTTGCCTGTCGGTGACAGAGACTTTGGTATGTGCTCTAAAGAAAAGGCTGTTGGATGTATCATCATTGAAAGCCGAACCACCAGATATCCTTGAGCTCCTTTAAACGCCCAACAGTTACCCGGATACATATCAGGCTAGATAAACAGTAAAAGGTTTATTCTTTTTAATGCGGATGCAAGAGCAAAAAAAAAAAAACATGCCCGATTAGACTGTTCATTATTACTGCTGTGTTATCACAATTTTCAGTAAGCAAAAAATTATCACACTGCAATTCAACAAATATAACATTATCCCTAGAACAATGTACATCTTTCCTGCAAGAGGCACCAGCAGTCCAGGATGTCAAGCATCTATCAAACGGAGTAGCTAAGACGTGATAAGCAGAGAAGCTTTATACACAACCAGTGAAATGCAGAAATGCTGGACTGTTGGAGACCATTCTAGGACTGCATTGAACACCACTGTCCTAGAAGTTAGAGCATTTCCAAATCTAAACTATATATTTAGCACAAATTTGTTGCAAAAGAAATTGTTGTAGATTAAAACACAATGTAAAAAATGTTAACAAATTTTATTCTTTATTCAATACGCAAGACAGAAGTATAGAAATGCTATCATAGGATTACACAGAACACAAGAAATAGCAATGCATTCGAACGTGCTCACTGCAGAGCTCAATAAATTATATCACAGCTTTACATATTCAGTAAAGGAAGGAAATTACACAAAGGAAAGTGTGAGATCATGTGACTTCACACAGTAGGGCAGACTTCAGATGATAACTGAGCATGTCTGTAAATCCTCAGGCAAAAAAGAAACATTGTATAAAATATGCTAATCCCTGGGAATTTCTGGGGGTGTCAACATTGCTGAATTTCTTGCATTTGCAAACTTTCTCTCAATCTTTAGGCTAACCTTTTAACTGTTTACTTTGGAATTTTGTCATGCAAACATTTTTTTTGAGACACTATAAAGCAGGGGTCACCAAACTTGGTCCTGGAGGGCCGACCCAGGCCTGGATTTGTGGATATCCTTGCTGCAAACAGGTGAGTCAATCAGGATGGCTGAAGAAACAAGATTCTCACCTGTTTGCAGCAAGGATATCCACAAATCCAGGCCTGGGTCAGCCCTCCAGGACCGAGTTTGGTGACCCCTGCTATAAATTCTCCTCTATCAGATGCATTAATAACCCAGCTCACTTGCATATACCTTAAAAAAAATGAGTGAGCTGGGTTATTAATGCAAGTGAGCTGGGTTATTAATGCATCTGATAGAGGAGAATTTATAGTGTCTGGATTTTTTTCATGCAAACATTTTTATTAAAGGTATATGTGTTTGCATGAAAAAAAATCCACAGTAAACAGGTAAACCACAATATGCATTCATAACCCATCCTCACTTTAATATGCCTTTAAGTGCCCAATTTATACATTTTACAGTGATGACAGCCAGGGGGCAGCACATCCCAGAAATGTAAACAACTCTTCTAGATGAGGATAGTGGACATGCAGTTGTGAGCACCCAACCATCATTACTATGGTGAGGTCAGGCAAAAGAAATACATTCTAACTATACACACCAAAACCTTTTGGAAGAGAAGGCTTGGTGTTGTATTTTGCATTTGGACACTTCAAAAGACTAATAAGAGCCCAAGCAAATGACTGACCTGATCATGTGTTTAAAGGTTGTTGGCTGCTTTTCTTTATTTCCTTCCAGGAAAGTACTTTTTATGTTCAATCTATTTAACTTGGTTCACCATTAACATTAAACATATAGGTGCAAATTAAAGCAAAACTTTAGCAAGCAAAATGTAATTTAAAAACAGTTTACATCATAAATGGCTGTTGCACTGAACATTTCAAATGAGATCACATTAATTAGGCTGAGTGGCTAACCTAAAGCATGCTATGTAGGATACATGGGCTATAATTATAAATCCATAACCCCCTGAAGCTACTAAGTGAGCATGCTCTAGTTTACCAAAGCTGCCTAAATAATATTCTCAGTTGAAATGTGTCTTTTCAGCAGGGCCCAGGACAAAGAGGTCAGGAGGGGTACAGCAGCAGCCATTAAGGAGGTGAACGATTTGTAAAATTATATCTTCTGACTTTGCTGCTGTTTGCACCTGTAATAATAATGGTGAATTAAGGGGTCTTTATTTTGTACACTATTTAAAGATCAATTGCATATCAACAAAGTAAGCTTTACTCTTCCACACACCACATTACACTTACCTGTATAACCACTCTTGGAGACTGTGAAAAATACCACAATGGAATGCCAAAGAGACTCATCAGAGCAGTTTTGGTTTCATAAGTCTCTGAGCAACGAGTCCCCAGTATGCTGCCACCTGGGGGGGGGGGGGGGAAACAGTAAAACAAAGCATGATGAAGTTGTGGTAAAAAAAAGCCATAATGCATTAAACCATGACAGAAGGGAATGTACTTTATATTAGAGCACATTGGCTTTTCTTACCTCCAGACTCAAGGGCAAAATCTACCATTCCAGTTCTATCTTGAGAGTAAAGCTTCAAGGCATTATTTACAATTATATGAGCTTCCTGTACAAATAAGAAAAAAAGGTCAGATACCAGACTAACATTTTCAAGAGTAATGTAAGTTTTCTTTGAGAAAGGAAGTTACATTTTTTGGGGGTGGTCTATTTTTTTAAAACATACAAAAGTTGCAATTACTGAACTTTATAAAATGGCAACCACTAAAATATTCTCTGAAAAGCCCTCACTATGGTCATGTGTATTCCACCTTACATTAGTATTTTTATTACAGATCTTGCAGCATTGTACAATCTGGTATCACTATAGAAAAGCGAATACATGATATTTAATATTTTCTGTACTTGGAGGATCAGATATTGTTTTTATTACAAAGTTTTGTCTAAAACATTTAGTTTACGCAAATTGCATTTGCATGACTTTAAATTCCATATCTTACCTCTTCAGAAATGCCTTGAATGCCTCCGGACACTGCCTTTTGTATCACTTTTGCAGTTGGCTTCTGCTTGGTCACAGATATGTGGTTTGTAATGTTCTTCAGAATCCTGAGCTCCAGTTCTTGTAGGCTAGCTGTGAAGTCACCTTTGCTCATGTAGTGAGTGGAAAGCCACTGGAGTAAGGACTCTGGTAAGTTATCCTTGTTGGCAAACATCATTTGGACTGACTCTCTTACCTTTGCGTCCACCTAATAAAAATAGGTGCAAGCAATTTTTTGATAAATATGGTTTATTGTTATAGGCATTTCAGCAACATGCAAGGTGTCCCAAAAAATTATAAAAAGAAAAACTGATTACATTCTAGCAATATATGTAATTGTAATTAGATTTGTTCTTTCCTAATTAAATCTAACATTTACCATAGTACATAGGTCATTTTAGTTCTGTAACAAACAGCACTATCTTCTATAAATGCAGTCTTGGGCTTGATCAACCAATTTAATCTACTATTAGTGACCATGATTGTGTGGATCAAAAAAATACACAACTCCTTATTTTAAATGGAAGTTAATGTATTCTCTGGTGATTACTGCTGAATATCTAGCAACATGTACAGCTCTTACATTTGCAGAGTGCTTATGTAGGTTATATTTGTTAGTTAACCCAGATATTATGTTTATGCCTTGTGAATACCAAGACTGGTGATGTCTGATGCAATGAGCTTTAGCGAAGAATGCACAGGGTAGAAAACTTTATAAAGCCATCCTTATAAACTAACATTGATTCACAATATATAACTTTACATATTATTATTGAATTTATCATGCACCAGTATTTTCTGTAAAGCTACCAATAAAGAAGAATGGACACACTAGGCAAATTGCAATGGTAAAACAAATTACATGGAGTGTATACAACATAATAAGGCATACAGTATGGTGCAAAGTTGTTGAGGTCCCTACTCCTAATAGCTTACAAATCACCATTAAAGCAAATTGTTATGGATTTTTGTTTACTTTAAAAAAAACTTTGTCGCAATACACTTAAAAAGCTGTACTATATGTGAAGCCTAATACATCATTGCTTTTCGATCAATGAAATACAAAAAACTAGTATAATTTTGGTATTGGTTGTGCCCTTAAAGCTATGGCATAAAACCATGACTTACTTTCTGAAGTACACAATCTGCATGTTCACAGTTCATTTTTTCAGTCTGTTCCTTTAGGAACATGGCTTTGTGCTCTCCGATCTGCTTTTCCAGATTTTGAATTCTTAATAGAAGATCATGGTCTTGAATTTCAACTCCACTGCAAATAAACAATTAGGGATCAGAGTGCAAACAGTACCACCTTGTCTCCTTCTGTTATAAGGTATATAATTTAAATCCATACAGTATTATGTGCTTGATATTAAATAAGTCCCAACATATATTAGAGTATTCACTGTATTAACTACAAGCATCTTTATAAAAAATACCTACAACGGATCCATAACCTAAACTTAAATCTGAATTCAGCACACTTACTCTGGGCATCTTATTTAAACTAGCGACTCGTTCATGTTTGAGGGATATATCTTGATCACTGCTCATATTAGGATTCTTTCTTACCTATACAGTTGTGCCAGCGTCTAAGCATGAAATTCATTTTGTGATTAAAATGGTTGCTCCATTATGCACATACTGTTTATAAAGCAGTACATTAAAGTGGGCCTGTCACATCGGACTGTCTTTGTTTTGTTAGTATGTGTCCAAAAACATGTTACTGAAGTGTAAAAAATATGGCAATCCAAATTACTTCAAACAAAACATCTGGCTAGTTTAAAGATTTTGGATTATTTATATTGTAACACACTGCACAGTTTAAAGCTTCAGCACTTTAAAAACTTTGTAAAAAATTACAATTGTGCCAGTAAAAGTAAATGTTAAAATTGCTATGATACTTTATTAAAAGTATGGAGATATCTAATCAAATTCTACCAACATTCCCTTATTCCAGGAGAAAGCGTAAAAAAAAAAAAATAAATAAATAAATAATGAGAAAGAAAGAAAAAAGAATGTAGTAAAAATTACCTAGTTCTGGACTGTTTCCGGTTCTCTTCAAGTGCCTAAAAGAAGGATAAACATTTGTTATAAACTTATAAAATCTAGAAGAAGAAATGTATAAGCAGAAATTTCCAAAATACCTCTAGTAATAGCAACTGCATACCTGTGACAGTTGAGTGAAGAGTGTCTCCAGATATAATATGCGGGATTCATGCTCTTTGTTTATAGAAGTGTCACCCTTAACAAAAAAAAATGTAAACAAAATGAGGCAGATTCCAATTAGATAAGCTTCACTCAAGTACACTTTGTGTGGCTAACCTTGTGCAATGCAGTTTAAAAGGACAGTTGAATCTTAAAACTATGTCAGTTTAATATTCCACTATAACTATTTTTGGGTAATAATGGATAAAAAATAAACATAACTTACTTAGGATTCCATTATGGGTGCGGCCATTTTGGTATTAACAGTCCTTGCATGACCCCAAGACCTACATCTGGCCATTATTGCAGTTGCAAATTAAAACACAGGCTCTTTCGGGCATAGTTCAGTGTGTTCCACTTCGTCATGCAATCTCATTGGTGACAACATGGCCACCGGTGACATGAAACAAGTATGTGACGTACACAGAACAAAGCATGTGTGGGCTTGTGTTGCATAATCATTTTCAGTGGCCATATTAGCAAGCTCCCCTTCTGGATCACTACCTTGTCATGGTAAGGGGGCTTTTGTACTTCAATGAAGCTGTGAACAGGGTTACGGAGAGGTGGACTTGACTGAACGACTAACAAAACTAGCAAGATGGGGTCTTTACAAGAGAGGGCTATTAATAGCACAATGGCTGCAACCATAGTGGAAAACAAAAAAAAGATTGAATCTTGAAAAAGTAGAGTAATTTATTTTAGTAATTATTAGTATATGATTATGTTATAAAGTAGATTATGTTATAAAGTAGAAATATATTTTCTAGTCTTCAGTGGTTCTTTAACGAGATCCTGACATTTCAAAATTAATTGGCTTTATTTGGAAGCCTGTGGTTTGTCAAAATGCACTCAATGAAAAATCTTAGACAGATAAATATGATACAGCATGTTAGAAATTTTCGATTCTGGGGAGAGGGGGAGAGAATTAATTTGTTTATTTTGTAACTGATAAGCAATAACATCTTATTGAAGAAAATAAATTCAATGTTTTTCAGCACATCTGCTACTCTCCTCACTTTAACCAGTGTCCAGGGGGACTACAGGATATGCTTTAGGGTTATGCCCTGATATTGTGTTGTCTTGATGGCATTGCATTATGAACTTTCACTGCAGTAGCTATAGCACACAAATCTACACTGATCAGAAGAAATGTAGGACAGACTCCTTGAGCAAATTCAGTTTCAATCCCTATACATGTGATGGAGAGATGTAGATTTGATGGAAGCTACAAAGCTAATTTTAAATGTAAAATTATAAAGACAGTTTTAATTTCTTTTTCTTTGAATACCAATTTTATTGGTAATCTGTAACAAAACAAACCTTATTGTATTTATTCACAGGTTTGTATTGCTCCTATCCAAAGTGCTTTCATCTATTTGATGGTTTAAGAGTACATAGTTCCCAGGTTTAAACCAGCATTGGTATAAAGGTCCATTACAAAACAGATGTAAATACATACAGGTGGAAGAGTATGACCACTACAATGGCCCACTAATGTAGCAGTCTTCAAGGGAAAGCATACTTACCGTGGAAAATTCCTGTTTATCCAACTGCCTTCCTGAAAAGTGCTCATTTATGATGTTTGTAACTACTGTTGACATCTGGCTCTTGTCACTGAGCTGTTCAATTTGTTCTTGGATCTTTATTATCAAGGACTTAATTTTGCTGTATTCTTCTACTTGTCGACTGTGGTTAGCGGCCATTATTGCAAGCTGCTTTTCTATCTCACTGATTCGGCCAATGTCAAACTGCAGACCCACCTCCTTTGAGAGATTTTGAGATTTAAAAATAAAAAAATAAAAAAAAGTATTCTTATGCACAAATATAAATAGGGATAACAAGGCAAACAAAAATGGTTTCTATTACACACTTTTCAACGTTACCTTTTTGCCATGATCAGACACAACGATATCAGACTCTGGTGTGATGGTAGGAATAGGTTCCTTAGATGTCTCCGATGTATACAAACTTGTCCCACTTAATGCCGGAAGCAGAGCAAGTAAACCTTCAGAACCCCAAAACCACAGACCTATAGAAAAATTAAACAAAAACACTTTGCTTTATACTGCTTTAAAATGTAAATATACATTTTTTATGCAATATCACCAATGCAAATATGTAGAGAAAGTGCCAACTTACAATACACAGTCAGTAAAATGTATTTATAATCACTTTGGCTTTGAGTGGGGTAAATTAATATTAGCTTGTGTTTTTTTTTTTAGTGGAGTACTGAATTCAATTAAAACCTATGGGATACTGAAAGCTCAGTATTTTGGTGATTAGAAGCTACTATGTGTGGGGAAGGAAGAGAGCCTTTGATATTATAACTTGAGATTGAAATTGACACCACCCCATTGAGCCCTTGCTGGCCCAGAAGTAAACGGCTTGCTTCAGGAAATGTAATCCCTGTGCCCCCAACACAAAGGTATCATGGATTCCACCAGGGCAAAGCAGAGGCATCATATTTTTTTCCAGTGAGAAACAAGCTGTATGACTTTTCGGCTTCATTATGCTCTTCGTTAAACTCAATGTTTTCAAATATTAAAAAGAAATAAAAAATTATGTACCAGACAACCATGGGGCATTGTATCTTCATTATGAACGTTATAAAACTAAACATTTCTAGTAACAACTACAGTATTGATACATAGTAGCAAGAAAATTATGGATTTAGAATTAAAAATGCTGTGAACCTCCCTTTTACGTTTATTAGAAAAAGGCAATGAAAGTTGTAAAACTTTGGAGCCGGACAGACTAGTGGGAGCGGTCCAGACATTTCTTTCCTGAACCACGGAAGAGTAATATATGTGTGTGTGTACATAAATATATATTGATAAATATATGTAGAAAACGCAAGTCAGGGCCGATAAAATATGTTAGAAGCCACCAGGTTTTTCATCCCCAATAATGAACTAGGTAAAATGTGCAACATGTTTACAGTTTTAGAGACTGCTCAGATGTAGAAGTTTGTTCCAGTAAAAAATAAAATATATAAATAAATAAATGGGAGTGTTAAGGAGAGGCTATAAGATGAGACTGTACACTTAACATTGAAAGACTTGTGCGGTATAGCAAAATAGTGAAGCTAGGTAAGGAAAGTCAAGGCAATGTAAACTTTTAGAAGTTATGAATGTGTTGGAAGGTAAGATACGGTGCAAGGATGGTTAAAATTCTGCAGCAGGGGGAGGGAAATACAAACTTACCCAACAAAAGTAGTAGAGGGAACAAGAGGAAAATCAATTTAAGAATTCTTGGAAGGCATCTACAATTAAAGGAGAAAATTGTTTAATAATCAGTAAAATGCTTGTATGTATATCTGGTTACATTATAGCCTATGAATGCTGAATATTTACCTATTTACCTAAAATATCAAGGGTTACTAATATTTTCCAATCACAACTTCTTTACTGCAATACAATTAATCTTCACTTAAATGACCACTATAGTGCATTTAAAAATAAAGCTCATATGTTTAACTTGGTTTATTTTAACACTGTATGCCGTTTTTAAAATATTATTTTTGACTTGTTAGTTTCCCCCTCAAGCAGAGCTGCTTATCTCCACCTACCTTTGCCCATCAGGAGGCGCAGCCACCTCTGCCTGAAAGCTGGACTTAAAAAAATAAGGCCGGCATTCCAGACTCTGGTACAGACTGAGCACTCCGTAAAAGGGGGACAAGGCTATGAGGAGAAAGCAGATTACAATACAGCTGTTACAACTGTGTAGGCCATGTGGACAAAGCTCATGTCACAGGGCAGCACCAGTGACATCCTAGCCCAACCTGCTTCCAAGCTCCATGATGAGTCAGCCCCCAGGCCATGCCCCTAGGGAAGGGGGAAGGCAGCTCAGTTGAAAAAAAACAACAAAAAAAAACAGACCATTTAGAAAAAGGAAAAAAAACGGCATACCATTTTTAATAGTCTATGCACAAAAAAAACATACAAGCTTTACTTGTAAATGCACTACAGTGGTCCTTTAAAGTCACCTGTACTGGAGACAAATAGTTAACTAAAGTTAAAAATTAAAAAAAAATAAGCTAATAAGATAGGCAACACTCCTGATCCATCACCCCTAATATTTTGTGCTTAAAAAGGGACAGAAAAAATGCCCAAGTTATTGGAGAAATGAGAGCACACATAAAATAAGTATAACTAAATTATACATTGAAGTGCCTTAAGTGATACAGTAATAATTTTTTTATGAATAAATTAACTGAAAGATCTACACTGTAAGGTAATATGGCTTTATCAGCAGCAATTAAGATTATGGGAGTAATAAAGAAAAGTGGGCCCAATTGAAATTTCTTACCAGTGGATGTAATTTAACAAATAAATTAAATTGATACACACCTGTCAATATTAACCGTTTTCCTATCCAGGAATGTTCTGAATTATGTTAATCATTGCTGATAAAGCCATTACCTCAGATGGTGGATCTTTCACTTAATTTACATATAAACTAACTTCAATATATCACTTTTAAAGCACTTCCACGTTTTCATTTTTATTTACAAATTGGTAACAATTACATTTTATGTGTACTTTTCCTTTCTGCACCAGCTGGTCATACTGTGTGTCATTTTTAGCAAATTGTATAGTCATAGGACTGCTGAACTAGTAATGAAAATGTAACTATACATTTACAGCTTGTTCACATATACAAGCTTTATTGTTAGAAATCAAACTTTGTTATTCAATCTTACTTTTTAGAAATGTGTATCAAAACCTTTCACACTAACGTATGCACTGTAGTGGCTGTAGAGAGGGACTCATTGGGAAGAACAGTCAAGAATACCACTAAACACAAATAAAAAAATACAGATGTGCTACTGACCTGGTTAGAAAAAAGACATTTAATAATGAAATCAGAGTTGTAAGTTGATACCATCCTGTACCCAACCACCAAAATGTTCCAGAAGCTGCTTTTCCTGCAGTAAGGAAGATAGAATAGGTTAGTCAGACAAACTATGTGCTGTATGAACAAGGATGAAAGCCAATAGCTCATGCAAATGGATACGTTTTGTATAACACGCAAGAGCTTCAACATGCATTGAATGAAATAATAAATGCAACCTAATATGAACCATGTAAGAGAAATAAAACCTCTAAAAAAAATATGAAAACACAATGGTAATGCAATTCGGACACTTTAACAGAGGCAAACCACTCAAAACCTGATCAGTGGCAGAGAGAAATTTGATTACTAAATAAAATCAATAGAGACATACAATAACGCATGTCTAAAGTTATAGGATCTTAAACCTCAGCAAATACAGAAATAAAACTGTGGCAACACAAGAGAGTTCAGTGATGCAGCCTTAAATGTCCATGCCAATGTGCAAAATTAAAATAATAACCTGGTGATACAATGGCCAACCAAAGAAACGACAACATCTTCCTGGATACAAACCATCCTGCAGCTCCAATATTTCGGACCGCTTGAAGTAAAAAGTAGCCTAAAATATAGAGGAAAGGTGTATTGATGGGTACTTCCAAAGGAAAGCAGGACTGTACAAATGCAGAAGACTCACAATTTAACCAGTTGCATGCCAAAGATTGAGTATAGAAATATTTGCAAGAGCGTACAGCATTTAATTTAGAAAAAAATAGTTGAATAAAAAAAATTAAAAAAAAAAAACACATCTTTCTTATCTAACAAATTAGGTTTAGAAAATTTAAGTTCACTAGAGGCGAGTATGTACACCCGAGGATCTTCCACTTGGCTGATTTCAAGAGAAAATATAGCAGAAGCAATCCAGCTTTTTGAATAGAAGGTTATACTTTGTTATTTACATTATTAATTTGCATGTAAAACAGGAAAGGCAGAATCCTTCTAATGGGTCGTAGAGCGTGGCAACTTATTCAAGGTATGCAAAATGTGTGGATTCCTGTTAAAGTGACCATTTTGGCTATTCTTTTGCAGATTTATCCCTGCTGAGAAAAAAAAGAACTGGGCAAAAACTCATGTATTTTCCCAATATTACTTACTTTCAAAATAATATGGCAGATTTTACCAGTTCTAACTCTGGGAGCAAGATAGAAAAATTCACAACCTTTATTATTTCCATAATCTACACTGAAGATATTTTATTACGGCATAATTGAACTTGCCCATTAAACTATTTTACACTTGAAATTTGATGGGTCAAGCAAAAAAGTTAATGCATTTTTATGATGATTAAAGAACTTGATAAAACAAAAGTTACTACACGATACACAAAAAAATTGTAATATAGAGTAAAAGCCCAATAGACCGAGAACTTATAGTAAGAGGAACATTTCAGGAGTGAACAAAGAGCAAAGATGCTGCAGGTGATAAGTTTGAGAAAAGGAAAAGAAGAATTAGGCAAAGTCCAAAACAAAGCAAAAATGTATAAACAGAGTGCAAATAAACCTGTATAAGAAAAGATGTGCCACAGGGTCCCTGTCACCCTTTTAGCCAGTGAAGATTGCATGTGGACAGTGGTTTGTGTTTCAAGATGTTTCGTCCCTTTACAGTCATCACCTGTTGGTTATGGTAACAAGCAATTAATATGCAACCAACACCACAGGGGGGAAAAAGTATGTCACATTTTGTTTAGAAAAGTTTAGCTTTAAAAACTTCACCATCAGAACAGATCATTAGCTTTCATTAAGTTTAGTATGAAGCTATATATTCTCATGTGTTATATTATTTCTAAATATACTACACAAAAAACAAACAAGTTTCTAAAGCTACACAATATCAAGTTAAAGCGACATATCAAAAGTCCAAGTTACTCCAGAAATTGAAAGTGTGTATGTGTAATATATATAGAATTGGTTATTCTTGAACTTGAAAGCTGTGTATGCAATACAGAACCTCCAAGTCCCCTTATGAAAGACCATTAATTACCTCTCATTGTTGGGGTTAATAAGGAAGATAGATGGTCATACCCAATTAGTATAAAATGTGTAATGACAATTTCAGTGAAAATGTATATGCTCTTTTGAACAGCAAGTCCAACTGGATTAATGCTAAAAGTCAAAGGTTACATCATTTTATTTTATTTTTATTAATTACCCTTGATAGGAAGGCTTCAAGAGATGCATGTCCTGTACAGAGAATTTATGCTTAAAATACTTAACTTTCAAGCTCACTTAATACTTTCACTTATTGCAATAATTACAATTTATTATTTAAAAAATGAACTAGTACCCTTGCTATGTCACTTTAATGATAACTGCATTAGTATTGTGACAAACTTTTATGCCAGTTTAGTGATGGAAGCATAAACATGAAGGGAATCAAATAAAAAATGCATGCAAATGCACCATACTTACACAAGGAATCTCCATTTATACCGAGCTGTCCATCCTCTTTTAGATAGTCTTTTACATTCATACTGCCACAGTAATTCGAATGAGCTGCAACATACACACACACACACAGGGGAAATAAAATAAAGTGTCTATGTCTGGATTTGCATGAAACCTGGGAAACAAGGGCCCAGAATACGCACAATATTTGTTTACAGCTTGCAGTCGCCATAAAGTTTTAAACTCTGGAATGAATACGTAGGAGTGAGAATCTAGACCTCGATCTGAAAGGTTACGTGGAAAAGGACCCATAACAAAAGAAAAGAAAGTAGAAACACTAGTATTATAGTCTACTTTAAAAAAAATGTCACTCCAATATGTAAATTAATGGGGGGGAAAATGAGTAACTTGATAATCTGCCATTCATGCTTAAGATTCGAAAGTAGGAAGCAAAGTATATGAGTAAAGCCCTCTTGCCACAAGAAAGATGAAGACCAATCTAATTTTGTTTCATTTTTGTGAGAATGTATTAGAGAGCAGGGTACCTTTGAGCTTACAACCAAGCTTCAGCATAACCATATGAAACAGCTGCGTAACCAGAGCCACAACCGACGTTGCAGCATTTTTAACCAGCTGTACCGTCTTATGGCCGTAAAAAGCCATTTCTCCTACCAAGAAAAATGTGAAGTGCAATTATTTCCAAGTCAAGGAAAGGCTAATAAATAAATCCTGTACCACCGAGTCTGAATTACAATAAGAGGTAAGAAATTTCTGCTTCACTGTGATTTAACACATTTAGTACAACCTAAATTCTTAAGTAGGCTGTAACCCGAAGATGGATATACTAACATACCAGGGAACTGTCTCAACACAAAGAGTTAGCGTTTAAATTATGCATGGTTATTTATTTACAATAAATAGCAGCATTCCATATTTAAATCACTTTCAAAAAATTTAAGTATCAGCTTCCAGTTGAAAGGACAGTCTCCATCCTGATAGGGTCATCAAGAGGGATTGGGGATTAAGAGGGGGTTTTAACCACTGAGCTCTAGTAGATAAGGCATCACAGCAGTCCTTTAAGTGCATTATACAAAGAGCATCATGCATGAAATGAGTCAACTGCCCATTTTCTCTTAAATGCTTCCTACCAACGAATATATATTAGATATATATATATATATTTTTTTTTTTTTACTATCTCAAGCTTTCAAAGTGAATGTATTCAACTGAAAAATGCTTGAGAACTGGAATTTTCTTTCTTCCTAGTTGGCGGCAAGCATGAACATTTTCTAGCATGTATTGCTTAATGACCTTGTGTTATTTACACTTGTGGACATGTCCATAATTGGTGTATTTAAAAAAAGGTCAATATGATAAATAGGTTATCTAAAAGAAAAAGAAAAAACACAACCACAGCTTGAAGGACATACAATATGTGCAACTAGGCTGTACTAGATTTACTTTACCACTGTTTACATGTACCCTATCAACTTAACTCATCAATTTTAAACCGGTAACATACTTCCTTTTTGATGCCCATAAATAAACCCCATGTACAGTATATTCCTACAGAATAAAGTCTATTTCACACAATATTGTTTAATATAAAACAATACGGGCCCATTACTAAGCCTGCCGGAGTAGTACTATATTGCTCAGTGCAAAACTAAGGAACATTAAAGGCCCAAAGAATATATTCCCAGCAGTGGTAACGCTGCATGCAGCAAATAATGTGGCAAGCTGCCAGCTTGTTGCTTGGGTGGCACAAGGCCATTGTTTAGGCCGTCTAATGCAGAATCACAGCAAGCAAAACTAGTTATCCCTGTTCATCACTGCACAAATATCCCCAGTACTAGCTATATTCTATACCAAATCCCTTGGAGGTTTCATTAAAAATTACTCCATTGTTTGCTGTACCCTATGAACAGCACAATATAAGTCTCATACAGCAAATTCTGGTCATCTATACAACTAAGGGAACATGGCCATAATGAGAGGATGTAGCATTTCATTTTACTTTGGTGGAGTGGAGTAAAATCTATTTAAAAAAAGTTTCTGCTCAACAGAACAGACAACTTTTATTTGAGGCAAAACTACAAAGCTACTTTTGATAAATGAAAGGTTCCTAGCTCATATTTACATTTACCAAAAATAAGAGATGATATGCTCTTTCACCACACAGCAAGAACCCCACTATTTGCAAGTTCTTAGTACAGTGTGCATTAAAAGTATATTTCAAAATCATTTATCACACCCGGATAGGGCAATGTATTTTTTATATAGTAGGTGATTGGTCTCCCCACTAATGAGTGAGCTACTGGATATCAGCAAGACAGCAATTAAACACAGGTGCGATGCAAATCGTTTTTACAAGCCATTATCTTCACAAGTGCAAAATTCTACTTCCTGCTTTAACAACAAAGAAAATGAATAAATAAAAAAAAAAAACAACAATAACCAGATATTGCGCAATACATTGGTGAATTATGGCATATGCAAATGCCAGCATCACTTTTTTGGAAAGATCTTAGCTACCATTCCCCCAAAGTCAAGAGATCCACTGAAATATTCTACACCTGATTTCCATATTGTAGACCGATTACTCCAATTACTATTTTATGCATAAATATCATGGAAACTAACAACGCAACTGCTAACAAAGTGAAAAAAAACACATGTACAAAATATGAGTAGAACATATATCTTACTTGACTTTTGTTTCTGGTTCCTGTCCCTGGAATATACTTTGGAAGTTGTTGTGTGCATATTCGTAGAGGTGGTATGCATATTTGAAGACGAAGAGTGCAGGTTTCCAGATGTAGTGTGCATGTGTGCAGATGAAGAATGTGTATTTGCAGATGTCCCTTGCATATTTGTAGATGCACAGCGTGGTGCAGAAAATGCTGTGAGGACATCATTCCTGTCAGATAGTATGCTACAATCACTGCAAGTATAGCCATTGATCAACGTTGTCTGAGTTTCAGCAGTGTTGACATCTCCATTTGCTTGAATGACAGTTGTGTCCCCAGCTGTGAACAAGAGAACAATAAAATTCCACATCCAAAATGGAAAACAAACAAAATCAAAACAAAAAACACAAAGACAAGCCAATGTCAATTACCTTTTAGCTCTTCATCATCAAGACCTACAGGAAAAAAAAGGAATATTATATATGCAAATTTAAATGTGTTCCTTTAAAATAGTAAACAAAAAAGGACAAGCAAATCAGACCAGGAGACTGAAATGTATGCTCTAGGACAAAGTGGGTATGGAAAAAAACTAAAATATATGCTGAATGCATTGCCAAGTGACAGCAGATTAAAAGGAGGATCAGAAGTGACTGTTTTAGACAATGTCACAATCAAGCTGCTGTGTTCGTAGCCATTCTATAAAAACACTTTGTAAAGTTACAATAAACTTGCACACTGCTCATGTGAACTTAAACAAAAAAATGTGTTTTTTTTTGTTTGTTTTTTTTAACAAAATAGTAGAATGCAGCTGAATTTATATTCCCAGTATATTCTTTTCTAAACCTTCAGATCATACTGGCACAATTAGAGGCACATGCTTTAAAACTAGCTTCAAATCACACAAAAACAGACTTGCCAAAGAATCTGAATTAACCAAACAATTAGAGGGTTTAAGCAGATCTTGTTTTTCCAAAGATTCTATTTCATTACTTTACCAAATTAACAAAGTTAGACTGGAACTAGATGGTCTATTATCAGTCAAGATCGAAAAAGCACTTAGACGTACTAAGCATCTTTTCTATTCAAAAGCGAATAAGCCGGATAAACTTTTAGCTAGGAGACTTAAATCTATATATTCCCAAGCAAAACTCTCCCAGATTAGAATACCCTCCAGCTTACCCACAAGTCCGTCAAAATAAGATCCCAAAAAAACAAAATCCTTTTCAGGACTTTTAACAAAATATTTACTCGTCACATACTCTGGGCTTCTGAACAAGCTCTAACCGCCTACTTAAATATGTTTGATCTTCCCTCTCTATCCTGGTTAGATTTACAAACTCTCCATAAGCATATAATTTATGGGAAAATCCAGGAAACAATTAAAGATCTTAAATCAGGCAAATCTCCAGGTCCAGATGGCTACACAAATTTATATTACAAAAAAAATCCCTGACATCCTTACACCTTACCTTTGTAAGCTATTTATTTCAATTCTGTGAGGTGACTCAATGCCCCCAGAACGTAATCAAGCAGACTTAAGTCTGATTTCCCAAAGACAGTAGGGACCCAATGGATGCCAAAAACTATTGTCCAATTTTGCTTATGAATGCAGATGTTACGATTATTGCTACCAGAATTTCCAAATTTCTCCCTGACTTGATCCATAAAGACCACGCAGGTTTTATACCTCATACAAACTGGGGACAATGTCTGAAACATCCTTCACTTGGCTCGAAGTTCCAAAACACCAATGTGCATTCTTGCACTGGACATTGAAAATGCTTTTGATTCGGTCTAATGGCCTTTTCTTTATGCAACTCTATTATCAATTACAAACTTACTACAAATCACCTTAAGCACACTTAAAATGACCTGGTTTGCATAAAGCGTACATCCCCATCCAAAGGGGTAGTCGACAGGTGTGCCCTCTCTCTCCACTTCTGTTTGTGTTGGCTATAGAACCACTTGCACAGGCTATTAGATCCAACTCAGCGATTGAGGGATTCAAAGTAGGTCATCACCACTTTAAGTGTTCTTTCACTAACAAACCGGAATCCTCTCTAGCTGCCCTAATGTCCACTATTAAACAATTTTGTGACCCTTCTGGTCTTAACCTCAATCTTGAGAAAATAGAAGCTCTAAATATAGGATTATCTAAAGAAACTTTGGGAAAGCTGAAAGCTACTTATAACGTTATATGAGCTAAGTCACACATTATAACCAACACGATCCCTGAGCTCAATAAAAGCAAATTATCCCTCTATTAAAAAATGTTGTTGCAGAAATGGATACCTGGTCTAAAATGCATATATCCTGGACTGGGCGCCTTACATCAGTCAAAATGAATGTCCTTCCGAAAATCATTTACTTGTTCCGAACTTTAGCTATTCCAGTGAAAAAAGAACTGGAAAAATTCTAATTCAAAAACCAAATATTTTGGTTTATTTGGGGAAACAGACCACCCAGAATGGCAAAGAAGAAAAAAACAATATGTATAGGCATAGATCTAAAGGTGGCCTTTCATGTCCTAATCTACTGCATTACCTAAGAGCAGCCCAACCAGCTTTTCTACTACTGGCTCACTAAAACAGCAACCAATTTAGATATTTATAGAAAATTCTCAACTGAATCCTAAAACTTGGGACAGGATAATTTGGTCTCCATACCCAGACTCTTAAAAGAAAATTCTCCAATCTGAGGATTAATCTTACTCTAAAGTTTTGGAGATGGGCTAACTGCAGGTGTCGACTAGTCCATACTATCTCACCCCTCTCCTCAGTTTTCTCTCTCCCTAGTTTGCACAATACATGCACAGAAACCTCACAATTTTGGTGGACTTCTTCTAACCTAGATAGAATTGGTACTTGGCTCACTAACAGTCAGAT
Source organism: Discoglossus pictus (assembly GCA_027410445.1). Taxonomy (NCBI): domain Eukaryota; kingdom Metazoa; phylum Chordata; class Amphibia; order Anura; family Alytidae; genus Discoglossus; species Discoglossus pictus. The sequence goes on from CM050172.1 coordinate 82,218,521, forward strand.
TATTACTTTTGAACAATTACAGTTGGATTGAGATTCCTCAGTATGGAACGCTTTGACACTGGGTAACTATAATCAGAACACATGGCCCTCCTAAAACTTCCTGGTTTTCGGTCATCTGTCAATTTGCCTTTGACCAAAGGAATCATTGGCTCCCTTTATGACCTCTTCAATTCTCCTGCCATAGACCATAATCCTTCTTTCATGGTTAAATGGAAATCCGATTTGGGCCAGGAATGGACACGGGCTTGCTCTAATCTTTCTAAAGGCTCCATTATCTACAGCCTTTTGGAAAACTCTATAAAAAATCCTGCAGAGAGCACACTCCACCCCATCAAGACTATACAAGATTTCATCTCTGGATAATAAAAACTTGTTTCAGAGGCTGCCAGATTGAGGGTGCCTTCCTTCCTTCACTTTCCTTACCTTGTAACAAATAATTTTAACTTATTATGCTAGCAGCCAAAAACAACAAACAGTATCTCACAAAAGTGAGTACACCTCTCACACTTTTGTAAATATTTTATTATATCTTTTCACATGGCAACACTGAATAAATGACCCTCTGCTACAAAGTAGTAAGTGTACAGCCTGTATAACCGTGTAAATTTGCTGTCCCCTCAAAATAACCCAACACACAGCCATTAATGTCTAAACCGTTGGCAACAAACGTGAGTACACCCCTAAGTGGAAATGTCCAAAGTGGGCCCAAAGTGTCAATATTTTGTGTGGCCACCATTATTTTCCAGCACTGCATTAACCCTTGTGGGTATGGAGTTCACCAGAGCTTCACAGGTTGCCACTGGAGTCCTCTTCCACTCCTCCATGACGACATCACAGAGCTAGTGGATGTTCAAGACCTTGCACTCCCCCACCTTCCATTTGAGGATGTCCCACAGATGCTCAATAGGGTTTAGGTCTGGTGACATGCTTCGCCAGTCAATCACCTTTAAACTTCAGATTCTTTAGCAAGGCAGTGGTTGTCTTGGAGGTGTGTTTGGGGTCGTTATCATGTTGGTATACTGCCCTGCGGCCTTGTCTCCGAAGGGAGGGGATTGTGCTCTGCTTCAGTATGTCACAGTACATGTCGGCATTCATGGTGCCCTCAATGAACTGAAGCTCCCCAGTGCCGGCAGAACTCATGCAGGAAGGTGGGGTTCAGCTGGTCAGTGCTAGGACCATACGCCGCACACTGCATTAAATTGGCCTGCACGGCTGTCATCCCAGAAGGAAGCTTTTTCTAAAGATGATGCACAAGAAAGTCTGCTGTTTTTCAGCAAACTGTTTGCGGACTAAGGACATGGATTACTGGAACCATGTCCTGTGGTCCGATGAGACCAAGGTAAACTTATTTGGTTCAGATGGTGTCAAGCGTGAGTGGCAGCAACCCGCTGAGGAGTACAAAGACAAGTGTGTCGTGCCTACAGTCAAGCATGGTGGTGGGAGTGTCATGGTCTGGGACTGCATGAGTGCTGCCAGCACTGGGGAGCTACAGTTCATTAAGGGAACAATGAATGCCAACATGCACTGTGACATAATAAAGCAGAGCATGATCCTCTCCCTTCAGAAACTGGGCCACAGGGCAGTATACCAACATGATAACAACCCCAAACGCCTCCAAGATGGCCACTGCCTTGCGATAGAAGCTGAAGGTAAAGTTGATGACTGGCCAAGCATATCGCTAAACCTAAATCCTCTTTAGCATCTGTGGGGCATCCTCAAATGGAAAGTGGGGGAATGCAAGGTCTCTAACATCCACCAGCTCTGTGATGTCATCATGGAGGAGTGGAAGAGGACTCCAGTAGCAACCTGTGAAGGTCTGGTGAACTGCATGCCCATGAGAGTTCGGGAACTGCTGGAAAATAATGGTGGACCCACGAAATAGACACTTTGGGCCCAATTTGGACATTTCCACTCAGGGGTATACTCACTTTTGTTGCAAATGGTTTAGACATTAATGGCTGTGTGGATTTATTTTGAGGGGACAGCAAATTGACACTGTTACACAGGCTGTACACTTACTACTTTACATTGTAGAAGAATGTAATTTCTTCAGTGTTGTCACATGAAAAGATATGATAAAATATTTACAGAAATGTGAGGGGTGTACTCACTTTTGTGAGATACTGTAGCTAGAAATTGGATTTTTCAGGAAGTCATTAATAATGAACTACATATTTCTCAATGAAAGACTGACCCATATTTTACTAGATATCTACCCCTCCTTTTTACAAATATGGGAACCATGGCTATCCTCTACTGATTGTATCTCCCTAATCTAATTATGCTCCCAATTACCACTACTTCACTTTGGTGGGGAATGGAGTGATCTGGACCACAGACCCAGGAGTTGGAGTTTCAGGTAAATTGTATATAGCTGTTAAACCTTTTTAAGGGCCACGATTTGTAATCTTAACAGAAAGAAGCAAACTCGCCATTGTGATTTTTTTTATTTTTTATTATTACATTTTTTTGTTTACATTTTTGCTTTGAGTAATATCCACCTCTCTCAGCTCTACTGAATCTATAAGCAATTCAATTAAACTTTGCTGGAAGGGGGGGGGGGGGGGGAGATTGTTGAAAAAGCTTTTAAATAGATAGCCACCCTGTATAAATTTACAATTGTTAATCCTTAAAAAAAAGAAATAGGAATAAGACAAACACTGAGTTTCTGGGCCAATGTTAATTGTAGTTTCCTAGGGCAACAACAAACCGGAATCTTATTTAAAACCATTTTCAAGCAACAGTATGACTTTGTATGCTTTTATATGTTTTGAACTGTTGTAAAAATATCCATGACTGTCTTTAATTAAAAATAAACTATTGAAATAAAAAAATTAAAATCATACTGGCACCAATCTTTTCTTCAACATGTGAGGGCTAAATTCTTTATCTGTAGTGTCAATGGCTATGAATCCTAAAGTGATAAATTGTATTCTGTCTATGAAAACAAATCTGTTATCCTGTATAAAGATACACAAAGTGAGACAACTATAACTTTCTGGGACCTAAATTAAATATTTTTGTTAACTTTAGTATGTGTGCTAAATGTAGTTTAGTATGTAGTCAAATTATTAAGGACATGTAGGCATTTATCACAATCAACTAGCTACTGCTTATGTATGAACTTGTGAAAATATTTCAAATACAATATCACAAGTGTGATAAGTTACTTATTGTAAAGACTTACTATTTTAAGACTTATCTATAATGTGGGTCTATAATGTATTGTTCTGTAGCCATCGCTAATGCAGTTTTGAATATCATTAGCTTCTGAACAGAAAAAAAGCAGTAAAATATATGCACAGTTAATACTTTTTGTTTTGTTTTTAAAAAGGGATCCAACTTGTAGTTGGCAAGACAGGGTCTGGGTAATTCTTAACATTAGTATTGCTAAACAGTATATTTTCAGTAATCAAATAGTCGTACATATATTTTTATGGATCTCTTGCACTGAACCCTGGACAAACTGCAATTATAAAAGATTGTTAACCTCTGCTCTACATGTATGGGTTAGAGGGGTGTTAAGAGCGAGTTTGAGAAAAACAACAGTAATGATCCATGTGCAAAAATGTTCTTGAGGCCGAAAAGTAATAAGCCTGCAAGTTTAGAAGCATTAGAAGCACAGGGTCTAAACATTTTTCTTGGAAAGTTATATTTTAAGGAAGTAGGAACAAAACATATTTAACACTTAGAAGCCATGAAGATTTTATATGAGACAAATATGCGGCTCCTCAAGGAGATAAATTATACTTAATATGTAAGCGTCAGAAGTACATTTTATTTTGGGATGGCAGGCTTGTTCAGTTAGGGGGCTACAACTGAGCACTTCAGTAATTAGTAATGTTTCTAGAGAAATATGAAATGATTCACCCCACAAATGGTCCACTTCAGTGCGCTCCCGTATCAAAGACTCATCCAGAACTGAAGATACCATTGACGCATCACTGGCATGGCTATTAAAGCTGGTCTGGCCAATGAAAGAATTTGAAAGTGATTTCCTCATGGGATAAAGGCTGCTGCCAGTTGAATTTCTGCTAGTGTTATGCTGTCTAGTAGATCTAGGAGGGAGGGAAAAAAAAAACCTTATGAACCATTCGAAAAATACATTAAAAGCACAATTTATGCAAATTTATACACACACACACAAACACACAAACACACATATACACAGTGGATATAAAAAGTCTACACACCCCTGTTAAAATGTCAGGTTTCTGTGCTGTATAAAAATGAGACAAAGATAAATCATTTCAGAACTTTTTCCACCTTTAATGTGACCTATAAACTGTACATCTCAATTGAAAAACAAACTGAAATATTTTAGTGGAGGGAAGAAAAGTAAAAAAGAAAATTAATGTGGTTGCATAAGTCTGCACACCCTCTTATAACTAGGGATGTAGCTGTGTTCAGAATTAAGCAATCACATTCCAAATCGTGTTAAATAGGAGTCAGCATAAACCTGCCATCATTTAAAGTGCCTCTGATTAACCCTAAATAAAGTTCAGCTGCTCTAGTTGGTCTTTCCTGAAATTTTCTTAGTCGCATCCCACAGCAAAAGCCATGGTCCACAGAGAGCTTCCAAAGCATCAGAGGGATCTCATTGTTAAAAGGGATCAGTCAGGAGAAGGGTACAAAAGAATTTCCAAGGCATTAGATATACCATGGAACACAGTGAAGACAGTCATCATCAAGTGGAGAAAATATAGCACAACACTGACATTACCAAGAACTGGAGCTCCCTCCAAAATTGATGAAAAGACGAGAAGAAAACTGGTCTGGGAGGATACCAAGAGGCCTACAGCAACATTAAAGGAGCTGCAGGAATATCTGGCAAGTACTGGCTGTGTGGTACATGTGACAACAATCTCCAGTATTCTTCATATGTCTGAGCTATGGGGTAGAGTGGCAAGACTAAAGCCATTTCTTACGAAGAAAAACATCCAAGCCAGGCTACATTTTGCAAAAACACATCTGAAGTCTCCCAAAAGCATGTGGGAAAAGGTGTTATGGTCTGATGAAACCAAGGTTGAACTTTTTGGCCATAATTCCAAAAGATATGTTTGGCGCAAAAACAACACTGCACGTCACCAAAAGAACACCATACCCACAGTGAAGCATGGTGATGGCAGCATCATGATTTGGGGCTGTTATTCTTCAGCTGGAACTGGGGCCTTAGTTATGATAGAAGGAATTCTGAACAGTTCCAAATACCAGTCAATATTGGCACAAAACCTTCAGGCTTCTGCTAGAAAGCTGAACATGAAGAGGAACTTCATCTTTCAGCATGACAACGACCCAAAGCATATGTCCAAATCAACAAAGGAATGGCTTCACCAGAAGAAGATTAAAGTTTTGGAATGGCCCAGCCAGAGCCCAGACCTGACCTCCTGTGAGATGCCCTTGCAATCTGACAGATTTGGAGTGTTTTTGCAAAGAAGAGTGGGCAAATCTTGCCAAGTCAAAATGCACCATGCTGATAGACTCATACCCAAAAAGACTGAGTGCTGTAATAAAATCAAAAGGTGCTTCAACAAAGTATTAGTTTAAGGGTGTGCATACTTATGCAACCATATTATTTTATTTTTATATTTTTTCTTCCCTCTACCTAAAAGATTTCAGTTTGTTTTTTGATTGAGTTGTACAGTTTATAGGTCACATTAAAGGTGGGAAAATTTCAGAAAGGATTTATCTTTGTCTAATTGTTTTTACAGCACAGAAACCTGACATTTTAACAGGGGTGTGTAGACATATATATATATATATATATATATATATATATATATATATATATATATATATATATATATATATATATATATATATATATATATATATATATATATATATATATATATATATATATATAAAATACACAGTACTTGACAAAATGAAGATTTTTAATAGTTGGGGGCTATAAAGGTCAGAAAGATTAGAGAATGTAATAATGAAACACAGATATCTAGACACATAAAAAGAAGTGATACAAATAAAGCTACAAAGCATTGAAAAACAAAATCATAGGAAAAGTTGTGCTAGAAAACCTAAATCAATATTGTGCCCTGTGTCAGTTACTGAAGAATGTTCTCTTCAAATAAAAGGTCTCTCCTGGGCTTTTATGAAATTCCCACTAAATATTTTAATTTTCAGGTTCTGGATGTAGTTGTATTTCTTGGTGTAATAGTGTCCAATAACTGCTTTGCTTTTTTTTTTTTTTTTTTTATAAACAGAATGTCTGTGCAGATTCATTCTTAGGAAGTTTTTGCTAGTTTCCTTAATGTACAACATGAGACCATATATTAATGGCTGAAAACAATGCAGGGTATTTATCCACATTAAAGTCATTTATGATTTTTGTAATAAAACTGAATTGTGCCGACTCCTACAGTATGATATACACAAACATTACTAGTCGTAGTAGTAGTCATAGCAGTAGTAGTAATCTGGTTTATTGGCCAATGGCAGTAACCATCAATTGTAATCACTAGTACAGCATATAGATCAAATTTATATTTTTGTGTAATTAGGAATCCAAAGTATGCTCTGTATGTGGCATAGACTAGAAGCAAAATGCACAGATTTGCATAGTTTGCTTGCTGGCATGATTAGCATACTCCAGTATAGCAAAAGTACAAACAATCTGCTATTCTGACAAATATGGTAGTGCTGCACTGAAGCACGTCTCTTGGTAAAACTGGTTTATGCTCTCCCCCAAATAGGAAGCATTTACCTACAATACTTCTATACACTTCCCCCCAAAAAGAACATGCTGATGTACTGACAAACTTTTTTTTTATATATATTAGACACAACTTACTTGCTGAACGACCGGTCCTTAGAGGGCGTAATTCCACTGTATGATGCATTTGTTTCAACGCTTTCATTGAGAAGATTGTCAGAATAGCTGCCTGTTGTGGTCATTAAACGTAGACTTCTCCTCGACATCCTTGGAGAATCAAAAACTGGATCTATCTCATGCAGGGTTTCAAAGTCAAGTGCAGCGGTAGAATAACTTGAGCTACAAACAAAAGATCCAGTAAGTAAACCGTGTCTTAAGCAATTTTTCTTTTGCACAACTAAAAAGAAATACACAAAATTGCATGAATTACTCGTTACAACAATGACATTTATATTTGAAAATCCAACCATAAAATGCTGTTTATTTTCACTATCAATAACAAAACATCAGATTGCAAGTTCTTCACGGTAGTGCTTCACTACATTAATATTGCTTTATTCTGTATACTGTAAACAGTCACAGACTCTTGTCTATAATAAACCATGACAAATAACCCATACAATAAAAATCTAAATGGATATTCAAAGACATTCAAAAACACTTTTCATAGATTACATGCTATAATGCAGAACCATTGTGAGCCTATCTACACATAGGAATCCTTAATTATATATAAATTTATTAATGGGGCTATAACACTTTATGCAATGTCTGCACTATGGTAAGTTAATTGGGTAACAGTTATAAAATATTATTCTGTACTTTGTGTTGCAATACAGTGTAACATTAAAATTTTGCAATACATGTCAAACAAAATTACAAAAACTGTAGCGTTGCTTTTTAATACTCTCCAACAATACTGTAGATCATTTGACTACCTCTTCCACTGGAAGGCTGTTCCACTCCTCTATCACTCTTTCTATATAGCAATACATTCTCACATACCTACATTTTCCAGAAACCAACTTGAAACCATGGCCTCTTGTTCTCCATCCTGAACTTTATTTAATCATTTGATATACCTGAAGTTTTCTGTCAGCTCTCCAATGTCCTTTTTGATGTCCAAAGTAGACATTCAGGCCATGAAGTCTTTCCTTCTAGCTTTAGCTTTTAGATCATGCACCATTTAGGTCAGCCCCCTTTGAATTTTATCCAATACATTATCCTCTTTTTGGAGATACTGCTTACAGAATTGTACACAGTATTACATGAGAGGTAACTTGTGACATAGTAACAGTAGCACCTCTTTCTGCCTACAATTCAGCCTTGCTCTGCATTCATATATATGCCGTCAACTGGAGTGATTAATATAATTTCAGAAGAACTGTCCAAAATTAATTTCTCAAATTCTTTTTTTTATTTCTTTATAAACAGTCGCTAATATTGTTTGTTTGTAAATATTTCAAATATTTGTACAAGCAGACCTTTCATTCATCCTTTTTTAAGAAAACTATTTAGTACACCTCAACCCTACAAGGTCTGACAACACTACATTATCTTGACTTGTGTATTCACAATCTCTATGATTAGGTCCACGCAAATCATTTAGTTTTGTTCTGGGTCACTCTGGCTGAAACAAAGATATTGGCAATCTTGAGCAATGGCGGCCCACATCGAGCAGATATGCTCACCACTGAATTAAGTTAGAGCTGTATAGACAAATACAATAACATGACACGTTTATTATTTGTTGTGAATTTGTTAATTGAGGTCCCATGAGAACCTTCAGAATTAAGGGGCAGAAGGTATCTGTGTTCAGTTGAGCTAAAAAAAGTATTTTTTTGGTTACTTCTGTGCATGTCTTGATTTGTTTTGAGGGAGGTGACTAATCCGTATCACAGGATAAGGAGACCTTTTTATCAGACAAACATTTTAGTGAGTGACCAGTGTAACTCTTGAAAGCTTACCAGATTACTAAAAACTAAAATGTTTGTCCAATAAAAAAAGGTCTTCCTAAATACTGCAATACTGATTATTCTGCTAGTTTACTGACATGCACCGCTACCCACACTTTATAAATCTGTCACTGTCTGTCTGCTGCCGTTTCCAAACTAAAAGGCTTCCTGTGTGTTGAGATCACTGCTGATCAGACCGCACACACAACTTTGAATTTCCCACCTGTGCGGGGATTTAATTACCCCAGAATGCACAGCTTCAGGGCAGTAAATTAAAATAGGGTTCCTTTGTGTGCCCTAATCAGTTTTGAACAGAATTGCTGGGCAGATTTCAAAGCCCCTTTTTTCTATTAAATAAAATGAATTATGTTAATAAGGAAAAGTTCTGTCTCTAGGATGTTATTTCTGGACTCCATGGTGGACTTTACAACTGATATTTGTCGACCGACCCCCGATAGGGATATACATCACATATATAGTTGTGAGCATGCGGGCTGTTGCCAACGTTGCAGGCTTGCATAGCGAGCCTGCGGACCTTGCAACAATTACGGAGTTACGAAACAAAAATATGAGTCGCATTACGACCCATTACGACCTTGCAAAAACCACCCGAAACCAGCGCACATGAAAATAAATACACACAACAAATACATACAAAGCTTACCTACAGCAAGGGGGGCACCCAGGACCTCAAACTGAAGTTACACCTCAATTTAAAAAAAAAAAAAAGAGGCTACAGGACTCTAAAGACGCAAAACACCAAACACCTACGGATTTTCCGAAAAAGACATACGAGATCCAAAAACAAGGACACTAAATCAGCCACAGCCGCGTACCACACATTAGGCGCCATTTTAGAACACTAACTTACAATCCGTAAGTACACCGCTACCCTAACTGATTTGCCTTGCGCGCACACTATTACACTGCACACATTCATGACACTTACACAGCAGCTCCACATCACTAATGCTGCAGCAACATGAAAACAGATTGCCAGCTCTTTAACACAATGCTTCCTGCATATATTACTTCCCAATAGTTAAAGTATATTCATTTCTTATTTTATTAATTATTCATTGCCATACCAAAAAAAAAAAACACACCAATGCTGCTCATAGAACACAAACAACCAAGAGCCTTGCAATGAGCGCCAAAGGATCTTAAAACGCCAACAAAATTAATTTTGCACACAAACATTACCTGCCTTACAATCTTTTTGCCGTCATTTTATGACTAGCAAGTCGCTAGTCACATATATAGTTGTGAGCATTGCGGGTTGTTGCTAACACTTGCGGGTTTGCATAGCAGGGCCGCAGTTGCTGGCAAGGAGCTCCGAAGGCACTCCTTGGGCTGGTGGAGATGAGCACCGTAGGCGCTCATCCCTACGATCCCACACAACATAGGAAGTGAGCGCCAAAGGAGGTCACTGCGCTGGTGGAGATGAGAGCCGTGGGCGCTCGTCCCTTCGACCCGTGGGACTACAGATCAACAGAAATCTCAATTAGACAATTCACAATGCGAGACCCATAGCACTTTGAAAAAAATCAAGTGGAAAAATTACGTCCCATAACACTTTGCAAAAAGGAAAGCTTAACTATGAGAAGAATAAAAAAAAAAATTGAAACGCGCCACTTATAAAAATAAAATATGAGGTCCAAAAAAAATACGAAGTTAACGACCAAACCACGCACATACAAAAAAAAAACACACACAGCACGGGGGACAGCCAGGACATCTGGGACTGAGGTTGCATGAAAATGTAAACACAATTTGCAGAGTTTCGTCACTTGAAAATAACCTAAGCGGCAAAAAAAAAGAAAAAGTGCAACTATAAATACTGGATATGGTGTAAAGAAACAGCACAGCCAATCTGAGAGGATGGCTACCCTCACCTATTATATAAGCCAATCAAGGATGAGATGGACAGAGATAAGAGGAAGGGAACACTGTTTGCTTGTTTGTGTACTATTATTTACCATCACAAAATTGCCACCATTCAACAGTGTCAGTTTGTGATTTTTAATTAAAAATGGTTTAAAAATTAATACAATATGAGACACCATGTCCAATCAGAGAAGTGCAAATAATAAAAAAGGAGGGTGTTGAGACATTTTTGACAGCAAGGGATGGTGCAAGCGATGAAGTGCTGCAAAATGAACTTAGGGGGCAAGAAAATAAATATGAACCCAAATTAATGAAAATGCATTAAAAGAGAACAAAAGTGCCTTTAATCTAGCTTTTATATATGTTTTTGTAAGTGCATAATCTATACTTCATTATGCTATGATGGGTTTGAAATTATTATTAACTGTCAGAATATACTATAAATGCAGTACAAATAGGAAATATATCAGGAGCCAACTACTAGCCACAAATGCTGGAACCAGGTGCATGACACCACATCAGTGTCAATGGCTGTATTATACCAAGTCCTTCTTGCTAAACACATACCATTGACATTTGCCCCTAAACATCTGCTTGTACTCTCTAAAAGAGAAACATGTGTTATCCACACAAAGAACAGCTGCCAGAGAAACATTGGCAATCATGTATGCTCTCAACAATGAAGCTCTCTTCACTTCCAAACACATGCACACTTCTATTGCAAATACTGTGCATCTCCTGAGGATATCATTAAAATAAAATTCTACATAGTTAGGAACCTCACTTGTCAAAAACAAATAAAACAAAAAAAAAGTATACATTCAAAGATTACAGTGTTTCTAGTTTAACCCATTTAAAAAGCATATGCAGATTTCATGGATTAAAACAATTTTGCATTCCTTAGGGAAAAAGCAGCTTATATGTATGCAGCACCTCATAAAAACATTTTATTTTTATTATATCCAAAATTAAAAATCCATCTAATTATGTTGACACCTCCAGAGGGTTTCTACACAGTCATCTCCCCTCACCCAATCACCATGCATCGGGGAGCAATATTAACCAGTCTCCTTGCAGCTTCCTGTCTGTCAGCAGCAATACATAGCCCATATCAGTGATACACTACATATCCCAGGCTGCTTTGTAGAACACACAGGAACCCTAGAGTTTAAATCAAAATGTTTCAGCTAACCGGATTGGCCAAAACAAATAATTTTAAATTTGATGCCAATTTAGCCCGGGTTTGGAGGGCGTTAACCCTAATTTGCAACGGTCAGAAATTACAAGACATTTCAATGTGTTTAAATGTTTATTTGGGGATTTTTTTCATGCGAAAAATGTTTGCTGGAATATGAATGCATCTGATAGAGGAGAATTAGTAGTGTATGCAAACTTAGATATGCCTTTAAGCTTCTACAATTTTGCATTTAGTGCTGCATTGACAAATGCATGCTGCAATCTTAAATTAAACTGCTACAGATGACTGGAGACTAGAACTAAACTGATTTTCTTAATAAAAGAACCTCATAACCCTCCGGTACTCGCCAAGTAGTGTCCTACTGCAGGAATCCCTGGATGGAAACACAGACCTTCCTAGAACACTCAGAACTTGTTTCTGGAAAATGGTTAATAATAATCCAAGCAGGTTTCTTATAGCTCACAAACACAAAAAAATATATTTTTTGAGGTGTTACGGGGTGTGTGTGGCAGTGTAGGATGCTGTTACAAGTGTATGTAAAGTTATGAATATAAATCAGGAGTATAGAGGTGTGTGTAATTGAAGTGTACAGCGAGGAAGGCATGGGTGGTTAGAGTTAAAAAAGCAAAGCCCAAAGGCAATGTGTTCTTGAAGCAGGGACTAAATGGTGAAAGTGGTGGCACCTCCTCTCAACCCTCCACTGCCCTATGCACACACAGAGGTAAAGAATGTGACTGAAGAGCTTGCACAATCGAATACATTGCACAAAAGCTCTTCTCAGGAAATGTTTAAAAATATTAACACAAAATAAATCCATAAAAATGCATATCACTAGATATTTCCCTTTCAGCCCTGACACTTCTATTACATGGGCCTAACCCAAGTGTAAGGAGGGGCAGGATAGTACCATCAAATAGAATTGTGGCCATTACTTCATTTAGAATGAATGAAAAACAATATTTTCCTCCCATTTTTTTTACCATTTTGCTAGGTTTACAACATTTCTTGTAGCAGTTAAAGGATTCAGGCACCATACACTCATTTACACAAAATAGGCTACACATACAGTGGATATAAAAAGTCTACACACCCCTGTTAAAATGTCAGGTTTCTGTGCTGTAAAAAAATGAGACAAAGATAAATCATTTCAGAACTTTTTCCACCTTTAATGTGACCTATAAACTGTACAACTCAAGTGGAAAAAAAACTGAAATCTTTTAGGTGGAGGGAAGAAAAAGAAAAATAATGTGGTTGCATAAGTCTGCACACCCTCTTATAACTGGGGATGTAGCTGTGTTCAGAATTAAGCAATCACATTCCAAATAGTGTTAAATAGGAGTCAGCATAGACCTGCCATCATTTAAAGTGCCTCTGATTAACCCCAAAAAAAGTCCAGCTGCTCTAGTTGGTCTTTCCGGAAATGTTCTTAGTCGCATTCCACAGCAAAAGCCATGGTCCACAGAGAGCTTCCAAAGCATCAGAGGGATCTCATTGTTAAAAGGTATCCGTCAGGAGAAGGGTACAAAAGAATTTCCAAGGCATTAGATATATCATGGAACACAGTGAAGACAGTCATCATCAAGTGGAGAAAATATGGCACAATAGTGACATTACCAAGAACTGGAGCTCCCTCCAAAATTGTTGAAAAGAGGAGAAGAAAACTGGTCTGGGATGCTACCAAGAGGCCTACAACAACATTAAAGGAGCTGCAGGAATATCTGGCAAGTACTGGCTGTGTGGTACATGTGACAACAATCTCCAGTATTCTTCATATGTCTGGGCTATTGGGTAGAGTGGCAAGACTAAAGCCTTTTCTTATGAAGAAAAACATCCAAGCCAGGCTACATTTTGCAAAAACACATCTGAAGTCTCCCAAAAGCATGTGGGAAAAGGTCTTATGGTCTGATGAAACCAAGGTTGAACCTTTTGGCCATAATTCCAAAAGATATGTTTGGTGCAAAAACAACACTGCACATCACCAAAAGAACACCATACCCACAGTGAAGCATGGTGGTGGCAGCATCATGCTTTGGGGCTGTTTTTCTTCAGCTGGAACTGGGGCCTTAGTTAAGATAGAGGGAATTATGAACAGTTCCAAATACCAGTCAATATTGGCACCAAACCTTCAGGCTTCTGCTAGAAAGCTGAACATGAAGAGGAACTTCATCTTTCAGCATGACAACGACCCAAAGCATACATCCAAATCAACAAAGGAATGGCTTCACCAGAAGAAGAATACGTTGCTCCCTTATTTACAATCAATTGGAAATGTACAACACAATGTTATCATGAAAGACAAAATGCTCAAAATAATGACTCCGTTGTAGTTAATTTAACTATACAAAAAAAGCATTGAAAGTGAAGTAAATATAAAAGTGTCCATTACATCTAGTTAAGCAACCCTGCATACTTTTACTATACTACTTTAGAATTGTGTTCAAAGAATGAAATGATTCATTCAACAAAGTTATTGAGAGCCTAAATAGGGGGACCCTTTTACATAATCTCATGTGCTAGGAAAAAAAAAAAACATAGGGCGTAGGACACTAGACGAGTATTAGGGAAGGTTTTCACAAGTACATTTTCAGAAACTTTGCAACCTATACATTTGTTAATCCTGCTATATTCTGTATTTCAGACTATCACAGACAATACAATTGCTACTTGCAATAATCTGAATGCTACTTATCAGATTTGGACTCTTGTCAGCAATTCCTCTAGATCAGCGTTTCTTAACTATGTATTTATGTATGTCCCTGCTTGAGCACAGGTGAGCTCATCAGGGGCTCAGTAATTCTGTTTAACCACCTGCAGAGCCCCTGGTGAGCTCACCTGTGCTCAAGCAAGAATATACCTAAAATGTGACCTGTTGGTGGGCCTTGACTGGAGTAGAGAAACACTGCTCTAGATCTACCACAACAATATTTACACCTTAACAATTGTAAGTTTTCAATCTTGCTCAGTGGTTTAGGGAAAGCACTGTGTAAGTTTGATTTTAAGCTCATAGACCGGGCCCTCCATTCTTTTGCATTCTGTGAATATTGTTTTTGACTTGAACTTCCCACTGTATAGTGCTACAGAATATGTTGGCGAATTACAAATAAAAGGAAATAATAATAATCACATATATAGTTGTGAGCAGGTGGGTTGTTGCCTCGCAAAATTTACATACTTACGACAAATATGAGACGTGTTTACGACCTCGCAAAAATAAGACCTTACCGCCCGAAACCCGCGCACAAAAACACAATAGACACAACAAATACAGAAAAAGCTTACCTACAGCAAGGGGAGGCAGCCAGGACCTCGAAAACTGAAGTTACATCTCAATTTCGAAATACAAGACACCCGAAAATCCATTAAGCGAGAGAAAAAATGGCCACCAAAAAAAACTAAAATCGAGGCTACAAGACTCTAAAGAAGCAAAACACCAAACACCTACGGATTTTCTGAAGACGACGTACGAGATCCGAAAACAAGGACGCAATCCGCGCGACCCGAAAAACATTAGAAACACAATAAATACACACAACAAACACATAAAAAGCTTACCCACAGCAAGGGGGGCAACCAGGACCTCTGCAAGTGGTTACACCCTGATTTAAGTCCAAATTACAGAGTTTAGACACCCGAAAATCACATAAGCGAGAGAAAAAATGGCTGCCAAACAAAACGAGGCTAAAGGACCCTAAACACACAAAACACCTATGGATTTTCCGAAAAAGTCGTACAACATCCGAAAACAAGGACGCAAAATCAGCCACAGCCGCATACCACACATTAGGCGCCATTTTAGAACACTAACTTATACAATCCGGAAGTACACAGCTACCCCAACGGATTTGCCTTACTATTTAACACTACACACATTCATGACACTTACACAGCAGCTCCCCAGCACTGATGCTACAGCAACATGAAAACAGATTGCCAGCTCTTCAACACAATGCTGCATATATTACTTCACAATAGGTAAAGTATACTCATTTCTTATTTTATTCATTGCCATACCAAAAAAAAAGCTGCTCATAGCGCACACACACACACACAAGAGCCTTGCAATGAGCGCCGAAGGATCTTGGAACACCAACAAAATTTCGCACACAAACAACATTACCTGCCTTACAATCTTATTGCCGTCATTTTTTGATGGGCAAGTCGCTAATATTATTATTATTATTATTATTATTAAAAAAGAGACATTGAAAGAGGGTATTTGATAATGTACCATTGGGCATGTTTTCATCACAAAACAAAAACAACAAAAAAATTCAAACCGTTAACAGGTCTGGGGGCTTGCCCCTGTCAGCTGGTGAGCAGTTATAGCTGTATGACTCATACTTGTTTGCCAAATAGATCTACAGACATGTGTATGCTCCTTTGCACTTCTTTAGTTTCACTTAATCATGAAGAATACAACATGTTTAAAACTATGCTCCTGAAAATGTAAGTGTGTTCTGGTACCTTTAAAGATAGGGAGTTGACAAATTTATCTTAAACTTATGAGCCAGCCATACAATTTTAGGAGTCAAGTTATGGATTATTAATACAAATATATACAGAATTAAAAACATTAGGAGCCAACAGTAACATTTTAAGGAGCTGTGGGTCCTTGGTTTCCCAGACTTTTCAACCACTACCTTAAGAGCTTTTATCTGATCTACTTTCTAGATTGTAGGCATGAAAAGATCTGACATGTTATTTGGTATGACCTCAATTATAAATTACTTGTATTTAATGTCCTGTAATTGTGTACACCATGAAGCTTGGTATTACTGACATGTTGCTATACACACAATGTTTATGACCGAGAAAAACACACAGAAGACAATGTGCCTATATTATATAAATTAATATTTGCCAGCTTTTTTTGGGATGGACCACCCTAAGTTTAAACCGTTTACTTAATATTAAAAAAAAAAAAAATTGTAATGTTTAAAATGTGCACTTTTAATGCTCAAAATAAAAAAATTGTGCTCCAGTTCCCTCTAAGTGTGCATGATGTTAGGGATAGAATACTTTAAATGTAAAACAGAAAGACTGCTGTACTGGAGAAAATATTGAGATATAAAAAGGCATTAATAATTGCACTTACATAGAAATGTACATACATATGGAATCATGCAACGGGGCACACATGAAAACAGCTGGCTGTATAAAGCAGATTACCTACTACATACAATTTAAATACAGTTATGTTCAAATGTCAATAATCCACAACGCTGTCACTGGTCACATGACGACTCATCTTAAAAAAACTGTTTATGCTTTACATGCTATTGCTGGGTGGAGACGTAGTAGGTTTCCCCATCCCAAAATACTAAACATCTGACTCATCAACTGCAGACTTGTTGGCTGCACAAATGCAACAGAGTTTTATAGGAAACGTCTTTTATGTAATGACTAATCAACAGACAAGTTAGCAGGAACATTTGACCATCTCAAAAAAACTTCAGTAGAAGGCAGCACATGTTTGGACAAAAAGTATTTTCATGAAACAGATGTTAAAATGCAGAAGCAGATGAGAGCTGTCAGGTTAGAACAGCTACTCAATTGTTGCTGTTTTTAAAACCTCAAACCGTGCGTTTATTACTACTGTATAACCCAGAGTTGAACATAAAGATATAAATCTCATTAGCCAGTTAAATTTTGTAGGAGCCAGAAGGAGCATAGATATGTCATTGCTAAAAGGAATTTAGGTACAACACTTAGAATTCTGTTAGTCTCAGCAGGACTTCAAGGCTATTTCTACTTCATACGCTTGTACCATGTTTCTAACAGTTTTATGGAGAAATCATGCAATGTTTAAAAGGGATGTGGAAGGTTTCTTGATTTCAATAGGAATATAAAATATACATATGTACTGTATCCCTTTACTTTTATGTACTTTAATTATGAAGGGCTTAAAAGCTTTTTCTCCCTAAATAATATTTCCTTATTTGTTTTCTCACCTCCCCCCTTTTAGAAAGTGTGCAGTGCCTCATTGTAACCAGTCAGTGAGGTTTCTCAAGCAGCATGTTGCAGAATGTTGTCACTGACTGCTAATTTGAAAACACTGCACTTCAGTCTGTGTACTCATGGGCTACAAAAACAAAGACCCAAACTGGCAAACATTCTATGGATTCACAGCAAAAATAAAGAAAGAGCTTACAAGCACTTCTAAATAAAGTACATAAAGCTTCCATATCCCTTTAAAGCTCCTATTTTGTATAGGTAGTTTTCACATTACTGCTAAACCAACTCCAGTGCAGAATTTCTTGTTCCATCATTTACTGCTCCTGAAGTTACCTATTGTGTCCACACTCCTTTCCCAAAAATTATACATTTCAAAATAGATTACCATCATTTTTATGGGTGATCACAAAATTTTCAAGTGAGTCACTTTGCCTGGGCTCTAGTTTCAACCTGTAATTTTACCTAATTTTCAAGAATATGACCGATATTGCTTACAGACCAATACAACCACTCAGATTCTGAGCACAAGTTTCTCACCTGAGAGAATAGGTGTAGCCAGTGTTCTCTGGCAGACACTGAGGAGGAGCATAAGTATGAAGATGAGAATAATCCATTCTAACGATTTCCAGTCATACTGAAAGAAGTGAAAGTGCAGAGCAAAGATGCCATTACCCACATTTATTTTTCACATAAAAAAATTATCAACTTTTAAAATGCAAAAAAAAAAAAAAAAGGTATTCTGGTCATGTAAAAGCAACAGTGCATGCTCCAAACAGGCTGGATTAGACAGCTACTCCTAGAAGGCAATCCTTCATACACACTAACCATCTGGCAAGATATAATTCGACCCAATAGGAAGCACAATACACAACTTCATGCAGTATTATTTAAACTAGAAATAAATCTTTTCAGCGGGAAAAAAAAATCAATATATTTTTGCAGCTAAGCTTTTTTTTTTTATCCAGGTGGCAGAGGTTTGCACTAGGTGTTATCTTCTGCTTCATGAGAAATCTGGGGTTATTAATGCAGGAAGAATTGTCTAAACAGACTCCCCCAGAGGGATACGCCCATCCTACACCTGAACCTGAGTCATCAAGACACTAATATTTCCTTCTCAATGTTCCTTACTAATGCATATTTCGATCAACTTACCCCACAAGGGTAATAATAGGACGACTGTAGTTTGATTTGTGAGGATTTTACCAGAGTATACAAGGCAAAAACCAAAAAGGTATTTTTAGAGAAAGAGGGAGAAAAAATAAATAAAACTTGTTTAGATGACTAATTGGGTCACGTGAGATTCTATCTTGGACTGCTAGTCTGTAGCTTCATTGGAAGGGTTATCATATGTGGCCTTACTCTGTCACTAAGCACACTTAACAGAACTAAATACAGATCTTATCCAGATTAACTGGTCCTCCCAGAAAGAAAAAAAAGACAAGGAGGTCATCATTAAAGCAACACTGAATAGTAAATAATGAATGTCTGCACTTATATATTTGAAACTGTGTAAAAACATTTACCACATTAACAAGTGAATTTCTTCAACATAACCTAGTATAATTACTACACTTTAGTGGTCCTTTTAACTACATTCTGTGCTTGTATAATGCAATGTAGAAACAATGTATGAAAAATGTGATCCAAAATATTACCACTTGTGAAAACCTAATCTTAGAGATATTAGCAACAAAATGCAAAGACATGAGTGATATAGGCACTTTTGGCTGAGAAACAGTATCATGGGACAAATGACAAAGTAACAAACAGCACTTGTAGTCCTACTGTAAATAACAAGCAGTCAAATTGGTTTGATATTCTACTAAAATAGTTATCTAAAATAATTCAGACAGGACTGTAACAATTAGTACATAGATTAGGAGATGCTGACCCTATAATGTAGGTGTGTTACCCTGAACCTTACGTTTAACAAAACAAGTAGAACTACTAGAGACTGGGAATTGTCACAATTCATGCTTTCAACACTACTAAGTGTTAATTAAAATCTTTTTCATCTTTAGGTATTCCATGATAGTGTGCCATTAAGTTCCAGTTAAGGTTGCAACTGAAAAAAGGGTGAGCAACATTGAAAATATGCAAGTTAAGGGACCAATGAATAATCTAAAATGTACAAATGGGCTTTTAAATACTAAAAGCCAAGTGTTTTAGCTATTTAAACTACAAAACAAATAAAAACATTTCACACCAACTAACACTACTCCACATCTACCGAAACAGTACTTGACTAACAAGTTGCCCTTCATAAATAGGTGTTCACAATCTCTGCAGAATAGCAGAGCATTACACACTGTCCAAATAACTTTAATAAGATACATGCTACGCGTGTAAAAAAAAAAAAAAAAAAAAAAAAAAAAAAAAAAAAAAAAAAAAATATATATATATATATATATATATATATATATATATATATATATATATATATATATATATATATATATATATATATATATATATATATATATATATATATATATATATATATATATATATATATATATATATATATATATATATATATATATATATATATATATTCTGGGATGGGCGGGGGCAACATTGCAAGCAACAGCACTAACTTCTACATTTGTACAACCATTGGGACATGAATATTCCTGCCAACCACATTGAAAAGAGGAGGACAGTAGAAACAATTCCTCACCACAGGGAACGGATCTGTAGATAATAGTGTTAGCAGTTCCTATCTTACAAGGCAAACAGCTACAAAAATGATTAATTTCCAACTGTCAAGGGGTAAAACAAAACAAAACAAAAAAATCTGCCCTAGCAAACCAATTTCACTTTGCTATTCCCACATGCACAAACAATGTTACCTACATAAGTAGCCCTAATTGAATTGCAGTTAAACAAGTAACAAAGTAAAACTTGCTAGCCTAACCCATGATGCCAGAGAGCATACTTCATTTCTGCACTACCATCAATTTGATCTCACATCACATTCTGTGTCCATGTGCACATAGGTCATACATTCTATGCCTTTTTTGTTTTACAAAAATACTTTATTTACAAATATTGTCTATACAACTGCAATTGAAAAGTAGTTTAATAGAGATTGTAATTATGTTCTTAAAAAGGAGATTCATAAAAAACAATACCATTTGAGAAGATTGTTTACGAAGACAGGTTGCAATTAAAAGGATTATTTATGAACAGTTTGATTTACAAATTATTTTAAATAGTATAATTTCCAAGTACCATAAATAACTTAATCATTTTGGGCAGAAGGATTTGTGCAGCAATCATGTTCACTTTGCAGACTAACCACTAGAAATGTGCACAGACTACCATTACACACTACGCTGTCACAAGATAAAAACTGCCTGTTACTTTAAGCCATGCACTGAATTTGCTACTCATGAATGTACTCAGGCCTCTTCGCTAGGAAAAAGGAGCTGCACTGAAGCGATTACATAGGACCAGACAAGCAAATTAGAACAGAATTAGCACAGTAACAATGCAAGAGCATTCAACTATTAATAACTTGCTTGGAGCTATGAGAAGAAGCAGATTGCTAGGAATAGATCTGAATGGAAAGGAACACATAAGCAAACCTAGGTCTCCAAATTCCTGGGTCCTGTAGGATTCATGTCCTCCAATGTGTCTCATACAATCCAAGGCCTTACATTCCACAGCCAGTGCTGTTTGCAAAAGAGAAGTTTGCAGCAAGTTGTCAGTATTTTCTATTCCACAATGCTGCAAGATCCCAAAATGGCTTCCCTGCCTCAACAAAGCCTGAAGGATCAGCCTAATCTGATACACCCACTCCAGAGCTCCAGCTGTCAGTCTGACTGCCTCTTCAACCCGATTGGACAATGAAAAAGTAGGACAGTCTGTGCCGTTAACCATTTAAATAACTTGCACAGCAGAGTTTACATTCAAATCCTTACTAAGCTCTACTTTAGATTTTATGGTTTACTTTATGGCAACCTGATGTGAAATTCAGTAACATTTGATTATTTACTTAAGCAGCATCAGTTGTAATCAACTTAATTATGGTACATTTTAACTACAATGATTATTGGGCAATGGTCCTGAAATTACAAAAAAAAAAAAAAAAGATTAAAAGCTACACACATTACTTTATATATTTAGCTCTAATTTAAAAAAATATATCAGATGATTCTGACAGAAAAAAGTTACTAGTGACTTGACTCATCTGGTGAACGTGTAATAAAAATAAAAAATAATACACACATATCTTTCAGCATCTGTTTGAAAAATAAGTGGTCTATACTGGAGATAGGACTGTTTTCTCCTCTGTGCCAACATTTTGCAGTCCATTTTTTTCAAATATTTCTTTTATCTTTTATCAGTGATTTTATTAAATAGTATAATTTATTTTACATGCAAAACACAATATTGTGACTGTAGTAGTTCTTGCTGCACGCCAGCTATGTGTCAATTGTTTACTAAAAATCCCAGATTTAAAAAAAAAAATCAGGAAGTTAAGCATGGAGTTAAAGACCCAGGTTGCATCTAGGCTGAATAATGAAAAAAAAAGCTTCAGCAGTCACTACAATGTATATACATTATATGTGTAACAGCTTTTGGAATATATAGCAAGGGAAGCATGCATTTAATCCATGTGGTACTTCTGTCTAGCATGCATTATATAAATATATATATATATATATATATATATATATATATATATATATATATATATATATATATATATTATAATATTAACAGGCTAATTGACATGTGTCCAGGGACTGCTTCAGGTAAGTTATGGCAATTTAGTAGTGAGAAATGGGTTTCCTCTAAATGTAGAGATTCTGACCTTGCTGCAAAAAAAGGAAAGGACCACTGTATGACTTCCTGTATTATTTTCATTGTGGGGTATTGTTTATACTTGTACCTAACCCCTGTATTGCGCTGCGGAATATGTTGGCGCGTTAAAGGATAATAATAATAATAATAATAATAATAATAATAATAATAAGCCAAAATTAAAGATTTCAAACATGTATTTTTTCCATAGTTCAATGGTCCTTTAAAAGGGTACAGAAGGGTTTTTAGCTTTTTGTTTCATTTGTAGCAATAATGGTAAAAATCGCTGTTCAAGAGAGGACGAGATGGATTATTTGGTAGAGATACAGGTAATAAGGATGTGTATTTTGTAACGTTTGCAATGCTGGCCTCGCAAAGCGAGGTCGCAACCCCGAGCCATGTATAACGCACAACTTAAGCTGCATGCACGCCAAAGGCGCTCATCTGAGAAGGTTTGCAAAGCAAGGGGAGGCGTGTACGGCGCAGGACTTAGGCTGCATTTGCGCCGAAGATGCTCATCTGCGAAGCCTCACGAAGCAAGGTGAGCCATTGAAGCACGCGGGATTTAGGCTGCATTGTGAGGGGCGCAACTGCGAGTCAAGCATGTAACTCTAAAAACCCTTAAAAAATGAAAAATTAAAAATAATAGCACACTTAGACAGGACCAGGGTAGAGCCAGGAAGCCTGAGAGTGAGATTACAAGCGATTTTGAGCAATATTTGTGCGTTTTCCTGAATCCAAAATCAGCTAAGTGAGGAAAAAAATGCATGCAAAAAATTATGAAACTGCACGCAGGACAAAAAAAAAAAAAAAAAAAAAAACGCAGCGCGCACCACACAAAAACGAGAGACACGGGGGGGGGGGGGGGGGGGGAGTTGGTGGAAAGAGACACATGGCATTCCCAAGCACAAAAGTGGCCCGTACAGTAGGCGGGAGGAAAGGCTCGCAATGAGCGCTAAAGGCGCTCATTGTGAATCACGAGATGAGCGCTGAAGGCGCTCATCGTGGGGCTGACTGAGAACTGCGAGCGGGAGAGGCTTGCAATGTGCACCTTAGGCGACCAGTGCAAAGCAGGAAAGTTGAAGTACACGTGGAGAGGTCGAAAGCGCTCAGCTCGGGGGTCGCGATGAGCACAGAAGGTACTCAGAGGAGCAAATGACTCACATTGTGTGGCAAACAGCATTTTTCTAGCCTTACAATTTTAATTGCGTCATTTGATGGGCAAGTTCCTAGTAAAAAACATAAAATGGAGTTGACATTATGAAACCGGACCATGATCTACCACTCTAGAGAACAAGGTGGAGGTCCTATGTTACCCACAACTGTTCTGGACAAATGTGAGCTCCATACTCCTTTAAGAAACATTATAGTCGATGTATTGATTGTCATGATTTAATTGTTTAAGGACTCATATTGCCAGTAATTATAAATATGGCCAAGGGAGCACGATATTGTTGTATTGGGATTATGTAATATTGTGTGTGGTATATGTTGCCTGTACATGGTTATTATGTATCCTAGTTATATATTTTAAGAGGGAAAATGTTATATAGAGCATATGTGGAATTGGTAAAAATGCTCTGCATAGAAGTTAGCTGCAGATCATTGCACACTCACACATACAGATTTTGGGCCAAGACAGATAGATGTATGTACTTCAAGTAGTCCTAAGCAAACACTTGAGTTTAACAAAGGTTTGTTCACTAGGCAGCTATAGATATCTGTGAATTTGATCAAGAGCTTTGATAGTCCAAGGTTGTAAGCCAGATGGTCTGACATCACACATACACAAATGTACAAAAGGGTGTGGTATTGGAGCGTATAAATATGTTTTGATTATTCAATAAAGTTGATAGTTTTCACATATACAAAGGTGTTAGACTATCTCTGTGTGTTGTATCCTGACTTGGGGTGTGGTCTTGCCATGGGACACTAATAACCTGTATGCAGTATTATCTGCCTGTACCCTTTGGGCCTTGCCCTCTTCAGAAGCCATCTTTTGTGCCACAGAGAACAGGAACTAGACGATTCTGCTGCGGTAGGTTTGAACTAGGTTCATATCAAGCCCCCTTGAAGGAGAAGATCAGGACCATGGATTTCCACTTTCCTTCAAGGGTAAATCTTCAAATTATACTCCCCTGATAATGCAGTCTCCCATCAAGTTCACTAACCACCATCATATATTCAAATGGTCTTTGAAGGTATGGGGGAGCCACCCTCACATCCTAATCTCAATAAAAATGAAGGCTTTGGGTGTTATTGTTCAGCTAGAAATAGGGTGTACAAATAAATCTGCTAACTGAAAGCCATAATACATGTCATTGCTCACTAGAATAGAGGGCATTTTGCAAGTCTAAAACGAAAAGTTTAGTAATACAGACAAATTCTGGAGGTACCAGGATTCCTTTAAACTGTGTTTACAAGTTTGGCATCATGGGTAAGGGGTCTTCAGAATTTGGAAGGCACGTTTTAGCAGATATTTGAGAGCCTGAGGGCTTAATAAGCATGGAAATATTTTTTTCTTGGTTGCATCAGAAATGTTAAACAAACATACTGATATCAAATAATTGTCTCAGAGCACAAAAAAGGATTCAGAAATTTAACTGCTCTTGGGGACTTGCCCTCTGCCAGCCAACGAGATCTACAGACTAAATTATGCTCTTTGCATTTCGTGGACATTTTAAATAAAGATTAAAACAGGTTTTCCATGCAAAAAAAAAAAAGTTTGTAATATTTAAAATTCACTCTTAATGTCCTTTTAATATCTCAAACTGAGTATGGCCCACAAACATTATTAAACCAGGGCTTGACAAATTGATATGAAATTTACAAGCCAGCTAGGTTGGTTGGCTAGCCATTTTTTTTCCAGGAACAGCATTATATATAGAAGTGTAAATAAAATAAACTAGACAGTTTGTCAAGCCCTGTTTTAACCAGTCACTTATGCGCTAGTATTTCCCCCCACTCTGCATTCGAGAAACCGTAGCAAAATAGCATCACATATATAGTTGTCGTAATTGCCGGGTTGCCAAAACAATGTTAAAATTGCGGGCTCGCAGAGTGAGCCCCGCAACTGTAGCTGAAGGCGCTCATCACCGAGACCCACGGGACTTAGGTAATGAGCGCCAAAGGCACTAATTGCGCTGGTGGAGATGAGCACCACAGGCGGGGCCTGTACAAGTAGACAGGGGGAAGAGGCTTGCAATGAGCACCAAAGGCGCTTATTGCGAGACACGTGCAGGGGGGAGAGCCAGGAACCCTGGGAGTGAGGTTGCAAGTGATATTGAGCCATATTTGGGGTTTTCGTCAAACCTAAAATTGGCGAAGCAAAAAAAAAAAAAAGGCGGACGAAAAACGTAAAAAATTCTGACACTGGATGAAAACGAGGCTGAGCAAAGCCAGGCACGCAGGACTTAGAAAATACACGACGGTAAAGATAATAACACTTACACCAACAACGACCAAGCAAGCGGGACTTAAAACAAAAGGACTTCAGCGCGTAACACGCAAACATTCAGCAGACACACAGAGGACAAACACACAGGGAAGCAATGGGGGGGGGGGGGGGATGGTGGAAAGAGACATGGCATTCCCAAGCACTAAACTTGCATCCTAACGAAACCTGCAATGAGCGGCCTGGCCCGTACAGTTGGCAGGAGGAAAGGCCTGTAATGAGCGCCAAACGCGCTCATTGTGAGCCACGAGATGAGCGCCAAAGGAGCTCATCGCGTGGATCCCGATGAGCACCGCGAGCTCAGAGCGGGGCTCACGATGAGCGCAGAAAGTGCTCAGAGGAGCAAAAGACTCACATTCTGTCGCAAACAGCATTGCCAGCCTTACAATTTTAATCCCGTCATTTTTGACGGGCAAGTTCCTAGTTAAGAATAATTTGACTCCGATATAACAGGATTCTTTTATCATTATTAGCCAGCAAAGCTGGTCAGTGAATAATTGGCAAAATGTATCCCATTGCAAGCCTGCCTGCAGGAGATAAGTGATGTTCTGCAGTTCTGTGTAAACAGCAAATAAAATGACAACAGTGATAGATTATAGATTAAAAACAATAGTATGTCTGGGGCATATCATTTTGTGTGTGCGCTTAAAAAGGAGCCATGTATAAATTGGTATCTTGGATTTAGGCGTAAAATACACTGCATTCTCATTTGCATGTCCCTGTCCAGTCTCCCGATCACAGTACAATGACTTTCGGGTAACAAGTGAGAAATACGTTTTCACTCCATATAATACAGCATGTCACTGTGATAACTACTGTTCTAAGAATATTTAGCAATAAGGTTTTCTGAAATATAACAGTTGTAAAAGGTTGTAAGTGAATACTCACCAGCTTACAGAGCTCACTTTGGCCAGTACAGCAATTTGCAAAAATCTGAGAAGGACCAAAAACCTGAGCATGCACATAACATTTGTATTCAATATACTCCAGTTATTTGTGAGCAAGCTTCAATCAGTTACAAGTAGGTGCTTTAGTGATTTTTTTTATTACGTTTTTTTCCCCCTACCCCCACACAGCAAGAATTCACTGCTGATAAGACGGTACCATCCAGCAACAGGCAGTGATGGAAACGGATAGCACATCTCATCTTATTCCAAAGCTAATATTGTAAAAAGGTAAACAAGCCACAAGAGTAACACAGAAAAAAAAAAAACTTCCACACATTTAACAAGACACCCATCAGTTATTTTAGATTATACCATTGCAGCACAAAATATATATATTTATAGCAACAACAAAAAATGTGTTGCTTGGGGGTCTAGCAATACTACAACGTAAAGGTGCAAGAGATAGTAGGTCAAGCAGATAATTTCACCTGTGCCAACTAAAACAAATATGTTTTGTTATTAGACCTCAAGGGAAAGTTTTGATGCTTAAAATCTTAAGTAAGCAAAATCATGTGCTAGTTCTCCGTAAATGAAAACTTAGTGCAGCTGTATTACTCAGTGATTGTGACACCCATCTTCTGCTTGGGTCATAAGATCGAAGGTAAAGGCATGCCTGGCCATCGTTACAATGTATTAAGGAACAGTTAATCTTAACACCATGGTTTAGGTCTCCTGCTTAGTGAACTGACATGGAAGGCGATCATGGGCCCAGACCTTAAGGGATGCAATGACAACACCATCAACAGGTGGTTACTAAATGATTTAATCAAAGAACAAGACAGCTCATGATTAAGGAATAACCATGTCTAAATAACAGAATAAGGACTAATTTAGCCTCACCTGTATGCGATCCTGGCTCCTGAGGATTGTTTTTGGAACTGGTGCAGTAGACATTAACAACTGACCCAAGATATTATCAAGTCTGTATTAGTAGAGTGTTTTAAATATGAATATATCTGATTTTGTATCATGGGTTATCACGTTAATTAGGTTCAATAATTTGGTTGCTAGGATTTCCTTCCTGTTATGTGCCGCTAATCCTAATAAAGTGTAGGGCAGATATTCAGAAAGCTCCAATCATTTTATTTTCACAAAAACAAGTTTTGTATACGTTTTTCAACATACAAAATCCTCTCTCTACCTTCATCTGGCCTCCAGACAGTCAGAATGTACCAGCATATTCAGCAGGTTTTCATGGTGGTGTCAGAAGACAAAAAAAACAAGTGCCATATTTCTGCAGCCACTTTGGACCCAGGATTATTTTTTGTTTTTATTTTCTTGCAGCCATATTGAGAAGTGCACGAGACCATTTCACATTCTCGGTTACATGGGGTCTTTTTATGTGACTTACTAAGGGATTGTCAAAGACAATGGCTTGAAGTCACACTAAATTCATATCTCCGGTATCCCTGGGCATAGGAACCTCAGATGGCTAACCGCTTTTTACTCCAGTTACATTGAATGACACTTCAGTTTGTATCTTAGTTATAAACATGGTTAGCTAACATGCATTCTAAAACTAGCCATGGGTTGTTGAGTGACGTGCCCTTGGCAGCTGTCCCCTGATTTTTATTTTTCCACTCAGGAGTTTGACAGACACTTATTTTCCTTATGATGTTCCAACAAAAAACTATACTACACATCAGTATCTCTTTACACATTTTCAAATACAAATTCTAGCATTTCAGTCTCAGCAGACAAGGTTATAATATTCAACAGTTCTCTAATGGTATTTAGGGTGTGTCAGGTCCCCTGGGGCAGAAAACAAAACTTCTTGCTACTAATGATTCACTTACACCAACACAGTGAGCCAAGGACTAACACTGGTAATAAAAAGCAGTGAGAACTACGGCTTTTTACTTTGCTGCCTACTGAACTGCATGATCTTTGAGAAACATGGACAAATACTTAGGCGTCAGTACAAATTTGACTTCCCAGATTTTCTGAGTGCACTAATCAGGATGTGAGAAACAGCTCCAGAGTATGCGTTGCACTGCTGTTACATCGAACTATTATAGGTGACACACATTTTTATATATATATATATAATATAATATATATATATATATATATATATATATATATATATATATAATATCTTTCCCTTTTTGACTGCACCAGCATAAGCCGATAGTGGTAGCAGACAAGGAGCTGCTAGTTCGTGCTGCCGATATTTTAGAGAAGTTGAACCTTAGAAAGTTACCCTAACCCTCACTGTAACAGTTTACCTAACCCGGACGCTATATCAGCACTGAAGTATCAGCAGAGACATCAATTGGTTAGTCGCCACCACTGCTGGCGAATTTAAAAAGGCAAAGGATATAGATATAGCATTTGTGAGCACATTTGCATGTCCCGGCTCAGATTCCCAGGATGCAGTGTAATAACTGTTTTTCTCGGAATTCTCAGCTGGAAGGAGTTTAACTTGTTTTAGACATTCAAAATGTGAACACAGATTATATATATATATATATATATATATATATATATATATATATATATATATATATATATAGAGCCGGATCTTTCCTATTCGCTGCCCGTGCACAGTGGTGGCCATCTGCTACAATTATTATTATTATTATCTTTATTTATATCGCGCCAACATATTCTGTAGCGCTGTACAGGGAGTTAGTACATGGCAGAAAACAAACTTAACACCTTAAAGAATGGAGGGCCCTGTTTTGGAGCATATAATCAAATGTACATAGTGCTTGTTTCCAAGACACGGACACACAATTGAAAACTCGCAAACTTACAATCTAAGGAGGTGGAACGGCCGAGGGGACAGTGAATTTATTTCCAATGTAAAGCGTATAATGTGCTAGTACTTGAACCCTAACCCCCCTCAACCTTACACGTAACCCCGCTCACCCCAACACAAGAAATTCAGGGACCCCACGGTCGTGCCACCTAGTGGCCGATGGACAGCACTGCTCACAGGCTGCCAACAGAAAAGGTCCAATGAGCCAGGTTTAAAATGATATTGGATTAAAGAGTGAAACCATTGTTGGCTCATTTGCATGTCCGTGTGCAGATTCCCAGAGTGCAGTGCAATAACAGTATTTCTTAAAAATCTGAGCAGGAAATATATTTTTTTAGATGATCAAATGTCAACACAAAAGTACTATTTCGATATATACACACATACAATTGCATACACAAGTAGAAATTTCCCAGGACCTACAGTCTGGCTCTTAAGTGTGTAAATAGATATTGAATATCTTGTGTCTTTAGAAGGGTGCTCAGTAATTGCCCTATAAAAACACCAGCAAAATGCCTTAAAAAGCAACCAAATATCATAGTAATTAAATATAGTAAGCGACCAAAACAAAAGATGTGACTAATATTCAAAAACCTATCAAAGCACCACAAAACACACCAATTTGTGTTAAAACTTTGTGAGTTTTTTTGTACATTATACACCAGGTATGTGACATTTCCTGGTTTTAGTGCTAACAGTCACTTTTCTTGGTAACTACACCTCGGTAAATCAGTTAATCTCTCAGGAGAGCATTCAGTACATTATACCCCGCCTCAGGGCGCCATTTTCTGTCATTACCTGCTACCCAGGGCCGGTGCACGCCAAGCTCTTCAGTACCCGCTCAGTGCTTTCAGGAACACAACCGTTACAGCTTGCGTTTGAATGGTGACGTTGGACAAGTGGGCGGAGCCTGGAGTTAGGGGCGGACCGCAGGGGCAGGCGCTTATATAAGAATCGGCGATGTCGCCGCGCGCCTAAGGCGGGAAATAGCCTGACAGAGATGATGCCTTGTGGCAGTGCTGACAAGACATGTGGGGATTTGTTAGAGACATATGTCAGATTATAGTGATACCACACAAGTTTTATGATGGTTAGTAGCAAACCTGTAGCTGTATTAAAGCTAAACAATATTGCTGTGTGGTCTCAAACTATCTTGATTGTCTTTTGAATAATTATTTATAACATTACAAAGAAAATAAATATCGGTTACATGGTGCACTCACTAGGACTGGACAAAATAAAATATAATTTATTAATCTTCATTAGAAGGAAATCTAAATGGAAGAAAAACACTACAAATAAATACGTCGCCTAATAAAGTCATTATATTATATTAGGAACTAAGAAATAACCTTTACATTTTTAACTTTTATATTCAATAATAATTTACTGAGTGGTTCCATATTTTCTGAGCTGTTTTTTTTCTGCTATATTCTTAGAAGAGTGTCTTCGGATGTCATATGTCTTGTTGAAAGCACTGGCAGTGTTAGCTGCCATATTTACATTGTGTTAGTAGAAGCTTTGGATCTTTCCTGTTTTCTGACCATTCGCAGTGGTGGCCATCGACTACTATGTGGTGCAGCCAAGATTTTAGTCAATTTTGTGTAAAGCTTATCATTTGCCACTACCCCTAAACCCTATCCCTAAATCTAACCCTAACGCTAGGAAATTGACTAAAAACAGGAAAGATCCAAAACTTCTTCTGCAGAGTCTTCCCATCTCTGGAAGTAGTTTAGGAGCCAGAAGATAGCTCCAGCTGCACTATTATTTTTCTTGAAATCAAATATAACCACAAATGTCACCTTTTACAAACTCCTAGGTGTGAACAACAATCAATTGTAAAGAAAAATAGGAAAATATAGAAAAATATAAACCCACAAAAAGAAAATAACTATTCTGTTATCAGCCCTGAAATAATTTTAAAATATAACTTTTATTTATTAACTCTAAAACATCGGATAAACGTGAAATACGAATAAAAAAATTGAAAATGTTTAAAATGTAAAAATAAGCTAGGCTCAAATTATAAATGATATTCACATAATATGATGAATCTTTCTATCTTTAGTTAGTATTATAATTAAGGATCTCATAATACTGTATTTTTTACTTTACAAAATAGCTGATTTATTCATAAATTTATTACAAAACCCTGATCCAACTCTGAATAGGTGTTTTTTTCTTTTCGTGGGTTTATGTTTTCTGGAATCCCATTTTGCTTTATAAATAATAGATTTTAAACATGGTGGCTGTTTTCAAGTTTAATTCTTCACATTATTACATTTTATGCTTTAAGCTCAGTTTTATAATATATTTATAATTATTATAATGATGCTAGAGGTTTAGAGGAAAATATTGTATAATTTTCAACATTGACACACAGTGAATTGCGATGTTTAGTCGAAGATTAGATTTTTTTAGGTGGTCCACCAAATATAATTATTGATACATTCTTAAACTAAATTAAATAAAAAATGTAGACTCCCACAAATTAGAAATGTCCTGATCTTTGATCCCAACCTCAAAATCCTTCTTATGTAGAATGCATAGCTTAAGTAGACTTCCTTCACAGTCTAACACAATTAAGAAGCTAACCATGACTGGAGATCAAGAAGTCCTTGCATCATGTACTGGCCCATAGGATGAGTGTGGCCAGCCATCCCTATGCTCTATCACTCTTTATCTCCATCTCTACTTCTACACAATTAACCACCATCATCTACTACCTCCTACCATTCCCACTCTCAGAAGAAACTACTAGATTTGGCTTAAGATAGTAGAGTATACTTTGTCTCAGACACAGAAAGAACACTCATTTATTGAAGACAATAAATGCACAGCCTCAAGGGGTAATCAGTTATTATTGGTAATAATCTTTAATTAACAAGACATTTGGATCTTTGTCAGTGGATCAGAAAGGCTGACTGACAGCTAAAAATTGCAAACTGCAATTTTATTTTACAGTTAAAAAAAACAATTTAATATGTATAGCTTTGAATTATAGCATATTTGGTACCTCTGCTGAGTCACTTTCAAGGTATATTTTTTTTTTGAGAATCCTCTGATCCAACTGTTATGTGAATTGTACAAGAATTCAAGATAGATAATCATACTCTGGACCATTTATTGCCCCTGAATAAACTAGGGTAGGGCAAATATTTTGTGATACCATATATGCAGTAAGTTATCTCTCCTTATAGACAGTTTAAAGTACCCTCTGTCTCTGGTATAGGGTACTGATCATTTTGAGAGCCCTACATAGCATCCTGAAAATTATTACTAGAGTAGTCACCAATGGCAGCCAACAAGTTTCACCTCCAAGCTTGCATGCAGGCATGGAAAAAGTTGGCTAAAGAAAGTTGTGTTGGGTGGCAGAATTTGGGACATTTCTTTTAGGGGGAAATATGTTTTCTGAGGGAAGGAAACATTCAAATCTGTCTCTCAAACTATATTATTTTGGGAATGTCTTAGATTCTGTTCTTCGAGATATTTATAACAATCTGCCTAGGCATTTTGTTCATTATTATTTAAATGGAGAGTTTTACAATCCTCAGTTGGGAACCCAACCATCTGTAAGCAATATTACATCTGCAAATAATTACACAAATCTTTGGAATGTAGCCATGTTTAAAAATTAAATATGGAAAGATGAGCTATTGTCCCTTGAGAAACCTATATCTAACTTGTGCAATGCCATTTTACCATTCTTGGATTGTTTCTTAATCCTATTATCTTTGAATAAAACAGTGTATGAGGCTTTTAAGAGATACCAATGCTTGCAGTTCATAGAAACTAAAGACAATTTCTACATTTCTATTAATATTTCTTAAACATTTTTGAACAACATTTCTTTTTAATCCATGATAAGTTTGAAATTTGTAGCGAGGAGATAGATTCAGTCACATTTGCCAGAAGGTTTTCCCCTTTGCTATAGGACAGAACCACAGCTCTTACACCCAATTAAAATTACTTTATTATTAAAGAGCCTTAAAAATGGGTACATTTTGTACTAGCCATGTTTTATATATTTTTTAAATAATTAGCAATTTCAACTGCTTTGATGTGCTAATTTATTAAATACTTTACTTTGTAACTGTGGTGGCCATGGCTGATTACCCATTAGGCCAACTAGGCAGCCGCCTAGAAGCTCTTTCCTGTGAGGGACTTAAAAAACACTAAATGCAGCAGCTCATAGACTGGCTACTAAGGGGTAACCACCTAGAACAAGAGAGTTACAACAGGAAAGGGTACTTTAATGCATAGAAAAGGCAAAAATGGGTCAGTGCATACCTTGTATACTCACTGGGGCTCCTCCACTTCACTGCCTAGGGGCTCCAAAAAGGTAGATCCGGCCCTGGTGGTGGCTAAGTAATCAGTAGCAGTGCTATAATTTGGTTAGATCCAGTCTCCAACACTTATCAAGTACACCAAGCCACACATTACTCATGGAGCCACATATTTGCATAATGGGCATACACTAACAATACACAATATCTCAAGAGGGATTTACAGTACGAAAAAGGGCTATTACAATATATATCCAGTTTTAAATGTTAAGAACAAACCAACTTGCTGTTGGGGCAAAGGAGTCCCTGTAAGCTACACAAACAGAAGCTCCAGGCTGGGTTAGGCACAGGGTACATAGTCAGGGTGAGTGATGTTCAGGGCAGGTAAATTCCAGGGATTAGCTGAGCAGGAACTTAGCGATTTAAGAAAAGCTTAGATCAAACAAAGTGAGCAATTACAATCAAGCTAAAATACTGAACCTAAATGACAAATTAGTACAAATAAGTAAAAGAATTACGTAGACATGCATTGCCAATAATTGATATACGAGATTACTAGCTGCAATGACACATAACATGTAATGCTTTGCCAGAATGTCAA
This sequence comes from Discoglossus pictus, assembly GCA_027410445.1. Lineage (NCBI taxonomy): Eukaryota > Metazoa > Chordata > Amphibia > Anura > Alytidae > Discoglossus > Discoglossus pictus. The sequence continues at coordinate 82,253,056 of CM050172.1, forward strand.
GGTCGATGTCAGCTTTTGAATGCATTTGGTTTGTACCACTTGTAGATTTGGTCTACCATATTATTTTCGCAGTATGTTAAGATACCTGAGCCTCATCTGTGTTGTGTTTGCGTTGCTCAGTCATGTCTAACTCTCTGTGACCTGTCACCATGCTGATCCACTTGGTGTTCCTGACCCAGATACTGGAGTGGGTTGAAAGTTCCTTCTCCAGTGGGCCACAGCATACAGTATTCCTAGGTGGTCTCCAATCCAAGTGCTGACCAGGCCCAAATTTGCTTGGCTTCAGGGTGGTGGGACTAGAATAGGACCCAGGTCTCAGTGGTGAAAGCACCAAATCCTAACCACTGGACCACCAGTGAACACTGACCCTCATTATCTATAGGTTAATCAAGATGTATAACCCTCTAAAGCCTTGTTTCTGAAACTGATTCAAGCATTGAAGCTTTAAAAGTGCAAGGCCCTCAAAATACGCTCATCGACCCCAAATCTTATCATGTAAGCAACAGGTCTCTTGAATTAGTTTTTCTTATAGTATAGTAAGAAAGTAAAGGATGTAGCAGAATCCCAGACCATGTATGCACAGGCGGGCATACTCCTTTTAACGCTTCAGCTTTATAGCAGATCAGTTTTAAACGGGGTCTACCTGTATATATATAAAACAAAGGAATTTGAAGAGCCCATACATCACTAGTGAGAAAGCTGTCACTTTAGGCTATATAGCCCTATGTTTGTCTCAAACAAAATTCCAGGTGGTTCATTATTATTATATATGTTTGTTCACCCCTGCCCTGTGGGGCTTCAGCCTTGCCCATGCAAGTCAAGAACATAACTTTTTTCTTCTTTAAAGTGAAAACATTGTCCGGGACAGGAGCTGGGAACCCCGAGGACCGTCAGGGGATCAACTCTGTCCAATGAGATCCGACAGGACCCTCCAGCTCCTCCTCGCCCTGGCCTGGGAAAGCCGCCTCCCGTTCCCTCATGCCCAGCTGCTACTGAAGGTATGTGGCTTTTAGTTATACACATGCTTACGCCAACTGCACACCCATGACATTTCCCACAAAGATACTCTCCCACAATGTAAAAGGGTTTAACTCCCCCTTCAAGCGAAGGAAGGCTTTTTTGTATTATAAAACCCACAAACCTGACATTATCTTTCTCCAGGAAACCCATTTTGCTAAGAATAAAACTCCTGCCTACCTGAATAAAGATTATCCCCAATTTTTTTGCACCACCCAGGCTTCGAAAAAAGAGGGAGTAGCGATCCTTTTGCACAAGGATTTTCAGTTCCAGCTAGACTCCAAAATTATAGACCGGGAAGGGTATTATGTGATCTTGAAAGGGAAGGTCTTAGGCACCCCTACGTCGCTTATTTCTTTCTATGCCCCCACCGTAGCCCCACACAAAGCGTTGATTAGACTTTTAAGGACATTGGAGGGGGGGGGAGTGGGGGAAATTGATAATAGGGGGGGACCTAAATTTGGTCTTAGACCAGACCATGGATAAGTCCAACGTCTCTAAGCACATCCGCTTTTCTAAAAGGATTAAACAAATCAAAAAACTGCTCCATTCTTTAGACCTCGTGGATGCTTGGAGGGGTCACCATCCGAAAGAAAGGGAGTACACCTTCTTCTCCTCCACCCATAAGTCCTACTCCCGTATTGATGCCCTTCTTATTAGTACCGCACTTTTTGATAGCTCGGATAAGGCAGATATTGTTCCCTGCACGTGGTCGGACCATGCTGCAGTCTTCCTAGAAGTTGACCTGGGATCCCAATCCAGACTACCTTTTGCCTGGAAATTAAACGAATATTTGCTCTCGATACCCACATACCAGGAACAAGTTACTTCTGAACTGGCAGCCTACTTTGTGTCCAATGCGGGTGGGGAAACTTCGCCAGGTTGGGTCTGGGTGGCTCATAAGGCTTATATTAGGGGTACGTGCATTAAATTGGCTTCACAACATAAAAAAGCAATTCGTCTAACTGAGGAAAACCTCGTCAAAAATTTAGCTCAATTAGAGAAACAGAATCAAATTTCCCCTTCTTCCTCGTTAAGAGACCAAATTGACAAGGCTCGGCTGGAGCTAGACGGTATTTTATCTATTAGAACAGATAAAGCCCTGAGAAGAACGCAGCATCTCTTCTATGCTAAAGCGAATAAACCAGACAAATTATTGGCAAAAAGTCTGAGGGCAAGGTACTCTCAGTCCAAAATCTCTCAAATTAGAACCAAAGAGGGAGTACTCACGTTTAGCCAAAATGAGATTCAAAAGACCTTTAGGGAATTCTACCAGCACATTTACTCCTCCCACAACTCCCCTCCAGAGAACGCTATTAGGTCCTACCTGAATTCCTTAGATTTGCCTAGAATATCAGAGTCAGATCTTCTTAACCTAAACAAAGAGGTATCGGTAGAGGAGGTTAGGGAGGCAATCAAAGACCTAAAAATGGGGAAGTCTCCTGGCCCTGATGGCTTTACCAACATTTATTATAAAAAGTTTTCGGACATTTTGTCCCCACACTTATGCAGCCTGTTCAACACAATTTTGAAAGGGGATCCAATGCCCCCGGAACTTAACTTCGCGGATCTGACCCTTTTCCCCAAGGAAGGTAGGGACCCAAAGGAGGCAAAGAATTACAGACCGATCTCGCTCCTTAATGGGGATATCAAACTCCTTGCTAAAATATTCTCACAAAGGATTTCTGTCTTTTTGCCCTCCCTGATTCACAAGGACCAATCTGGCTTCATCCCATACAGGCAGACGAGTGATAATATTAGAAGGACCCTAAACATCATCCACTTGGCTAGACATAGAAACACCCCGGTTTGCCTGCTCGCATTGGACATAGAGAAGGCCTTCGATACCCTGGAATGGCCTTTCTTATATGCCGCTCTGGATAAATTTGGGTTCAAAGGCCAATTTTTAAACCTGCTTCGCACCTATTATAATCTTCCCAAAGCTAACTTAAAACTCCCGGGCTCCCAGAAGGCGGTTATAGAGATAGGGCGTGGAACGAGACAAGGATGCCCTCTTTCCCCTCTCCTTTTTGCCCTTGCAATAGAGCCGCTGGCTCAGGCGATTAGGGCGAATTCCTCTATTGAGGGTCTGCGAGTGGGAAACCAGCATTTAAAGTGCTCCTTATTTGCTGATGATCTATTGTGTACTCTTACTAACCCTTGCTCCTCTATTGAAGCTCTGCTGGACACAATAGGTTTATTTAGCTCACTTTCCGGACTTAGATTAAATCAGGACAAAACAGAGGCACTAGGCATAGGCATACCCTTAGATACTCTATCCCAGTTGAAATCAAGCCATAAGTTTATCTGGCCGGCCAATCATATTCACTACTTGGGGATAAATATTACTAGCTCTTTAGCTGGAATTTATAAGGCCAATTTCCCCCCCCTCTTCAGGGTTCTTCAGAGGGATTTGAACACTTGGACGAGGAAGCATATTTCTTGGACGGGTCGGATAACCTCGGTGAAGATGAATCCTCCCGAGGCTCCTGTATCTAGCCAGAACCCTTCCTGTTCAAGTTAATAACTCAGAATTAGCTCGCTTTCAGTCCTTGGTGTTCAAGTTCATCTGGAGGAATAGACCCCCGAAAATAGCAAGGAAGATCATGTATAGACATAAATCCAAGGGAGGTCTCTCATGCCCGAATTTTTCTAGCTATTTCAGAGCGGCGCAACTGGCCTTTATTCCTCTGGCACATTCCACTTCCCTCCAGCCTAATTGGGTTTTCATAGAGGAGGCACAAATGCCCCCCCTAACGTGGGGTACTATCCTATGGGCACCAAATTCGAATACTCTTAGGTCCTACATAAGTAATCCAATAACTAAATTTACTTTAAAAATCTGGAACTGGGCCAAGAAAACCCACAATCTAGCATACCCTGTAACTCCTCTTACCTCGATTTTCACTTCCCCCACCCTCTCAGCTACCCTCTCTTCTAACTCTAAACAATTTTGGATTCTGCAAAAATTAGATAAACTAGGCTCATGGCTGGAAGGGGGGAAGATTATTTCTCTAGGAACAGTTTGCAGAGGGAGGGAGTTTCCTGATACGGAAATATTTAACTATATTAAAATCAGGCACTGGGTAGAAGAAGTTCTCAGGGAATTTGGCCCGCCTAAAGACTCCTGGCTCACCACAATTTGCAGACACTCAGCCCTCACTAAGGGTACACTGGGAGCAATATATAACATAATTAATGCTCCCCCCTTTGATTCACCAAAGCCTTCCTTTATGCTGAAGTGGGAGCTGGACTTGGAGCAGACTTGGGATGAGCCCTCCTGGTCTAAAGCTTTCTCTAGCCTTTCTAAAGGGTCCCTTAATTTTAGCTTGTTGGAAACCTCGCTGAAAATCCTACATAGGGCGTATATGACCCACGCTAGACTAAATAGAATTGTGCCTACAACTTCGGATAAATGTTTTAGGGGATATCAAGAACGAGGGGACTTCATTCACGCGTGGTGGAAATGTCCTTTAGTCTCAGAAACCTGGGCTAGAGTGGCTGATCTACTTTCCAGATTATTTAGTATCCCACTTAAACCTTCCATAGCGACATGTCTCTTAGGCAGGAATTATAAGGAACTGGGAGGGGTAGGCAATAAATTGACACAATTGATTTATCTGGCAGTAAAAAACATCATAGCGAGAAGGTGGAAGGACAAGTCCATTAACTTCCAGGAAATCAAAAACAAAATAAACTTCCTATTTATACATGAGAGAATGACTCATACACTATTGGACACACATCAAAAGTTTCTGGAAATTTGGGGACCCTGGATCTCCTCCCCCGACTGCATTCCTTAGGTAGTGGGGGGACGAGTTGAATTTTTGCTAGGGAGGCTCTTTACAATTGGAAGAGGAGTGGAGCGGGGGGCGGACTGGAACAGGCGGAGCGGGAGAGGACACTGGAGGCTACTTCGGACGAAAGGTAACGACAGTAAAACTAAGATTGGGTAGCACAGGAACTGAAAAGGCCACGGTATAGTCAAATCCTGACCTTTTGTAGTAGAAGAGCGGATGGGAAGCAATTATCTACTATTTGCTCTTTTCCTTACTTCTTCATTTCTTTGGTTATTTGTTTATTTTTCTCTTCTTTTCTTCTCTTCTTCCTCGTTCTCTCTTATCATGTGTTCATAGAATATATTGATTGTAACACGATTGTTTATTTAAACCAATTTGTGCACTGAAAAAGTTAAAATTATATTAAGGAATAATTCAACAAAGAGAAGCAGTTGCTTAGGATAGTAATTATCCTTTCTTGACATGTGGAATTATGTTTTATAGTATGTGCTTATTTTTGTACAAGTTTTTTCTTGATTATTCTTAATAAAAACTTTATGATAAAAAAAAAGTGAAAACATTGTGACGCTTAGATGTACACAGTATGGATGGCATTTCAGTATGACATTGTATAGCTGTAGGGCCATGGGTATATTTAGGTTTTGGTGTCATAGGCCTTTTCAGGTTATAGCGACTGCCCCTCCGTGCCCCAGTTACTTGCGTTCCCCAAATTCCCACACTCTACTTACTCCTCCTCCTATCCCCTTGCTTTATTCCAAGTGATGTCATGTTTACATGTATATATGTAGATTAGAAATTGTTAGGTACTCTTACAAACAGAATATAGACATTTTTCTGCCCATAAACACTTGATCCCGTGCCACTGCACCAGCATCTTAAGACAGCCTGCTGGCCCATAAAATGTGAAGGCCTAGGCCTAAACTACCCAATATGTAGGGCCAAGCCATTATAATATCAAGAAAAACATCTGACAAACTAGCAATAGCAGGTGGATAATCCATAACAGTATAAGCATTCATAGAGAAAATCTGAATTTTTGAAGACTGTTTATGTATAGAAGTTTTATTTCATTACATCCTTAGAGGGTGTTTTTTTGTGGGGAAGGTAAGAAGAGTGGAGGTGAGGATGTTGTGAGGCATTAGATACCTAGATCTGATTGAATTGAACACCATCCCACTACCCCTGCACATGTTTAGCATGAGACAGCATGCATAAATAAATTCAAGCTCTGAAAAATTAAAACAACCTTCAGATGAATCCAGAGTACAACAGAGTAGTACGAGTTTATGGTACAATATGTATTGTATACCGTATAATGATTCTTTAAAAGCCAATGCTAATGCTGTGTCAGTGACATGTTTGTAGAACCAATTTGCCCTTATTATCAATACTTCTCTGCATGCACGCCCATTTATCAAGCCACCTCATCTTTCCCCTTATGTCTCAGTGACCCGCATTGGTATTAAAACAGCTGTTAAGGATTACAACTACTATATATATATATACATATATATATATATATATATATATATATATATATATATATATATATATATGTATAAATGTGTGTGCTTTAAGGCAGTGTGTACATCTTCGTCATAATTTAAAACATATTGTTTTGCCAAACTACCCTTGAAATTAAAGAAATAAAGAAAATAGTTTTATAGAGAAAAATAAAAAAAAATGACAGCCAAATTACCTTTTATATGCAATTATTTTGCTGTGGGATCTACCATTTTGGTTTCCTGTAATCAACTTCTTGAAAGGAGTCTTTAATTGTGCAGGGATTTCATGCCTACATATTGGGGAAGTGTACAAACTTTCAGCAGCGGTAATTAGTTTATAAGGGCACAATGTAAAAGATAGAGAGCTCAATTACATGGCTTCTGTAAGATCTCCCTTAAGGTTGACTTGTATCTTAGGGAAATCTTACAAGAGAATTTGAGTAGCTATTGTATGGTTCCCACAATACTGTAGGAACTTACTGATACATAGACCCCCATTTAATTCCAAGCCTGTAATCACCTTCATACAGCCCGCATGTCTGTGGGTTAGAAATTTGCTACAGTTTCAGATTTATTTAATTGACTCAAGCCCGCAAGTACATGCATTTCCGGGCATGATCAAGTAAGCAAGCCTGTATGTTACAATTTTAACAGAGCCAATAGTAAATGAGACCTTCATCATGAGTTTAAACGGCAATCAATTAGTATTTAGAAATCCGATCTGCAGTCAGACTCGCAATCCAGAAATGTAGAAATCAATAAAAATGTATAAAGCAACCGTTCTAGTCCATGTGGGTGGCCTGATATATATTAACTCCTAGATTCAATATAACAATAACATGGAAATAAAATGTAAAGCATCTGTAAATATTGTGTCTATATAGCTACATATTTCCCACTCAAACATTGATGCATTGATATGGTTAATTATTCACGGACATGGTTTTTGCAGTTCAGACACATCATTATATACAGTGGAACCTCTATATTGGTCATTAATACGTTCTTGAAGGGCGGACAGTTACTGAATCGGATGAATATAAAATATTTTTTTTTTCATAGGAATTAACTAAAATTGGAATAATCCATCCCAGGCCCAAATCTGATACATAAATATATAAAAATGTAACCAGGACTTTACCTTCACTGAGGAGCGATGATGGCAGAAGCTGAAGAGGAGCACAGGAATTATAGTTTAGACTGGGAGTTACCTTCCATTAAACATCAGGTAACTCCAAATCTGCTGATCGACGATTCATTAGCACTTGGTCAAGCAAAGAACTTGTCCTATGTTGTCTGTTTCTGTTATTTAAAATTTTGTGACTAATATTGGATTTTTGGACAAATATATAGGAGCATTTGTTTTGCCTAAAATTGGATTTTATGAATATAGGGCTGATAATAGAGGTTCCACTGTATGTTTATTTCTAACTTATTACATGATATTAAATGGCAGCAAATACATAAGGTGGGTGGATGGCAGGTGGTGGGTATACATTAAGCCCTGTGTTAATCAAGTGTGACTAGGCATTAGATAGGTGTCAGTCATGGACATATTAAGGTTTCATGCTGTCCTAGTCCCATTGCGAACCCCAAGTCCCATTTAGTTGAGCGCACCCACACCCGACACCTAATTTTTTACTCCTTGTATCCGCTTGCTATATCCCAAAATGATAGGTTTATGAGTATTAGGTACCCTTACAGACAGAAATGTCAGTACAAATAATAATTTCTGCCTACACAACCATTATTATGGTACTGCACCGACATCCTCAGGCAACCGGCTGCCCCCTGAAAATGTGCTCTTATAAACTTGTAGCTCTCAATTTTAGAAAGTAAGTAAAAGCTCTCAATACACCCCCACTAAAGCAGGAGTTTTTCATTGAAGGTATTGTATTTTAAAAGATGTGTCCCACTTTAGTATCTTTGCCATGAAAACCTTATAGATGAGCACAAACAGACACAAGATATGCCTGGCATGCTGCGGTCCATAAGGTCAAGAGTCGGACACAACTGAACAACAACATGAAGCAATTGCTCCTTAGAATCACACACGATTTGGAGGTGTTATGCCTCACTAGTAAGAAACCACTCTTATAACTCAGTACAACCCTATCAATACTGCATCCCAGTCAGAGCATCCGCCACTTACATATCATCACATCTCTCACACTTTAGAATAACCAGGCCCCTTACCTACATCTAAAACTATGAAACACTTTCTGTCCTCTGATTCCAGTTGAGGGGAGGGAGCTCTTTTAGATTTCACTCCCTATAAATAAACATGTGGGCAACTGATTAGCATGAACTGTATATGGCAAACACTTGCCCCTCATATTCATATTTGAGGCCACCTAACAAGGGGACTCCTCTTTTTTACATGAGGGATCCCTAATTGTTTTTATTATCTGTGGAGGAGAGAAAGAGGCTCTAGAGCAGGGGTTGTCAAGGTTTTAATACCTACCTCCCAAGTTTGATGGTAACATTTCCTTACCTCCCACCAGTGCTGCAGTAATGCAATTTACCCTCTCATTTTTGGTTACACCAATCATATGACCCTAGCTATGTATCGCCCTGTACTTACTAGATAGTGATCCGGCCTGACTGCTGTCCCTGGGCTCTCTCACCAGCTCTCCAACCAGCCAAGTGCGGTGTTGAGGATCTCCGGCGTGTGACATCTCCCATCAGCGATGCCATCTATCGATTACCCCGCCACCCAACATGAAAGCTTGAATCGCCCACTAGTGGTTGGTAGGTCATCTCCTGATGTTTAGAAGGGCATAAGATCCCCAAATGAGAGAAGATACTCTCCTCTTTTCTAAGGGTCCATTGCCATTTTTCATTACACAAGTGGTGTGACCGGGGATTTTTAAAGATCTATTTAACTTTAAATGTTTGCTGCTGAGAATAAGGGGAATACAAATAAATAAAATACAATAATATTCATGGGGAAACGAGAGCCACATACAGGGTTGGATCTACCTTTTTGGAGCCCCTAGGCAGGGAAGTGGAGGAGCCCCTGCGAGTGAGTACACAAGGTATGCACGGACCCATTTTTGCCTTTTCTGTACGTGTAAGTACCTTTTTCTGTTGTAACTCTCTTGTTCTAGGTGGCTACCCCTAGTAGCCAGTCTATGAACTACAACATTTCATTTTTTTGTAAGCCAGGAACCATTTTAGGCCAACTAGGCAGCTACCTAGTTGGCCTAATGGGTAATCCGGCCATGGCCGCACACCTTATAAAAGAATCACCAAATTCCCAACTGGAATTTTAAATATCAGACACTTATTGTAACTGCACTTTTTCTCACTTGCACAATATAGTAATAACACAACATTCCTACTTCTATATTTATACAAGACACAAAGGCTATACACGAATACCCACTTTTAGTGCGCTATATGCGTTCCTGCAGCAGAAGCGCCATACGAAGACCACGATAAATGGGGCGATATAGTGAAAAAACGTGCACTAATCAGGGATTTAAATGCCCCAACGCTATTTAAAAAGCTACAAGATTTAGCGGAAACAGCGTTATCCCGAAATAGCGCTCAGTATATTATGTCAATATAGATCACTTTGGTTATATTACTTCTTTAACATTACAGTGTGGCCAAATACGAGCATTTACATTTAGCTGTTAAACAATTGTGTCTGAAAATAAATACAAGGCAGAATTAATTCTATACAAATACAGATTTATTTTATTTAAAAACAAATTTTGGTTTCCACGCCCCCAGAGGTGCTTATATAGGCACCTGGTACTAACCAATAGAAACACTGCATCCAAGTACATTTTTTTATCCCTATGCTAACCTTCAAAAAAGCAGCAGCACGGTGCAGAAATCCAGGGCAGCAATGTCTGAGCTCTGCCTTGATTCCTTGTGATGGGAACAAAAGTCTACACAACCCATAATGCTTTGCTACAGATATTGAATCCCCAGACATTTGCAACAATGTTGTAGCTGCCTCTGATTGGTCACAATGCATTTTATGCTAATTTTGCTTTTATAGGGCATTTCTACTCAAAATCAACTGCCAGAAAACTGAAGAAATTTTCAAACTTTAGGATAAGTTTATTTATGTTTATTTTGATTTTTTTTTATGCAAAAAAAAGTTTGCATACAGAACTGATTCTCCTCTATCAGATGCATTCATAATCCATGACACTTCCATATACATTTAAGCTTAGTTTTTCAAAAGACCATATAGCCCTTTCAGCACATATATCTCATATTTAATATTTTTGCTCAAGTAGATGTTGTTATTTGTGAATAGCAATAATGCTTAATATTACTAAAATTATTGGATTATTTTAGTCTAGGTATAAAGACTTGCTAAATGCTCGCCAATTAGTTTCCCATTTTTATAATACGCTTTTCAAATATGTCACAGCCTTTATTCGTCCCATTGTATATCTCGGTCAATTTAAGAATAATCTCCAATAATGGAGGCTACACTTAATGAGTCTCGCCATTTTCAAGTGTTCTTGACAGACGTACATCTTTAACTTGTATGGCCATGACTCATTAAATCGCTAAAATCTTTCTGCAATTATTTTGTCAATTGAGACATCTGAAAACGCATTATAATAAACTATAATAAATAGCATAAATTAAATGATTAAGCAATGTATGTTTGATCAGCTTTCAAAATCCCTTGTTGATCACACCCCATTGCCAAGAGCACTAGTTTCTGGCAGGTAATGCTGCATAATTTTCTCAGATTAGGAGAAAAAATATAATTATAATCCTGTGATTAAATTATTTACAGATTAAGCTTTATGTAACTTTTTCTTTCCCAAAGCAGTGCTCATCTGCACTCAAGTGAAAACAAAGTGGCCGCCATGATAAATGTACTGTAGGTTATAACAAGATTATCAAATTCTGTGACTTTTTGTAAAAATCTCCATGTATATATTTGTTTTCTGCAAAAATAAATAAAAAAACACAGAATTTGTGCTCATTAGTTTCAAATTTCAGGAGACATAGCTATAATCAGATGGGACTATTGCCTAATGAGCCCGGTATTAAAAACACACAATGACGATCCAGTTTGCATGATCTTAAAGGTATATGCAAGGGGTTCTTTGGTGGTCCAGTGGTTAGGATTCAGGGCTTCCAACACGGGACATAGGTTTGGTTCCAGTTAGGGAACCAAGAGGTCACACCACCCTGAAGCCATGCAGGGTTGGGCCTGGTCAGTACTTAGATGGGAGACCACCTAGGAAAACCAGGAGCTGTATGCTGTGGCCACTGGAGAAGGAACTGGCAACCCATTGCAGTATCTCTGCCAAGAATACCAAGGGAATCAGCATGGTGTGTTGTAGTCCATGAGGTCACGGATAGTTGGACATGACTGAATGACACAACAGACACAAAAAGGGATATGGAAGGTTCATGGATTTTGCTAGATATATAATATACCTGTGTACTTTATTTTATTAAGAAGAGCTTATAAGCTCTGTTTTTACTGCCAGAAATCAAATAAAAGGGCCCTGTATGGGACTTTATTAATCACAATAAACTGAAAAGTTCATTATACTAAATGCTACTAAAAGTAATAAACGGTGGACCATTACCACGACCCTTTCATTGAGTTGGTGTTGATTACCCTATAAACTGCTCTTTAATGGGGAGTGTAGTCTTCCCGGGGCTCCCATGCTGTTGTGTCTACTACTTAATTGTAAACTAGTTTGGTCACGGAGAGTCAGACATGACTGAATGACACAAACACACAACATTCTGAAGAACTACACTTGGCAAAAAAGCTAGCCTTATTAAATTGCGATTCGGCCAATTGAATAGGGCTCTATATAAGCACAGAGCATGTATTGTGACAGAAGTTTTTAGTTAGTGAAGACCCTGCTTGTGTATAGAAGTTCACTAACTAAAAACTATAAAAAAAATGCTGTGTGCTTATAAAGAGCCCTATTCCATTGGCCAAATCGCAATTGAATGAGGCCCATAGATAGGAAGAGATTGGTATACTTTTGGATTGTCTATAATTGGCATAGCAGAAGGCTGCAATGTCCATTTCCTTTGAAAAACATTGCAATTGCAGCAACACACTCCATCACAGCCTCTCTAATAGCTTAGCGAATCTATCCCATATCTTAATTATATACTGATTTAAATGCATTTTTTTGTTTTATATAAATGTTTAACTAGGTTACTTAATTATTCCTGTCCTTTTCAGTAATCCACATATTACAAGGATTAGACAAGCCGGAAAAGGTTGAACTTGATGGACTAAAAGTCTTTTTTTCAACCTCAATTACTATGTAACTATATAATCATGTAACTATATATATATAACATTTACATTTTACTTACTTCTAAGAAGCACCCAAGGTAAAATATTCACAGCTTCTGGAGCACTTCCTTTTCTTGCTGTTCTCTCCCATGACAGCTGCCATGTTTTACAGCTGTAACCTAAAGCCACTCCCACAGGGGTAGGAGCTTCACATTACCAGGGTCTCAGGACCTCAAACACATAGCACTGTATGCTTGTTAGTATCATAAGACTTATTGTAAAGCCCGGTTTTAGTTCACTGCTGTGCAGCTCTCATGAGGGAGAACAGTAAGAAAGGGGGAGGATCCAGATGAGAAAATGTTACTCTGGGGGTTTCTTAAAAGTGAGTGAAGTGTAAATTTTATATGACAATTATATTGCGGAGGATAAAATGAATTATTAAAAAATAATTAATTAATCCCTTTAAAACCCTTATATTAATCAAAAATAGTTGCCGAGTCCCTTTAGGATGCAGTACCTGTGTAGATCATCACCCTATAATTCTTTAAACATGAGTCGTCCAGAATACCTTCGCTTTTTTCCAGCTATATCACATATACAGATCTCAGCATTGCGGGCTTGCCAAAAAACGTTGGTAACGCGGGACGTAGTGATGAGCGCCTATGGCGCTCATCTCCACCAGCGTAGTGAGGGCCGCGGTTGCAGCCAGGCAATGAGCGCCAAAGGCGCTCATTGTGCTGGTGGAGATGGGCGCTCATCCCTACGACCCCGTACAACTTAGGCAGTGAGTGCCAAAGGCGCTCACTGTTCTGGTGGAGATGAGCACCGTAGGCGCTCATCCCTAAGACCCACGGGACTACACATCAACAGAAATCTCAGTTACACAATTCACAATGCGAGACCCGTAGCACTTTGAAAAAATCCAGTAGAAAAATTATAACCCGGGACTTAGAAAAAAAAATACGAGGTCCAAAAACGGCTGAACCGCGCACATACAAAAACAACAAAAATACAAAGAAAATAAAAATAACAAAAACATTTACCATACACACAGCACAGGGGGGCAGCCAGGACGTCTGGGAGTCAGGTTGCACGACAATGTAAACACAATTTGCGGAGTTGTGGCACTCGAAAATCGTCTAAGCGGAAAAAAAAGTGAAACCAAAAAAATGAAAATGAGGCTACACGAACCCTAACTACGCAAAACACCGCCAGGCACATAAGACTTTTACCCAGGAACCTACAAGGTACAAAATACACTATTAGGAAACACAGAAAATGCTCCAGACCTGCGTAACACATAGACAATCGCAGCCATTTTACAACACGAACTTACAACTAATAACATTACCATTTAAAATGGCGATTTACACAACTAAACAAACGGTTTGCCCTCGTGCACGCAGCCTATTTACACTGCACACTTGCCACATTGCTGACACTTACACCTCAGGTCAGCAACAGTTCAAATATACATTGTATGCTGCAGGAAAATCAAAACAGATTGTTAGCTCTTCAGCATATTAATTGCAAATAGGTAAAGTATATTAATTAATTATTTAATTAATTAATTAATATAAAAAAAAATATTTATATGAAAAAAAGAGATGTGGAGAGGCTCGCAATGAGTGCCAAAGGCGTTCCGCCCAGGGTTCACAACGAGCGCGGAGGGTGCTCAGAGGAGCAAAAGTACACGAGGGGAGAGGCTCGCAATGACTGCCGAAGGCACTCATTGCAAGCCACGCGATGAGCACCAAAGGCGCTCAGCGCGAGGCTCGCAATGAGCGCGGAAGGTACTCAGAGGACCAAAAGCCTTACATTGTGTGGCAAACAGCATTGCCTGGCTTACACTTTTATGACCGTAATTTTTTGATGGGCAATTCGCTAGTATCATATAATAGACTCAGTTTAATAACCATGACTACAAATGCATTTCTTTTTATACATATAATTATATGTACAAGATTGGTGTGTAAGGTCAGTAAAAAGTGCATTAAGAGGCGTCATTCACTGCGCATAATTTAGTGACTCCAAGCAATAAATGACAGAAAGCCTATATAGTGACATCAACATTGCTATTAAATGTATCCAGCCATTAATATTTTGTATATATATATATATATATATATATATATATATATATATATATATAAGCATCATATTCAATAAAACTACAACAGCTTTTGCTTTTTCATCTGAAATAAGGAACCTCTCCCACAGTAATTTTATTATTTTTGCAACGGAGAAAAATATGGACATAATTGAGTAGGAAAAAAGTCATACAGCTAGTTTTTAATTAGGGGAAACAAAGTTAAATGTTGCTGCGGAATCCTAGATATGTTGGTGGAATATGTGTGTTTTCATTTCTGGAGAGCCGTGGTTGCATTGAATGATGCAAGGTGTCTGCTTCTGCCCACGTGAAGCAGACACCTTGCATCCTATTATCAATCAATAGCTATCGCCTTCTGCCATTTGCCTCCTCCCTTGTTAATCTGATCTCTGATCTCTACAAACAAGCCACTCCATCATCCATCTCTCAGGAAGTGATGTAACAAACACAAAATGGATTCCCCTACTCATAAACAGAATCTTACTGATACATACTTGATACAAAAATGGGTCCTATCCTGTTAGGCGGTTACGACACCAGTCCGCCACTGCAGTCCGGTGACCAACCTCTAGATGTCGATATTCCAGTGCCATACAGGGCCTTGCAAAAGTATTCACCCCCCTTGACTTTTTACCTATTTTGTTACATTAAGTTCAATGTTTTGTTAATCTGAATTGTATGTGATGGATCAGAACACAATAGTCTAAGTTTGTAAAGTGAAATGAGAAAAATATATACAAAAAACTATTTTTTAAAAATAGAAAACAGAAAATTGGCATGTGCGTATGTATTCACCCCCTTTGTTATGAAGCCCCTAAAAAGCTCTGGTGCAACCAATTGCCTTCAGAAGTCACATATTTAGTGAAATGATGTCCACCTGTGTGCAATCTAAGTGTCACATGATCTGTCATTACATATACACACCTTTATAAGCAAGAGGCACCACTAACCAAACACTGCCATGAAGACCAACAAACTCTCCAAACAAGTAAGGGACAATGTTGTTGAGAAGTACAAGTCAGGGTTAGGTTATAAAAAAATATCCAAATCTTTGATGATCCCCAGGAGCACCATCAAATCTATCATAACCAAATGGAAAGAACATGGCACAACAGCAAACCTGCCAAGAGACAACCACCCACCAAAACTCACGGACCGGGCAAGGAGGGCATTAATCAGAGAGGCAGCACAGAGACCTAAGGTAACCCTGGAGGAGCTGCAGAGTCCCACAGCAGAGACTGGAGTATCTGTACATAGGACGACAATAAGCTGTATGCTCCATAGAGTTGGGCTTTATGGCAGAGTGGCCAGAAGAAAGCCATTACTTTCAGCAAAAAACAAAATGGCACGTTTTGAGTTTGCGAAAAGGCATGTGGGAGACTCCCAAAATGTGTGGAGGAAGGTGCTCTGGTCTGATGAGACTAAAACTTTTCGGCCATCAAAGAAAACGCTATGTCTGGCGCAAACCCAACACATCACATCACCCAAAGAACACCATCCCCACAGTGAAACATGGTGGTGGCAGCATCATGCTGTGGGGATGTTTTTCAGCAGCCGGGACTGGGAAACTGGTCAGAGTTGAGGGAAAGATGGATGGTGCTAAATACAGGGATATTCTTGAGCAAAACCTGTACCACTCTGTGCGTGATTTGAGGCTAGGACGGAGGTTCACCTTCCAGCAGGACAATGACCCCAAACACACTGCTAAAGCAACACTTGGGGGGTTTAAGGGGAAACATGTAAATGTGTTGGAATGGCCTAGTCACAGCCCAGACCTCAATCCAATAGAAAATCTGTGGTCAGACTTAAAGATTGCTGTTCACAAGCGCAAACCATCCAACTTGAAGGAACTGGAGCAGTTTTGCAAGGAGGAATGGGCAAAAATCCCAGGGGTAAGATGTGGCAAGCTCATAGAGACTTATCCAAAGTGACTTGGAGCTGTGATTGCCACAAAAGGTGTCTCTTATTATTTTGTCCTATTTGTTGTTTGCTTCACAATAAAAAAAAAAACATCTTCAAAGTTCTGGGCATGTTCTGTAAATTAAATAATGCAAATCCTCAAACAATCCATGTTAATTCCAGGTTGTGCAGCAACAAAACATGAAAAATGCCAAGGGGGGTGAATACTTTTGCAAGGCACTGTATCATGGAGTCAAGGCTTAGATAAACTGTTAGGGTTAGTTTAAGGGTGAGGCTACCATGCTAAGCTAAGAACTTCTCTAACATATTGGCAGCGCTGCAAAATATTGGCAGCAACATCTATCTATTGGTCGCCGCACTGCGACCTGTGCCGTAACTACAACAGGATAGATCCCAAAAGTGCCTTATTCTTGAACTACAGTGGTCATTTAAAGAACTATTTTGGTTACATATTTTTCTATGTGATATTTTAAATAAGAAATCTTGATATAGCGTAAATTAATTTAGAAATCAGACCAGTTTCATTTTAATCATTTACATTAAATTATTTTTGTATTTATTTTCTCAGATTAATGCATCCTTGTGAACCAAATATCTCTTTATTACTCCTCATGAAAGCACTGGCAGTTTTAGATACATCATTGTACAGAGAGAAGCTTCCTGTGCATAAAAAAAAAAAATAGAGTCTGCATTACGTTTTAACATTTTAAATATAGGGTTACAATGGCAATTTCTTGCTTTTGGTGCCCAAATTGAATTTTGTGGCTGAATTAGATTGGGAAACACTGTATCCTACCATATACAGTAAATATGGGTTCCACCATATAAAATAGCATTGCCCCCTGTGCAAAATGCTGATTTCCTTTGTAAATATATACTTAGAAACAAGCATGACAGCTCTTCTGATGGGTGTTTCCTGAGTCTTCCAAGTACTTGTCTATTTCCTGGTGTTTTGTCTTTATCAGTTTGACCTTTTGCAGAATTATTTGTATAGCTACTTATGGGCTGTTACCAGAGTTTATGTTAAAGGGATATGGATGGCTTCCAGTTTTAATCATTAAAATAACTACCAAATGTTTGTTTGCAGGTCTAAACATAATTTATTGAAATATTTCTAACAGTCCCTACAAAGGTCTGCCCCCAGCAGCTCAGCCGCAGAGTGTTTCTATTGATACTAGCCTCTTACACTTTCTCAACAGCACGTTTTCATATGTTGCTGAGAGACAACCTGTGATTGGTTAGTGCATCTAGTACTTCAGAGACACTGTGTGCATGAGCTGCTGGGGGCAGACCTGTGCTGGGACTATTTTGAAGGTTTTAAGAACTGTTTAGAGTTACTGGACTGCAAGAAGATCCAGTAAATCAGTACTTCAGGAAATCAAGACAAACTTTTTACTGGAAGGTATGATCATGAGGCTGAAGATCTAATATTTTGTCCATATCATGAAATGAAAAGATTCCCTGGAGAAGACTCTGATGCTGGGAAAGATTGAAGGCACATGAAGAAAGGGGAGGCAGAGGCGGAGATGGATAGATGAGGTATCCGAAGCAATGAACATGAACTTGATGAAGCTCAGAGTGGCAGTGACTGAGAGATTTACCTGGTGTGCTGCGGTTCATAGGGTGACGGGGAGTCGGATGTGACTGAACGACTAAACAACAACAATAAAATGATGTTCAGATATTAAAAACAGGGAACCTTCCTTATCCGACTCTCTGTGATCCTATGGACCGCAGCACATCTCTCAGCCACTGCCTCTCTGAGCTCATTTTCATTGCTTCAGTGACCTCATCTATCCATCTCTGCCGTCTTCTTCTTTCCCAGCACCAGAGTCTCATGCTGTCTCATGATATTGGCAAAATATTTGAGTTTCAGCCTCATGATCAAACCTTCCAGTGAACAGTTATGCTTGATTTCCTGAAGTACTGATTTATTGGATCTTCTTGCAGTCCCAGGGACTCTAAGCAGTCTTCTCCGACACCATAATCCAAAGGAGTCAATTCTTCAGCGCTCAGACTTCTTTATGGTCCAGCTCTCACATCTGTATGCTACTAGTGGGAATACCAGAGTTCAACCTATGCAGACCTTTGTTGATAGTGCAATGACTTTACCTTTTACTAGCTTGTCCAAGCTTGCCATAACTTCCCTCCTCAGAAGCAAACAACTTTTAGTTTCATGGCTGCAGTCACCATCTGAAGAGATCTTGGATCTCAGGAAAATAAAATCAGTCACTGCCTCCACTTCTTCCCCATTTATTTGCCAGCAACAGAGATTGCCGTTTGCCATGATTTTTGTCTTTTTAACACTATGTGCATTACAAGCTGCAATATGGAGATATACCATCAGCATTATAACCAGTAAAATGTTTTCATCGCACATTATCGCCGAATGTCTATATAAAAGTCCTGGCATGCAACCTACCACAATTCAAATTAAGTGAAAGTGGAGCTGTGATGCAGGATAAAAGTTAAAGGTCTGCAAGATCTTGTTTTACATGAAAGCATTTGATTTTCTATTTGTTAATGCTTTCTTATGCAATGTAGCATTGAAGTGTCAGTTTCCTTGTAAATAAGAATACACCGTGTAGCAGATTACCTTTAAGATTCAACGTATTTGTGGATGCAGAACAGCAGGAAATGGACAAAAATAACATTTCAATGAAGCTGTTCTTTCACGCCATTAAATATTGAAATCATTGAGCTATTTTGATAGCTGGCGCTATGAGCGCTGCTTTATGGAAATATATGACTCACTTTTATACGGGCGTATCAGTGCAGTTACTGTGACTTGTAACAGCAGCTCTTATTATTATTAAAGTGCTAATCAGCATCTTGCTATTTCAGAGTTGTTAAAGAGACATGGAAGCGTCTGGATTTTATTATGTATATAATATGCCTGTGTATCTATTTACATTAATGTACTTAGTTTATAAGCACTTCTTAATAAAATATGTTAATACTGCCCCCCCAAAAATAAATAGTCCCTGTATGGGTCTGCCCCCTGCAGCTATGACACATACACTGCTGTACTTGCTGTTCTGTGTCCTGTACTAACCACTCAGTGACTTTCTCACAGCAACATGCTGCAGAGACGTGGTCCCTGATAGGTTAGAACACTACACTGCACATCCAGCCTACATACGCTGCAGGGGGCAGTCCCATACAGGGACTATTTGTTTGATTTTAGCCAGCAAAAACAGGGTGTATAAGCACTTCTTAATAAAATAAAATGAATAAAAGTAAATTGATACACAGGGATATTATATACCTAGTAAAATCCAGAAACTTTCCATATCCTTTTTATCTCACATCCTGCCGGGACATCTTTGTGGACATTTAATTCCCCTTCAGCTCAGATTTCTACAAAGAATATCCAGAATTAATCTCTCTGCTGCTCTAATTTTGCATTGTTTATATTAAAATAAGAACCGACTCTGAGTCAGTCTGCAGCAGTTAGGAGACTGGCCAAGAAACAGCTGTTAAAGGGAAATAGGGCTAGATTCACTAAGCTTCAATGTAACTGAAAAGGGGCTGTAATTGCTGTATTTTAGGTATTGCTGGCTTTTTTTAGTACTCCCTTCATCGTCAACAAAGCAGATACATTCCAAACGCCGTTATATACAGACGAAACAAATGATACATCAACTGATCAGTCTAGAGATCCAATCCAAAAGTGTGTTGCAAAGGGATGCTCAAGAAGACCCTCACCTGACATCACCTGAAATAGTTGGGGCACATAGCAATGGCTGTGTGTTGAGTTATTTTGAGGGGACAGCAAATTTATACTGTTATACAGACCGTACACTTACTACTTTACATTTTAGCAGAGTGTAATTCCTTCAGTGTTGTCACATGAAAAAATATAATCAAATATTTACCAAAATGTGAGGGGTGTACTGACTTTTGTGAGATACTGTATATATATAAATATATATATAATATAAAGTGGTTGTCGTTTTGGAGCCCCTGGGCAGTGAAGTGGAGGAGCCCCTGCGTGCGCAAGCTTTGCACTCACCCATTTTCTGTGTGCGTATATCACTCTTTTGCTGTGTGAACAAATCACAGATATTTCCACCATTTTTACAACATAGCTACTCATACCGTGCTATTAATTGTTTTTTAAATGCTTTTGATAGTGGGCCGTATTATTATATTTGATATATTATTATATTTTTCTATGGGAGGGCAGCGAGCGCATGTTACACAAACACATATCATAATCACTTGTATCACACATAAAAACTAAGTAATTATGAGAGTTAACAGGGCCACTGCACAAAGACAACAGAAATTATTTGAAAAACATTGAGTCTAACTAAGAGCACGCGTAATCAGGAAAAAATTCATACTGCTAGTTTTTAATTAGATAAAATAAATGCTGATGCCTCTGCTGGGCCCTGGGGAACTGCATGATACATATGTGTGTATATATATGTATGTATATATATATATATATATATATATATATATTAATTCTAAAGTCTACGGCCCTCCCAGTTTAACATTTCACCAGCTGCCACTGGGTTCCCTACAAATAAATGTAATTATATTCAGTCAAGATCACTTCTACTCATACAATCTAAACATATTTGACCAGGGCCTCTTATTATTATATCATCATTAAAAAGGGCCCACTATATTTATAATACCAATATATACATAATCAGCTAGGGCCTTCTAGATTGAAATAAGTATATACATATTTGGCAATGGTCCTGTGCAACCAAATAAATATGTACGGTAATTATTTACATATTTAGGTCCGCTCTAATACTATATATGAGCACATATTCAGCCAGGGTCTCTTATAATCATATAAATGTATAAATATTTGGGTCACCTGGAATCATCACACTAAAACAGTATATAAATATTTAGTCAGTGTCTCATACAAACAAACATATCTTCAACCCAGATCTCCTATACACATATGAGGGACATAAGCCATTTATAATATAAATATTTACCCTCAATTGTCAATTATTATATTAATGTATACATATTCAGCCATGTTCACCTATAGTTATAAACACAAACATATTTAATCAGGGTCATCTATAAGCATAATTACTCCAGGGTCCCATATATTTGTTTTCTAAGTATATATTCAGCCAGCCATCCATATATATATATATATATGTATATATATATATATATATATATATATATATATATATAAAATCGCCCAGAGTCAACCATAATTGTAATTTAAATACATATGGGTAAATGTATACAAATGTATTCATATGCAGCTAGGGTCACTAATAATTATAACACAAATACATAAATATCAAACCAGAATCAATTATAATTAAATAAATGTACACATATTCAGCATGGGTCACCTATATCATACAGTATTAATAGCCATTCACACAGATTACCTATAATCAATAAATAGCCTGCTTTCAAGAATAAATACTATTGAGGAGCTACTTTCTACCAATATTTCCTTACAAAAAAAAACTTTATAGTGAAAAATCATTATACTGTATAAACTTATTAATGCTCCTCTGGTGCAGGTCCTTTCTCTACAAGCAGGGAACACATGGGAAGAGTGAGCAGTGGGAACTCTATACTGTACTCTATTCCAGCATTTAATTTTGAATCCAAAACAAAGACATGTTTTAGGGCGTTTTAAGCTAAAAAATGGGCGCCCCTCACAGGGAAGGCTCCGCTAGGCAGTTGCCTAGTTTGCCTAATGGGTAATCCGGCTATGTGTATTTCCTGATTCAGTAATTTAGCTCCCACATTTCCATATTCTCATCTCTTACTGGATTTAAAGCTTTGCCACTTTATGACTTGTTGGTTTATCTCTTATTCCCTTTGACAATAACAATATACAATGTACAAAGTAATTATTTTCATTATAAAAGTTATGATTATTATATAAACTGGAGACGATTCTTCATAAATTACACATATAGCAACAAACTTCCAACTTTCCAACGGACATTAAAAATGGCTTTTTTCTTTGTTGCATCTACAATGGGATGAATAATCAGAGTATTGCAGTATACAGTGATCCTTTTTTTATCGGACAAACATTTTAGTGGCAAGCTTTTGAAAATCTTGCCGAGTCAAAATGTGCCATGCTGAAAGACTCATACCCAAGAAGGCTGAGTGCTGTAATAAAATCAAAATGGGCTTCAACAAAGTATTAGTTTAAGGGTGTGCATACTTATGCAACCATATTATTTTATTTTTATATTTTTTCTTCCCTCTACCTAAAAGATTTCAGTTTGTTTTTCAATTTTACAGTTTATATGTCACATTAAAGGTGGAAACTGTTCTGAAATGATTTATCTTTGTCTCATTTTTTTACGGCACAGAAACCTGACATTTTAACAGGGGTGTGTAGACTTTTTATATCCACTGTACATAAGTATATTATATATATTGTTTGTCCCTTTAATGCGTGCCCCATAGGATAGAGCCCACCTAAGATGCAGTCTCTCAAGTTTTAACTCACGTCTGCTATTACAGGCATAGTAGCCAAAAAAATCTGGGTGGGATAAAGTTTAAAGAGACAAAAAAAAACTATGGTCCTGAATGGTGCAATTCAACTCTACTACTAGTACAGGCAGCAATGCCCCTCAAAAACTTGTTTTTTAATTTCTTTGTTTTACATTTTCATTGGCCCTGGGCTCTAGCCCAATATATATAAAATATGGGTCAAAGCTTTTGTGGAAAAGACATACTGGTCCATAGCCCTCTAGTGGCCAAAACTGGTAATGCGTGATTAAGTTTAGTTTTGCTATTTTTTGTGTCCCCTGTTCAAATAATCTCAAGGGGATTTATCCCCCCCCCCCCCCTAGTTCCTATGCCCCTGATTACAGAGGAGGAAACTCCTGTATCATATCAAATTAGCACATCAAGTTAATTCTGTCCATAAGGGCAGGTTAGATCCAATATACCAGGCAAGTCTCCTCTGCAACCCATAGACCAGGGCTTGCCAAACCCCAGGAGCCAGGGAGCCATGGCTAATAACATTTTACTGCTTGCTCCTAATTTAAAGTCATTTTGCACACCCCTCACACTTTTGTAAATATTTTATTATATATTTTCATGTGACAACACTGAAGAAATGACGCTCTGCTACAATGTAAAGCAGTAAGTGTACAGCCTGTATAACAGTGTAAATTTGCTGTCCCCTCAAAATAACTCAACACACAGCCATTAATGTCTAAACCGTTGGCAACAAAAGTGAGTACACCCCTAAGTGGAAATGTCCAAATTGGGCCTAAAGTGTCAATATTTTGTGTGGCCACCATTATTTTGCAGCACTGACTTAACCCTCATGGGCATGGGGTTCATCAGAGCTTCACATGTTGCCACTGGAGTCTTCTTCCACTCCTCCATGATGAGATCACGGAGCTGGTGGATGTTACAGACCTTGCATTCCCCACCTTCAATTTGAGGATGCCAAACAGATGCGCAATAGGGTTTAGGTCTGGAGACATGCTTGGCCAGTCCGTCACCTATACCTTCAGCTTCTTTAGCAAGGCAGTGGTCGTCTTGCAGGTGTGTTTGGGGTCGTTATCATGTTGGAATACTGCCCTGCGCCCAGTCTCCAAAGGGAGGGGATCATGCTCCGCTTCAGTATTCAGTACATGTTGACATTCATGGTTCCCTCAATGAACTGTAGCTCCCCAGTGCCGGCAGCACTCATGCAGGCCCAGACCATGACACTCCCACCACCATGCTTGACTGTATGCAAGATACACTTGTCTTTGTACTCATCACCTGGTTGTCGGCACACACGCTTGACACCATCTGAGCTAAATAAGTTTATCTTGGTCTCATTGGACCACAGGACATGGGTCCAGTAATCCATATCCTCAGTCTGCTTGTCTTCAGCAAACTGTTTATGGGCTTTCTTGTGCATCATCTTTAGAAGAGGCCTCCTTGTGGGACGACAGCCATGCAGACCAATTTGATGCAGTGTGCGGCGTATGGTCTGAGCACTGACTGGCTGACCCCCAACCCCTTAAACCTCTGCAGCAGTGCTGGCAGCACTCGTACGTCTATTTACCAAACACAACCTCCGGATATGACGCTGAGCATGTGCACTCAACCACTGTGGTTGACCATGGCGAGGCCTGTTCTGAGTGGAACCTGTCCTGTGAAACCGCTGTATGGTCTTGCCCACCGTGCTGCAGCTCAGTTTCAGGGTCTTGGCGATCTTCTTATAGCCTAGGCCATCTTTATGTAGAGCAACACTTCTTTTATTCAGATCCTCAGAGAGTTCTTTGCCATGAGGTGCCATGTTGAACTTCCAGTGACCAGTTTGAGAGAGTGTGAGAGTGATAACAACAAATTTAACACACCTGCCCCCCATTCACACCTGAGACCTTGTAACACTAACGAATCACATGACGACAGGGAGGGAAAATGGCTAATTTGGCCCAATTTGGACATTTCCACTTAGAGGTGTACTGACTTTTGTTGCCAGTGGATTAGACATTAATGGCTGTGTGTTGAGTTATTTTGAGGGGACAGCACATTTACACTGTTATACAGGCTGTACACTTACTACTTTACATTGTAGCAGAGGGGCATTTCTTCAGTGTTGTCACATGAAAAGATATAATACAATATTTACAAAAATGTGAGGGGTGTACTCACTTTTGTGAGATACTGTATTTCTAGGCATAATTCAAAAGCGGAAATAACCTATAATGTTACAGCTGGCTTCTAAATATGTTTAATTGGCTCCTAACTAACCTGGCTGGCTCCCAACTTTCAGATACATTTGTCAACCCCTGCCCTAGATGCTACTGATCTCTATAGACAAAGTGAGCCCACACCCTAATTATTCTTTATCTCTAGTGGTCTCTGCTACTTAACCCCCCACCTCATCACCCCCACACCCAGAGGTGTTGGGACTGAGGGAGACAAATCCTACTCGCTCAGATTAAATGAATAGAGGACACAAAGAATAGCAAAATTAAACTTAATCATGCATTACCAGATTTGGTCAGTAGAGGAGTAGTATGTCTTTCTCTTGAAAGCTTTAATCCGCATATTGCAGATCAGAGGAGATCTAAAAAGATTGAACTTGATGGACTAAAAGTCCTTTTTCAACCTCAGTTAATATGTAACTATATATATATATATATATATATATATATATATATATATATATATATATATATATATATATATGTGGGTCATTTTTAATTATATTGTGGGGGTGGGGCATTGAGAGAAAAAAAAATAGTTTTCGAGGGGCACTGCAGCAGGGCCTCAGTGCATTGTACTGGATGCACCAGTGGTAGATCCGCCCTTGTTTCCTGTCCTGGGAGTAGAGTTGAATTACCCCCCCCCCCCCCCCCCCCAGACTTTTTGGGCTCCTACGCCCATGGCGAACATTTTAAAATATCACAGGAAAAAAATGATCACTTTGCCCTATATTTGTTCTTACAGTGCAAATTACTCAAATTCCTTACATGGAGAGCCTACAGCACAGCATTTTTATCAGCTATGGGGTTTGCTGAGATTGACAGATAGCAATGAGGAAGTGCACTAGGGCTGGAATCATAAAAATCTCATCTAAAATCATTATAACTACAAAAACACTGAATGTTTCAAATTTTTCTTCATGAAATCAGCAAAGCCATCTAATAAAATTGACACTCGAACGGCAGAGCAAGGACTAGTGGTTGTTATTTGCAAAATAAAACTTTTTGGGCTAAAGTAAATTCCCTAGATTATGGCCAGCTGTGTCATTTTGTTAAAAGGACATGGAAGGTTTCTGGACTTCACTAGTTTTATAATATCCCTGTGTATCTATTTACTTTTATGTAATCTGCTTATGCAGCTCATGAATACACAGACTGTTAAGTGCAGTGTTTCAAATAAGCCAATAAGTGACCCCTCTCAAGTTTCAGGATGTTGCCATTGACAGGCTATTATAACACACTGCACACCCCTGCACTTTAAAAGTACACTGTCTTCATGAGCTGCAGAGGGCAGAAACCAGTTAGGAAATATTTGCAAGATTTTGTAAAAAACAGAGCTTTTAAGCACTTCTTAATAAAATAAAGTACACAAAAGTAAATAGATATACCCCTTCCCCACCCATATCAAGCACTCTGAGATGCATATTATCATATTATCATACTAAGCCACATGTTAGCATACAGGATCCGTAAAATCGTAATATTTTAGAAATGATTTACTGTAGAAAAAAACTGCTAGTACAATGTATAGTCTAGGGGTGACAGAGTCCCTTTAAAAGAGCAAGTTTTAAAAGCAAAAGCTTAATTAAAACTAACAGGAAACATACTTTTTTCTGTAGGTCGCATTGGATGGCAAGACCAGTTAAACTTTCGCATACGTTTTTGTGCTCTGAGACCTTTATGTGAAAGTGAAATCACGCTGTGGCACATTATTAAACACCATTTTCCAGAGGCAACAAAGAAAAACATAATTTCCGTGTCCATTTACGTTGAAAAATGTATGTTCAGTCTCACTTTTTTCATATGGTTTTATATGTTGTTTTTCAGTCTTTCTTCATCTTATATATCACATATCAGTGTTTCTTCATCTTATTTATCACATATCAGTGATTCTTAATCTTATATGTCACATATCAGTGTCTCTTCATCCTATATATCACAGTGCCACATGAGAAACTATTGTGCAAACTAAGAGATACAGGAGTTGCAGTAAATATCTGCTCATGGATCGAGAGCTGGCTAAAAGACAGGAAGCAAAGGGTTGTTGTAAATGGAACATACTCCGATTGGACTAATGTGGTAAGTGGGGTTCCTCAGGGTTCAGTATTAGGTCCTCTCCTTTTTAACATATTTATTAATGACTTAGAGGTAGGATTGGAGTGTGGTGTCTTCATTTTTGCTGAGGACATGAAGTTGTGCAAGGTAATTAAATCAGACAATGATGTGCTTTCCCTCCAAAGGGATTTACATAAAATTGAGGAATGGGCAACTAAATGGCAGATGAGATTTAATACAAATAAATGTAAAGTTATGCATCTGGGAAGGAAAAATAGCCATGCAATTTATAATCTTAATGGAGCAAATCTAGGTGTATCAGATATTGAAAGGGATTTGGGAGTGCTTGTGGACAACCACCTAGGTAACAGTGCTCAAAGCCAAGCAGCAGCTGCAAAGGCAAATAAAATATTAGCATGTATTAAGAAGAGTATAGAAGCCAGGGAAGCAAATATAATCCTGCCACTATACAAATCTCTAGTACGCCCTCATTTGGAATATGGAGTACAATTTTGGGCACCTCTTCATAAAAAGGACATTTAAGAGCTGGAAAAGGTACAGAGGAGGGCAACAAAACTTATAAGGGGAATGGAGGGGCTAAGTTATGAAGAAAGACTAACCAAATTAAACTTATTTTCTCTATAAAAAAGGTGTCTAAGAGGAGATATGATTACCTTATATAAATACATCCAGGGTCACGTATCAGTGTCTCTTCATCTTATATGTCACGTATCAGTGTTTCTTCATCTTATATGTCACGTATCAGTGTCTCTTCATCTTATATATCATGTATATGTGGGTCTTCATCTTATATGTCACATATCAGTCTTCTTTCATCTTATATATCACATATCAGTCTTTCTTCATCTTATATGTCATGTATCAGTCTTTCATTATCTTATATGTCACATATCATTGTTTCTTCATCTTATATGTCATGTATATGTGTGTTTTCATCGTTTATGCAATATATCAGTGTCTCTTCATCTTATATGTCACATATCAGTCTTTCTTCATCTTATATATCACATATCAGTCTTTCTTCATCTTATATGTCACGTATCAGTGTTTCTTCATCTGATATATCACATATCAGTCTTTCTTCATCTTATATGTCACGTATCAGTGTTTCTTCATCTTATATATCACATATCAGTGTCTCTTCATCTTATATGTCATGTATCAGTGCCTCTTCATCTTATATATCACATATCAGTGTCTCTTCATCTTATATGTCATGTATCAGTCTTTCGTGATGTTATATATCACATATCAGTGTTTCTTGATCTTATATGTCACGTATCAGTGTCCCTTCATCTTATATATCACATATCAGTGTTTCTTCCTCTTATATGTCACGTATCAGTGTCTCTTCATCTTATATGTAACATATCAGTGTATCTTCATCTTATATATCACTAGCGAATTGCCCGTCAAAAAATGACGGCAATGAAATTGTAAGGTAGCTAATGCTGTTTAGTGTGTAATAATGAAATATATAATACATTAATAAATGAATATACTTTACCTATTTGAAAGCATTGTGTGGAAGAGCTGTGAATGTGTTTTGATGTTGCTGCAGCATTAGTGGTGTGGATCTGCTGTGTAAGCGTGCTGAATGTGTGCAGTGTAACACTGTGCGTGCGCGAGCCCAAACCGTTGTCGTGTACTTCCGCATTGGCGTAAAATGGCGAGTAATGTGTGTTATACGTTTGTATCGGAATATCCGTAGGTGTTTTGTGGTGTTTTGCGAGTTTATTGTGGTGTTTAGCGAGTTTAGAGTGCTGTAGCCTCGTTTTCGTTTTGTTCGGCGGCCATTTTTTCTCTCGCTTCGTTTTTTTTTTAGTCTCTAAACTGTTTTATTTGAAGTAAAATCGAGGTGTAAGTTGTATTTTTGAGGTGCTGGGTGCTCCCTCTTGGTGTAGGTAAGTTTTTTATGTATGTGGTGTGTGTATGTATTGTGTTTTACATTTTGTAATGTTCGCGAGTTGAGTCCGAGTGTTGCGAGTCCGTAATGTGTGTGAACGTGTGTCGTATGTTGTTTGCGAGTGTCGTAATGTGTGTGTCGTACTGTTTGGGTTGCGACGTGAAGTTTGCGAGGGTCGCAGTTGCTGGCAAGGAGCGCCTTCGGCGCTCCATGCCAGCAACTGCGGCCCTCGCTTTGCGAGGTCCTCAGGTGCTGGCATGGAGCGCCTACGGCGCTCCATGCCAGCAACTGAGGCCCTCGCTTTGCGAGGGTCCTCAGTTGCTGGCATGGAGCGCCTTCGGCGCTCCATGCCAGCAACTGAGACCCTCGGGCAGTGCCCTCGCTTCGCGAGGGCCGCAGCTCGCTACGCGAGCCCGCAGCGTTAGCAACAACTCGTACGCTCACAACTATATATGTGATGTATCAGTGTTTCTTCATCTTATATGTCACATATCAGTGTTTCTTCATCTTATATGTCATGTATCAGTCTTTCATCATCTTATATATAACATATCAGTGTTTCTTCATCTTATATATCACATATCAGTGCCTCTTCATCTTATATGTCATGTATCAGTGTCTCTTCATCTTATTAAGACCAACAAGTGTACAGGTGGCTCAAGGTGTGACCAAGGTATGGGTATTAAGGGGTGCTACTAGCGATAAAGATAATTGCTATCACAAAAAAAGAAATGAAAGGTATCCCTTGACAAATAGTGCACACCCAAGACCAAATGACAATATAGAGAATAATGAATAATAATAACATGTAACATTTAATAGTGTCTTTAAAATACAAGGTTAAAATCTTGATGCTCTGATTTCTTCAGAAAAATAATAATAATGATGAGAAGTGGGAAAAACTCCACAGTCACCATATAATTATAAAGTAGTAGGACCAAGTGCTATAGTGCTATAGTGATGTAAACAGGGAAAAATATATATAGCAATACAAAAAAAAATAATATTGCAAAAGTGAAGAAAGGTGTAAAACTGCTAATAATAAAAAATTGATAGTGCTAAATCACCTATAATAACACTTACCGTATATTAAAGTGCTGAATATTACGAGATATATGTATAGCCTTACTTTTCAATTCTCCATAAATGCTATTAGATGTTCATGTGAACAGCCCTGATTTAAATAAAGCCAATTGAGACTAAGCTATCCACAATCTGATACCGATAAGGATATCTAAGTATAGAACAAAAAGTGTGAGTGATAAATAATGGTGACTTAAGATCAAAAGTCACTATATTAGCTTATATACATAAGGGTGTGCAGAAAATTTGATCACATTATATAAGTTGATATCATTCTTAAATGGCATCGAAATAATTATGGTGATTATATTGTGATCCTATTGCTGTTTATATATAATGTGCTATTGATAGTAAATAAAGCACACCTCCTATATACCTCTTTTTATTACTATAATGTTGTAGCACTGGCAATTCAACTATAATACTGACAGAGGATGATAAACAATTTCAAAAATCAAAGATCATTATGTAGACATTGTGTATACCCTTTACACTTAAAGAAATAAACACCATTTTACATAAACTTTTTATACATTTATATTTATATATTGATGTCATTCTAGGATAGTATATAATCCATTGTGATAGTTCTATTCCACACTTGTTGTAATTTTATATCATCTATTTTCCATTATTTACCCAAATTATATTTATGTTATCTCTTCCATGTAATTTAAGAATGCATCCAAGTGCCATTCTCATGGTGTTCAATGGATTTATCATCCATAAAGTTGAGAAAACAAAAAAATATTAATCTTAATGGTTTTCAAAGTGTGTCTGTATGACATGGTAAATAAAAATGATTCATCCTATGGTTATTAGATGAATGGAGTAAAGGTAAAACCTTGATTAAGTCCCCAAGATTTTTTTTGTTTTTAATGTATATATTCATTGGGCTTCTTTTTTTAAAAGTTCCTTATCAATATTGCCTCTTGTAATGGTATATTTGACACTATCAATTGCTATAAAAGATATATTATTGAGGTCCCCATTGTGTTTGAAATTCACGTGATTACCGTATTTATCGGCATATAACATGCACCGGCGTATAACACGCACCTCATTTTAAGAAGGAAATTTCAGGAAAAAAAAAAATCAAATAAAGAACTTTGAAGCAAAATCCTCAACCTCAACCTCCCTCCTCAACCCCCTCCTCAAACCCCCCATCTTCAACCCCCTCCTCCACCCCCCATCCTCATCCTCCTTCCTCAACCCCCCTCCTCAACCTCAACCCCCCTCCTCAACCCCCTCCTCATCCTCAACCTCCCTCCTCATCCTCAACCCCCTCCTCAACCCCCTCCTCAAGCTCCCTCCTCACCCCCCCATCCTCAACCCCCCTCCTCAACCACCCTCCTCAACACCCCCATCTTCAAACCCCCATCCTCAACCCCCCTATCCTCAACCCCCTCCTCAAACCCCCTCCTCAACCCCCCATCCTCAAACCCACTCCTCAACCTCCCTCCTGAAACCCCCTTCTCAACCCCCCTCATCCTCCTTCCTCAACCCCCCTATCCTCAACCCCCTCCCCAACCTCCCTCCTCAACCTCCCTCCTCAACCCCCCTCCTCAAACCCCCTCCTTAACCCCCCCCCATCCTCATCCTCCTTCCTCCTCAACCTCAACAAACCTCCTCATTCTAAACCCCCTCCCCGGTATATGCTAATGACGTGGCGCACATGTGACGTCACATGTGCGCCGGGTCAGGGAGCGGAGCGGAGTCCGGAACAGAAGCAGGTAAGTGAGGGGGAGTTATTTAGGGGGGTTTAGGTTGAGAAAGGGAGGTTGAGGATGAGGAGGGGGAGGGAATATCGGCGTATAACACGCACCTATAATTTGCTCCCTTTTTTCAGGGAGAAAAAGTGCGTGTTATACGCCGATTAATACGGTAGCTACCGGTGTGTCATATTCTTTTGTAATACTGTATATATGTTCCAGAACCCTATGTCTGAATTCTCTACAAGTTTTACCTACATACCTCATGCCACATTTGCAAAGCATGATATATATAACCACACTGACTTGAATGTCAGTAGTTGTTTGATTTTAAAATGTGTTGTTCCATCCCTAAAAGGGAATGTTTTAGTAGCATTTATATATTTACAAGCTTTGCATGATAAGCATTTAAAGCAGCCTAAAGTTCTATTTAGCCAAGTTTTTCTTTTTTTCAATTTCTTCTTGATAGCATATCCCTTAAGTTTGTGGAACGTCTGCTAGTGATCTGTGCCTGATTACTTAGAAAAGGCCTCAGATCCTCATCATCCAAAAGGATCTTCCAATGTTCATTGAATATTCTTTTAATCTCATGCCATTTACCATTGCATCTCACCACATCTTCAGATGGTTTATTTTTGTCCATTAGAAGTGAATCTCTGTCAACAACTTTGCTTTCTGATATGCTTTTTTTAAGGGTTTTCTTTTTATATCCCCTTTCTTTAACGCAACGTTGAAGTTCCCTGGCTTCATTTTCAAAGTCAGCTGGACTGGAGCAATTCCTTTTTATTCTTAGATATTGCCCCACATGTAATCCTGAAATTATGGCTTTAGGGTGACTGCTATTTGCATGTAGAAGACTATTAGTGGCAGTGGGTTTTCTGTAGGTAGTGGTTTGAAGTTTACCATCTTCCTGTTTGTCAATTCTTAAATCCAAAAAGGTAGTTAGTTTGACTAATTTCTGATGTCAAATATAGCCCTATATCATTGCTGTTTAACATATCAATGGATTCTCCCAATTCTTTCTGATTGCCATTCCATACTAATAAAATGTCGTCTATGAAGCAAACACATAATTTAATGTGTTTGGTGTAATTATCCATTTCATCAACAAATACCATTTGTTCCTCCCACCAGCCTAAATACAGACTGGCATATGTGGGGGCACATGCTGTGCCCATAGCCGTACCACATACCTGCTGGTAGAACTTGTTGAGGAAAACAAAATAGTTATGAGTCAGTACAAAATCCAACAATTCCAGTACAAACTCATTATGATTTTGATAATGAGCACCTCTTTAAATAAAGAGTACTTGGCAGCCTCTATGCCTCTTGCATGTTGTAGGCTCAACATCTAATGACCCCAATCCATTCTCTCTCCTTCTTTCAGTGCAAATTCACTCTGTTTTTAAGACCTACTACATCTGTGAGATTCTCAGAATATTGCCCTCCCTCCCTCCCCCTCACCCACCCACCCCAACTCAGATTAAATGTATAGAGCCATGGAAATCACCTGACTTCCTACTTGCAGATATATCATCTCAACACTAGGGGTCAGCCAACATACTAGTCTTT
Organism: Discoglossus pictus; assembly: GCA_027410445.1. Taxonomy (NCBI): domain Eukaryota; kingdom Metazoa; phylum Chordata; class Amphibia; order Anura; family Alytidae; genus Discoglossus; species Discoglossus pictus. Next base: position 82,286,697 of record CM050172.1, read on the forward strand.
CACCTCAGATCCCTCCCCTCTTCCTCTAAAATAAAACTCATTCTATCTTTCACTTTCTTCCTGACCCTTGCTATTCCTATTTGTTACTCTTCCCCAGTTCTCTGCCCTTTAATTCCCTTAAGATTGTAAGTAGCGAGTTTCCAGTCTTGTAGGGTGCTTTGGGATAAAGCACTTTCTGCTAAGATTCTAAGCTCAAAACAGGGCCCTTCAACTTTGAATTTGTTAAACGTGTATTTCCCCTGTTCTTATCCCCTGTACAGTGCTACGGAATATGTTGGCGCGATACAAATAAAAGATAATAATAATAATAATGACACCAGTAATGCTTGATTACTCACGAGACATCATTTAATTTTAATAAGACATCTTTTGTATCTTTAACATATGATGCTAAAGTGACTACAAAGTCACGCAAAATAAAATCGACATATTTGCTTGGATTTTCAGTTAGGCCATATCAGTGTTTCTTCATCTTATATATCACATAGTTTTCATCTTTATGTCACATATCAGTGTTTCTTCATCTTATATATCACATAGTGTTCATCTTTATGTCACATATCAGTGTTTCTTCATCATGGGAATTGTTTCTCAAAACGATTATTTGCACTTGGAAGTTGCAGCCAATGTGCTCCAGGCTCCTCTGAACGATACAAGGCTGACAGGTAATATACTTTTCTTTTTTTTTCCTTCCCCAGGAATGCTTAGAGAAACCTGCTCAGCAACTCCTCACGCCGTGTCTTGTGTTCTTCTCACGTACGCCAGGTATATTACTCTGCAGAATTAATTCTTGTTTTACAGCCATAACTCATTGGTCTTTCAGAACTGGAAAAAAAAAAAAACTGTAAACTAACAATCTATCGGACAAAGATCAAAGAGTATGAGAAAGGTGTGTGAGACTAGGGTTTAATAGGTGATAAGGTAAATATTACCTTAAAGGGTATGGAAGGATCTACTAGGTATATAATAAACCTGTGTATCTAGTCACTTTATTTTATTAAGAAGTGCTTATAAGCTTTATTTTTACTATTTTACTTTGTTTTCTGGTGCCTAAAACAAAATATATTTTTTTGTTCTTAACTTTCACTAATCTGTTAAATCCTGCTTATATCAGACACACACATTGCATGGAGTCATTCTATACACACACAGATTTATTTTATTTAAAAATAAAATTTGTTTTCCACACCCCCAGAGCTGCCTACATAGCCACAATTAACCTCCCAATAGAAATGCTGCATTTGGGTACAGATTTTAACCCTTTACTAACCTTTGTTCCAGCAGTAGCTCAATGCAGAGATCTACAGTTCAGTGTCTGACTCCTACTTCCTTCTACAGAGAGACTACACATCCCATGATTCTTTCTTGCACAAACTCCCATCATTGACTGTTACATTGTATTAAAATGTATTAGCGGTCTGTGATTGGCTAAAAAAAAATATTTTGGTATTTTTTCGTGCAAAAAAAATGTTTTCATCTACTACTGATTCTCCTCTATTAGATGCATTCACAATCCATTAAATTTAGATATGCCTTTAATTGTACAAAAACATTGTGAGAACCTTAAAATACTGTCTTTATTGTTTAAATGACACCACAATTAAAACTTTATTGATTATATCAATTGAAACGGTTAAACATTCCACACCAAACATTTTTTACCAAACATTTTGTGAAAGGAATAGCAAAAAAGATTAGTCCTGTGTCCTCAATGGGTCATTTTACCTGGAAGACTGTCTAACAGCAGCCCAAATCTGGCTAAAGCTCCTATCATAGAGAGAAACAGAACGTATAAATGTATACATAACTTATGTCTCATAGATGAACCTCAATTCATATATATTAGGCTTTGATTGATATTCAGTAATCCACAAATATAGTTAAAACCATAATGTCTATATTTTTTGTATCCATTCTTAGGAGGAATCTCTGAATCTTAAATAGAGCTCTGGTCATCCTATAGGCTGTAACAATGGGAAAGGTATAACAATATCCTACTCCAAATAGGCTGAAACAATGGGAAAGGTATAACAATATCCTACTCCCAATAGGCTGTAACAATGGGGAAGGTATAACAATATCCTACTCCCAATAGGCTGTAACAATGGGAAATGTATAACAATATCCTACTCCCAATAGGCTGTAACAATGGGAAAGCTATAACAATATCCTACACTCAATAGGCAGTAACAATGGGAAAGGTATAACAATATCCTACACTCAATAGGCAGTAACAATGGGAAAACTATAACAATATCCTACTCTAAATAGGCTGTAACAATGGGAAAAGATATAACAATATCCTACTCCCAATAGGCTGTAACAATGGGAAAGCTATAACAATACCCTACTCCAAATAGGCAGTAACAATGGGAAGGTATAACAATATCCTACACCCAATAGGCGGTAACAATGGGAAAGGTATAACAATATCCTACTCCCAATAGGCTGTAACAATGGGAAAGGTATAACAATATCCTTCTCCCAATAGGCTGTAACAATGGGAAAGGTATAACAATAACCTGCTCCCAATAGGCTGTAACAATGGGAAAGGTATAACAATATCCTTCTCCCAATAGGCTGTAACAATGGGAAAGCTATAACAATATCCTACTCCAAATAGGCAGAACCAATGGGAAAGGTATAACAATATCCTACTCCCAATAGGCAGTAACAATGGGAAAGCTATAACAATATCCTACTCCCAAATAGGCTGTAACAATGGGAAAGTCATAACAATATCCTACTCCCAAATAGGCAGTAACAAGGGGAAAGGTATAACAATATCCTACTCCCAAATAGGCTGTAACAATGGGAAAGTCATAACAATATCCTACTCCCAAATAGGCAGTAACAAGGGGAAAGGTATAACAATATCCTACTCCCTATAGGCAGTAACAATGGGAAAACTATAACAATATCCTACTCCCAAATAGGCTGTAACAATGGGAAAGTCATAACAATATCCTACTCCCAAATAGGCAGTAACAAGGGGAAAGGTATAACAATATCCTACTCCCAATAGACTGTAACAATGGGAAAGCTATACAAATATCCTACTCCCAATAGGCTGTAACAATGGGAAAAGTATAACAATATCCTACTCCCAATAGGCTGTAACAATGGGAAAGGTATAACAATATCCTACTCCCAATAGGCTGTAACAATGCAAAAGGTATAACAATATCCTACACCCAATAGGCTGTAACAATGGGAAAGGTATAACAATATCCTACTCCCAATAGGCTGTAACAATGGGAAAGCTGTAACAATATCCTACTCCCAATAGGCAGTAACAATGGGAAAGGTATATCAATATCCTACTCCCAATAGGCTGTAACAATGGGAAAGGTATAACAATATCCTACTCCCAATAGGCTGTAACAATGGGGAAGGTATAACAATATCCTACTCCCAATAGGCTGTAACAATGGGAAATGTATAACAATATCCTACTCCCAATAGGCTGTAACAATGGGAAAGGTATAATAATATCCTTCTCCCAATAGGCGGTAACAATGGGAAAGCTATAACAATATCCTACTCCCAATAGGCAGTAACAATGGGAAAGCTATAACAATATCCTACTCCCAATAGGCAGTAACAATGGGAAAGGTATAACAATTTCCTACTCCCAATAGGCTGTTACAATGGGAAAGCTATACAAATATCCTACTCCCAATAGGCTGTAACAATGGGAAAGGTATAACAATATCCTACTCCCAATAGGCTGTAACAATGGGAAAGGTATAACAATATTGTACTCCCAATAGGCTGTAACAATGGAAAAGGTATAACAATATCCTACACCCAATAGGCTGTAACAATGGGAAAGGTATAACAATATCCTACTCCCAATAGGCTGTAACAATGGGAAAAGTATAACAACATCCTTCTCCCAATAGGCTGTAACAATGGGAAAGCTGTAACAATATCCTACTCCCAATAGGCAGTAACAATGGGAAAGCTATAACAATATCCTACTCCCAATAGGCTGTAACAATGGGAAAGGTATACAAATATCCTACTCCCAATAGGCTGTAACAATGGGAAAGGTATAACAATATCCTACTCTCAATAGGCTGTAACAATGGGAAAGTTATAACAATATCTTACTCCCTATGCCCTTTAGGGAACATCACACTAGTATGTCAGAAATAATCCTCCCAAAAATCTAAAACGTATCTGCTGTTTCTCTACTATTTGTAGCTTTCTCAAAGGCTAATTATATGGTGGTATCCTAGCAGCTTTTCAGACATAAGTTGCCAAGATTTAGAAAGCTTCTATCTATTATCTATACATGTATACTTTCTGTTTATCTATGGGCAGACATATTTAGGGCAATAATAACAGAGCAGAAGAACAGAATCCTAGGGACAAAAAATCTATAGAAGGGAGATAGTGGACAACCTTGCCTCGTTCCATTTTATTAGAATGTATTAAAATGAAATGTACAAATAACCCCAACAGGGAATTCCTAAATATTTACAAAAAATAGAGCTGAGACTGGACAGGTTATCCCAAAGGTCAATGGATAATCTCACTGCTATTTGTTGAAATAAAACAAAAACGTCAGAGGTGCTCATCAGAAATGAACTAACCTTAATAGGTTAGTTCTATGGACATGATAATCCACTAAAAGAGGTTGCTCTCAGAGGGGGTTATCATGTCCATATAACTAATCTATTAAGGTTAGTTTGTTCTCTGATTGAGCACCTTTAACTTTGTTTTTTGTTTATGCAAATGACCTTTAGGGATTAGTCTCCCTAAGGGTGATGGGGGGACTCCAAACATGGACCCCTTGCTCACTATGCCTTAGGGAGTTCAGCTGCACCTCACTGACGAGGCCCAATGTGTCTGGGGTTTGCTGTCTCTCCTGTAGAATTGCCTGGTATTTTGGGGCTGGATCACTCTAGTGAGTGAGACCAAGCTGGTATACTACAGGATATTTCTCCCTGTGAAGGGCACAAGTGGCTAGAAGAGGTTGCTCTCGGAGTGGGTTATCATGTCCATAGAACTAACCTATTAAGGTTAGTTCGATCTCTGATTGTTTTTTTATTTGTTGAAATAGCCTATAACTTTAAAATATTCCCATGAACTACCTTTACCTACATCAATGAATGTAAGTGCATAGATAATTGTCCTCCACATTTGTGAATGCAAACACTTTGTAGACTGAATGGCGATTAATTTAGCACAATTTGTATGTAATCATGACCTAAAAAAAAACGTTTATAAACAAAACGCTTAGAGGAGAGTCTATGTCATTGCTCAGCTATTAAAGAGTTTTAATTCACAATCCATAAAGTAATTAGTGTAACTTGCAATAATATTGAATGACTAGTTTGTTACATTAGAGGGGCTCAGTCTAAGAACGAACAACACCTAAGTAGGTTTGTTCTATAGGTCTGGTTACCTACTCAGAGAGCAACCTCTTTTAGCCACTTGTGCCCTTCACAGGGAGAAATACCCTGTAGTATATCAGTCTAGTCTCACTCAAAAGAGTGATCCAGCCCCAAAATACCAGGCAATTCTACCCTGAACAGTGGAAACAGCAAACCCCAGACGCGTTTCGGCCTCTGTGGGCCTCATCAGTGATGTGCAGCTTTACTACCTAATGCACAGTGAGCAAGGAGTCCACGTCTGGTTTCCCCTATCAAAGTGCATTGCAGAATAGTTTTACTCATGATCCCTACACAGGTATTTACTGCAGAACTTGTAACCTCCCTATAGACACATGTATATTGCAGAATAGGCTCATTCATTCACAGATACTCAGAACAGACACTCTCCTGGGCCCTCATTCAATTACAATTTTGCCAATTGAATAGGGGTCTAAATAAGCACATAACATATATTTTTTAAAGAAGTTTTTAGTTATTAAGCATCTATCCAAAAGCACGTTTTTCACTAACTAAAAACTTCTTGAAAAAATATATATTATGTGCTTATTTAGAGCTCTATTCAATTGGCCAAATCACAATTGAATGAGGGCCCTGGACTCTCACTATGCATGTGTGCTTCAGAATAGATACCCTCCTGACCTCTCTTTATATACAAAACCTACACAGACACATTCCTTAACACCATAAACACATATACACCCCACAGCATTCTTTATCACACATATACTGAAAAATACACATCCTCTTGCTCCTCTGCACATATATAATGCTGGAAAACATATGCTGGTTATCTATATATATATACACATACCATGCAAGGCAGCACAGACTCCCGCTTTCAATATATATATTTAGTATTGCTTCTGAATTAACAAAGAGAGGTTCATCTCTCGAAAGATTGTTGCTATAATTATGAATAAGTTTGTCTAATAATAAAGGTATCACTATATACTGCAGTACTCTAATTATTAATTTATATACTGTGTGTTTATATATATATATATATATATATATATATATATATATATATGCAATAATTTAATTTATGATGGGCAAAAGAGCGATAGAAGCCCTCCGCCATACAGTAGCACAGTATACAAATAGTACATCTGTGTTCACATTTGAATGTGCAAAACAAGTTAAAAAAAACATGTTTCCTGCTCAGAATTCTGAGAAATTTGGATGTTTTCTGTTTCTTTGAAGCTCATATAAAACCAAAAAAGTTTAAATTTCAAATGAAATTGGTGTTTTTTTCATGAGTTGCCCTATCCCCATGTTAAACTGCCCCGTTTGGAGCTGTTTCGCTTAGCACTCCTATTGCGTGGAACCATCTACAGCGTTAAATGAGATATAGCTGTACACTAGGGGTTGGAGGTGATTATTTCTTTTCATGATAATTAATCACCCGTTGATCTAGTTTTCCTTTTTGCTACCTTTTTGTTGCATAATTTTACAATCTGAGCACTCTCTTTCGCTAATTAACAGAGATATGAAGCGCTCCAGCCAAAAGCATTCTTATTTCCAGGTAGTCGGAAGTGTTAGGTCTCCTTGACCTCAAGAAATATTTTTCTTCTAAAATCCTTCTTGGGTTATTGCAAGATCATCATGGACATGAAAATGACGTCCCCTCGCAACTAAAAATTTGATTGTGAAAACCCTAATACATACAATTACTACAGAATCACTACAGAACAGATATATATTATTCCCATTTATTATTATTATTATTATTATTCTCTTTATTTATATCGCGCCAACATATTCCGTAGCGCTGTACAGGGGTTGAGTACATGGCAAAAACAAAATTAACATCTCTCTGTACAAAACTTTACTGCTGTTCATCATATTCAGTATATACTGGTTAAAGGGCCACTGTAGTTTAATAATAAGAAAGACACTTTTTTATCAAATATGTACCAAAATACAACTTGTAAATAAAGTTCCTATTTTCATTCAACATTAAAACCAGAAATAACGCAGCTGATTTTGTTAACTCAATCCTTTTCCTGAAGAGATTAAATAGGGGGGATTATATTCCCTTTTGGAATCAATTAAAAGTCCATTCAATTGAAAACAGAGGCTTAGCTGCCAGGGGTCTAAGAGGTTACTATGGGCTGATTAGACCTAATTTAGTTTAGTAAATAGGCAGTTTTCCAAAATGTAAAATATATATATATACTAGCGACTTGCCCGTCAAAAATGACGGGGCAATAAAATTTGAAGCCGTGTCAATGCTGTTTGAGACATAATTGAAACCGTTTTGTACTGTGAGGACCTTCGGCGCTCATTGCGAGCCTCTCCTGTCTTGTACTTTTGGTCCACTGAGAGAGAGATATATATTTCTATGTATATGTAGTTAAGTAATAATGAATGATTTCTTAAATCAATTAATCTACCTTAATTATTTCTAATTGATATATGCAGCGAGCAATAGGCTGAAGAGCTAACAATCTGTTTGTATTTTGCAACTGCATAAAATATACATTGTGAGTGTTAGTGACCTGCTTATAAAGTGTAATGAATGTTCCAAGTGTGCATTATAAATAGGCTGCGTGCACGAGGTAAAGCGTTGGCTTATTATGTAAAGCGGCATTGTATAGTCGTAATGTTATTAATGTGTTACGCGTCTCGTGAGCATTTTCCGGCTTTTGTAATAGTGTATCTTGTAGGTCGTAGTGTGATGTGTAAAGTGCTACGCGTTTGGCAGTGTTTTGCGCGGCCCGGGGTCGTGTAGCCTCGTTTTCACTTTTTTAGGAGGACATTTTTTTCCTTGCTTAGGCGATTTTCGAGTGGAGAAAATTGTATAAATGTAGTTAAATTCACGTTCCACCTCACTCACAGACATCCTGGCTGTTGCCCCATGCTGTCTGTAATGCTTTTGTAATTTGTTTTGGGTGTATTTAGTGTATTTTTTTTGTTCGCCCGCTAATCTTGTAAATTTTTACGTCTCATATCTTTTTTTTTTTTAACGGCTCGCTTTGCGAGTCTCGCTTCGGCTAAGTGGTACGGTTTAACGGCTCGCTTTGCGAGGCTCTCAGCGATAAGCACCTTGGGCGCTCATCGGCTAATTCCGACGCTTTAACGGCTCACCTCCCTTTGCGCTCATCGCCTAAGTTGTACGCACCTCACAACTATTATATGTTATATTGTAGTAGATCCCAGGACCTCACAAATAAATACACTAAGGAGTGAAGAAAACAGGCTTTAAATAATCCAAGTGATCCTGTAGGTCCTTAAGTATACCATAATCAGGATAAATAAAGAATAAGGACAAACTCCCTTCTTTTTGTCATAACCGGTCACACATTGACCCTATCAATGGGAAGGCAAGCAATGTCCTATGTCTAACTCGGAGACCTCCTGACTAAAGGGCCAATGTGCGCCCCACAAGCTGGCTAAAAGCCCTATATTTGAATCTTATAGGGGAGAATAAAAATGTCTCATGTCTAAAGTCTTTTGTCTCAATATGGAAACCTTCTGACTCTGAGGCTATGGTGTGCCCCTCCAGGTGTCTGTTGCCCTATTGGTAAACTAACAATTAAAAAACAGTCACCATCCAAGTAAATATCATAAGTATGGACCAACATGAGAATACAAAGCTACGCAGCTGAAATAAAGTTAAAAAATGTACAATCGTACCAACTAAAAACCAACAAAAACATTTTTTAGCCTTGCATTACAACCTCTATATGAGGCAAATACCATAGTATCCAACAACACACCACCACTTAAATACATAAATCAACTGACAACGGACTAAAATTATTGTTTCCGTTTCGTCGCTGAGGCGGCTTTAAGAAAATAAAAATATGAGCAGCTGTGTAAGCCATGGATATAAAACATATTTTTTGGAAATCGGAATCCATTTTGTGTTTGTTACATCACATCCTGAGAGCGGGATGATGTGTGTGTGTTGGTAGAGATCAGTGGAGGGAATAATTGAGGCAATAGGAACAGGCAAAACTCCAAACATGTTGTTTGTAATAGGATAAGATTGAAATTGACATCACGCCACTCCCCTCACTCTAGCCCAGAAGCAGGATGTTAAATCATTCAATGCAGCAACAGCTCCTCAGAAATGTACTCTTATGCTGCGAGAGAGTGAAGGCACGCAAAGAAGGGGACGGCAGAGACGGAGTTGGATTGATGAAGTAATTAAAGCAATGAACATGAGCTTGATGGAGCTGAGAGGGGCAGTGGCTGTTCAATGCGCCTGGACGCTATGAAGAGTAGGACACAACTGAATGACTAAACAACAACAAAAAGATACAACCATACACAACATGCTGATATACAATATTTTCATTTATTTATTACATTTTACATATGATTATGCAGCAGTGGAATCTGCCATTTGTATTCCTGCTGATCCACTTCCTGAGGTGAGAGAAGATTGTGAATGCAGAAGAAGCTTCTATCTGTACAATGTAGCAATGGCTGCTAAAATTGACAGTGCTTTCAAATGAACTAATAGAAAGGTTATTTGTTTACAGTAACACACCTTCCTGAAATAGATATTTTTTTCGAACAAAATTAGCCATATGTCATTAGGACAATATAGTGGTCCCTTAAGGAGTAACATGACCCCACAATAAATTGATTTATCTGTAGAAAAGTGGACCTGGAAATTTCAGGACAGTTACTCAATGACTTGTAGACCATCATGAGTCACTGAAACACAAAGTAGAATCTGGGAGCTCAAAAGAAAGAAATAATGTCCCTGTAGTGCAATATTTAATTTATGAAATAAAATGCAATAGTATAATAAAATGAGCAAGTTCATGTCTGTTATCCGAGCACTAGTGATATCCGTCCTCCTGACCTGTGATGATGCTCCAGGAGAAAAACTCAGGACCCACACACATGTAAAAGGTAGTGCCCCAAACACACATGTTTAGCTTCTCCCAAGTTCTGTAAATACAGGATATATATAATGTATATGTGTACATTACAGTGTATATATATATATATATATATATATATATATATATATATATATTTATATATATATATATATATATATATATATTTATATATATATATATATATATATATATATATATATATATATATATATATATATATATATATATAGTTGTGCTCAAAAGTTTGCATACCCTGGCATATATTGTGAAATGGTTGCTTTATTTTGAAAATATGCATGATCATTTTATTGAAGGATAGTGATAATATGAAGCCATTTATTATCACATAGTTGTTTGGCTCATTTTTAAATCATAATGATAACATCAGGACCATTTGGATATCACTCAAATGGTCCTGATCAAAAGTTTAAATACCCTTGATGTTTGGCCCTGTTACAGACACTCAAGGTGACACACACAGGTTAAAATGGCAATTAAAGGTTAATTTCCCACACCTGTGGCTTTTTAAATTGCAATTAGTGTCTGTGTATAAATAGTCAATGTTAGCTCTCACGTGGATGCACTGAGCAGGCTAGATATTGAGACATGGGGAGCAGAAAAGAACTGTCACAAGACCTGTGTAACAAGGTAATGGATCCTCATAGAGAGGGAAAAGGATAGAAAAAGATATCCAATACCTTAACAATGCCAGTCAGTACTGTTCAATCACTTATTAAGAAGTGGAAAATTTGGGGATCTCTTGATACCAGGCCAAGGTCAGGTAGACCAAGAAAGATTTCAGCCACAACTGGCAGAAGAATTGTTTGGAATACAAGAAAAACCCACAGGTAACCTCAGGCTGCTCTGTGAAAAGACGGTGTGGTTGTTTCAAGGAGCACAATACGACTATACTTGAACAAAAATTAGCTGCATGGTCGAGATGCCAGAAAGAAGCTTTTACTCCAGTGATTATAGCAGAAAAAGGTGAGGGTTGTGGAGTGGCGATCACAATCTCCTGACCTTAATTTCATTGAGTCACTCTGGAAAGATCTCAAACGTGCGGTTCATGCAAGACGACCAAAGACTTTGCATGACCTGGAGGCATTTTGCCAAGACGAATGGGCAGTTATACCACCTGCAAGAATTAGGGGCCTCATAGACAACTAATACAAAAGACTACACACTGTCATTGATGCTAAAGGGGGCAATACACAGTATTAAGAACTAAGGGTATGCAAACTTTTGATCAGGGCCATTTGGGTGATATCTATTATCATTATGATTTAAAAAGAAGCCAAACAACTATGTGATAATACATGGCTTTATATGATCAATATCCTTCAATAAAATAATTTTTTTGCATGATTAGCCATATATTCAAAATAAATACCCAAATTTCACAATTTCTGCCAGGGTATGCAAACTTTTGTGCACAACTGCTCCTGGAGTATGGGAGGGGCTACTTATGGACTGATTGTTTGCAATATGTCTGTCCTGGAGAAAGACACACACACAGTGAGAGAGCAGCCTACAGCTTATGAACGCATTGATCCGAGTGGAGACCTTGAAATCTGAAGAAATATACTGGCCATTTTTACATACTACTTGACTGATTGTTTTGCTCCAACAAGGTTTAGTTGGATGACAGCTGGTTAGTGAGGAAAACTGATTATTTGTTATGGCAGTGTTTTAGTGAAAGAGCAGCCTATTATTTTCATTGCTTAGTTTTGTATCTGCTTTTTGTATCACTGGATACATTTTTTGTAAAACTTGGAAAATATATACAGCCTCTTGAATTGCCTTCCTCCATCAAAGTACCTGAAACAATGACACAAACCCAGAGGAAACTTGTAACTTGTCACAATATATATATATATATATATATATATATATATATATATATATATGTGGAATTTAAATGTAATTCACATTAAATGAAGCTTAGATATTAAATCATTACATACTGTGAAACAAAAAACATGTCTGTTTTAATCAGAGCAGAAAACAATCCACATAAAGGTGAATGCATAGACATGGCACTTCCAAAACATTTAAATATACAATGATATAAACATGCCCACTGGGTCTTCAAGGGGTTATATACCCTTTTTAGACTTTTTACTAGCTTATGTCATAATCCAGATTTTTTTTATTCTGTGCAGGCAGTGCATAACTCTAGGTCAATAAGGGAAGATTGAGGTGTCAGCTGGAACATGTACCCAAGTTGATTGAGTGTTAAATATGCATGTTGAGATTGGTTCTACACATCTGAATTAGTTTAGGAGGCTTCAGGCCCCACTTCATTAAGCTCCATACACTCTGATAATGGATTGTTGCATTGCCCATTACTCTAGTCAATGTGGTTCATCCTTAGCATGGGAAGTTTTAAAGAGTTTTACAATGTTTCCCCATTAAATTGCACATGCACAATACTTCGATAATGTTTGTGTATTTGTACTTGTCCCAAGAAAATATTAGAATTGGTTAAATATACTGTGACAAGCATTAATAAAGAAAAGGGAGCTTGGATGAGGGTAACATGGCATGGATGGCTTGAAGACAGAGTACCCATTCAGGAGTAAAGAACTTGTTTTACATTCAGTGTCATATGTAGAAAAGAACAAGGGTGGATCTACCAGTGGTGCAGGTGATGCAATGCCCCAGGGCCCTCCTCTGGGAGGTGGGGGGCAGTGCTGTGTAATTAATTTTTTTCTGTAGAGCATTTCTACTGAAGCTCCAAATGGTGCCAGTGTGCAGTAGTTCAGCATGCTGGGGATGTGTATCAGGAAAGAGGTGGGAAAGAGCAAGGGCTGGATGACAGCAGATCACAGGGGTATGGGTTCTGTGAGGTCGGTGCTGAAAATGGTTGGGTGCTGTGTTGTCATGGTATTTGTGGGTAAAAAGAAACATATACACATATTGTCTACCATATGCATACATTACCTACATTATATGGTTGGTTTTGCTGTTACCACAGTAAACACATATACGTACTTATGGTGTACTCTTTTAACAGGTTAAGGGTTAACCATTTTCCCTTCTTTCAAAATAAATTTATATTCTATTAATCATGTTTAATCAAGTAAGACTTGACCAAGCCAATGCTAGATATGTTAGACGGTTAGCAGAAACCTTGAGAATGTAACATGCAAAATAGAATACTGTATGCAAGGGTCTACACATTTAAACTCAATTCTCCATTGTTCTAACCGAGTGCTTATCAAAACAGGTATGAGGTTAGAACACACCATTGTGTCTAATCATAGAAATATTTGGCAGAATTAATTGGAACAAAGGTCACATATGTTTCCTAATAAATTAATTTTAATACATGTAACCAGACTGCTTCCCTAGCAGACAGAAACATATTTACATAATATGTTTCTTGACCCATTATAATTATGCAGATATGTACAAAAGAGACATAAGCCATTGTAATTGGTGGAAACCAAGCCTGTGATGATGATGAAAGTGTTTATCTAATAGGCAGAGAGAGACTAGGGGCTTTTCTGATTTCTGTCTTTAACTCAAACACTTAAACTTATGCCCCCATTATAATGTACCTGAGATATTCTACTATGTCTGCCTATATCAATTTTCTATCCTATCTTTCCTACAAAGAAAAGTACCGAAAGGGATTGCTTCAAACTATCTTAAAAAGGGGTCCTATATAGAGACAGGGTGTTACTCTGAAATCCTGTCCCGGGTAACTTATAAAATTGCTTTACTTCATATTTCGTAATGGAGATAAAATAGTCCAACATCTACAATCATTCTGTTACATATCTGAAGCGGTCAAAGAACAAAGACTAATTAGTACCTGCATTCTGGACTGTAGGTGTTAATCAATATCTTTCTATCTGTGCCAATTTTTCCCCAAAACAGACTGATTGACTTGATTAAAAATGATAACCATTTAACTCTGTTACAAAACCAATTATTAAAGACAACTATACACAAAACCTACTTAGCATTTCTCAACACATATCTTCTTTAATAACCCAATCAACAAAACTGTTTTATACAATTATTATGGAGGGTGTCTCAATGCAAAAATGTATTTACAACCCCTCATTGGGGGAGGGGGCCCAAAAAAATTTTGGTCACCGGGGCCCTCTGTTCTCTAGCTCCACCACTGGAAAAAATATTTATGATTCTCCAATTCTAGTGGTTCTTTATTGGTAGAGAGAATCAACATAATTCGGCTTCCATTAGCCTGACACTGCATTTATTTCAGAACTCTTAAGCATTGCACTGGCAGATGGCCCTGACCCTTTTTAAACGAAAAAGAACTACAATTCCTGCAACTCTACAGACATGACTGTATGATCAGTCTTCTAGGGAGAGTCACAGAGTTGGGATATTTTTTTTATGAGACAGAAAAAAATCACAATGTGTCCAAGATCTGAGTAAAGGATGGAACTGTGTATTATTATTATAGTGTATTACCAATTCCTAACTAGACAACATCTGGTTGCTGTACAGATTTGTTTCATGAGTTTCGTAGTGGATCTGGAGGACGTCTGTAGGGTCTATTAACTAGTGAAATGGATCTGGATGCAGTGACAACTGTACAATATCATTAACTAGTAACTTGCCCGCCATAAATGATGGTATCATATGTTATGTTCAGTTATCTGTTCTGTCTCTCTCTGTGCGCCCTCTCTCTCTGTGTTTCTCTCTGTGCACCCTCTCTTTGTGTGTGCGCTCTCTCTCTCTGTGCTTTCTCTCTGTGCTCTCGGTTTCTCTCCCTCCCCCTCTCTCTCCCCCTCCATCTCCCTCCCTCTTTCTCTCTCCCACTCCCTCTGTTGGGCAGCTCTGCCATGCATGGGCATTAGCGATTCCCCTCGAATGTGGGGCAATCATCTTGTAAGTAACGCCTGCGCAGAACGCATCTCACAATTGATAACTATTATAGTGGATTAGGTGGAAAGTTTGAAGTTACCTTGACCTCTGCACCCCCTGCTCATATGGATATACGTACCTATTACACCACATAGGTTATTATTATGGGATTATTGAGTTATACAACTTGACTGCATCTAAGTGCCATTTAAAGAGGGATTTGTTTTTTTTTTCCTTTTCCTTCAGTTAAATATTCTTAGAGGAAGCTGCCGTATGTTCAGCCAATAATTTGTGTTTGTTCTGGAGTAGAAAGTAATTGTGGATTTTATATTGTTTTTATAGTGATATAAACTGCGGATTACTTCGTGTTTTGATAGGGTTATAAATTGTCGATTAGACAGTGTTTTCTTATTACTTTCCTGGCTAGGTCCGGTAGTTTTGTGTATGGATACCAGTCTTTAGATGTGAGGGACCATTCTTTATTCCCACCGCTACAGGACATATTTTCTCAGAGGTCCACTAACCTGTTTATGGTCTGGTTTTCCTGGCTCTTGAGCCCAGTTAATGGCAGTTTAATAATTTAATGTTTTATCATATATATTTTTTTTTTTGGACAACCATACTATTACATTTGGTTTCCTGGTGGCCCAGTGGTTAGGATTCAGTGCTATCACAGCTGCGACCTGGGTTGCTTCCAGTCATGGAACCAAGAGGTCACACCACCCATGCAGGGTTGTGCCCGGTCAGTACTTGGATGGGAGACCACCAAGGAATACCAGGAGATGTATGCTGTGGTCCACTGGAGAAGGAACTGGCAACCCACTCCAATATCCATGCCATGAATACCAAGTGGATCTGTATTGTGTGTTACGGTCCATGAGGACACAGAGAGTCGGAAACGACTGAATGGTGCAAACACACAACTATTATATGAATTGTATGGTATATCCTTCAATAGCTTATTTTACTCATCTAAGGGTTATATGGGAAAACTGAGCAAGTTGCAGTATATGTGTAGTTGAGTGGCTCCAAGATGACCTCCTTGAGATTTTCCAAATTTAAAAATATTGTGATTAATATGTTGTGTCTTCCCATGCAAAATAAATTATTAAATTGCTGACTCTAACTTTGTAATGGTGTTTTATGTGTAATAAGACGGGAAGAGTTCTGTAAAAACATAATAATCTTGGAAGTTGATTCATTTTATTGAGGTTATACGTCCCGTGATATTTTATAGTACTATAGGATTTGGTGCTTTCACTGCTGCAACCTGGGTTTGATTCCAGTCAGGGAACCAAGAGGTTACACCACTCTGAAGCGAAGCAGAGTTGGGCCTGGTCAGTACTTGGATGGGAGACCACCTAAGAATACCAGGAGCTGTATGCTGTGACCCACTGGAGAGGTTACTGGCAACCCACTCCAGTATCTCTGAAATGAAAACTAAGTGGATAAGCATGATCATGGACATAAAGATGAGTCTGGTGTGTGACGGTCCCTAAGTTCACAGAGAGTCAGACACGACTGAACAATGAAACAAACAATTTTTTTGCATGAAAATATCACAAAATAAACATTACATTACCTTGAAGTTAGCAAATTTCCTGTTTTTTGGCATTTGCATTTGATCGTGTACACCTCTATAAAATCCCACAGCATAACATTCAAATTCAGAATCAGGCTAATACATTGTATCATTCTTCACCTCAGTGGAGAATAATAAACCACTTACTGCAACAGTTACTTCCTGTGCTCTGTACCAGAAAGGTCAAAATATGTACCCTGCTGTATTTCCTGTGTGTACCCGGCTTATGTAAGCGTCCTGTGGGTGTGACCATCTGGATTTGACTTTTATGCAGATAGCTTTGTAAGTAAACTGAACTTTTCTATAGAACACATGTTTTCATACACTACTAATTCTCCTCTATCAGATGCATTAATAATCTCAAGCTCACTTACATGTTCCTTTAAAGAACATTAAATTGAGAAATTACTTCTTATTGTCTATAGTTTCTCCACTGTGTCCTTTAGTAAAACATATTCCTGCAGTTAATTGTATCTCCCTCTTTTTTATCTCTTCAGTAACAAGGATAGGCTTATCTTAGTTAATGGTCATAAACTGGGTTTCGTGCAATGTTACTACAGGATATCTTTTCTCTAACTGATATGAGTAATTAAAAAGTAATAAACCACTTACATGGATACGGAAATCACACATTTCTAACAAGCATTGAAAAAAAAAAATTGTAAATGACAAAAGTTTGTTTGTTTTTTTGCAGAAAGTAACAAGAACTCTAAAGGACACGTTTATTATTTGAAACCTTCCCCTCTTCCTGCAGAGAATGACTGCAAATCCTGTTTCCCCTGATCTGTACTCTGTTACATTCAGGTATGCATCTAAACAGCAGCAGTTTGCTAAAATAAACTTTATATCTAAAGATGCTTTTATGACTTACACCGATGCTGTTAGATTGTAATGTATTTCATAAACATGTGAATGTTTTCTTAAACTACAGCAGGCTATTGGACTTATGATACAGTTGAAAAGAAATCATCAAACTTTCCAAGCATGTTTAATTGAAGTATTTTAACAGTAAGTGATATCATATAAATAGTAAATAATAGTACTTCTGTGTGAATGTCTAAAGCAAGTTAAAAAAAAACCTGCTTCCAGCTTAGAATTCCGAGAAAAACAGTTATTACACTGCATTCTGGGAAGCTGAGCTGGGACATGCAAATGTGGTCACAAATGCCTCGCTCTTCAATCCATAGCCATTATCAAACATGGCTTCCTTTAAGTATATAAATATATATTTATTTATGAAGTGCCACACATAACAACAAGACCTATAACATCAAAGCATCATATATATGCACAGCATCCAATGTGGTTTATATAATACAATGTACTTTATGTGACACAGGCTGTTACATTGGAGAAACCGGCCAAAAAATGCACGTAATGTTGAATTTACACAGACATTCAATAAGAAAGCATAATGAAGACAGTTAGTGTACCCCAATGGGACAACATTTTAGCCAGAATGATCACTCCATCCAAAACCTAAAAGTCAAAATACTCAGAGGAAAATTTAAAAACATCCAAGAGAGAAAAGCATTTGAAATAAAGATGATCACATTCTTCAATACTAAAAATACAGGACTTAATATGGACTTGTGTTTATTCCCCCATATGTATTTACCTAATGATGTCAGATGCTGTCTCCACTCTCTCTGCATCTGCTGTTTTTATTAAACTGAGGGATTCATCTCACCTCCGTATTGCTTCAGACTTGATAAAGAGAGGTCAGACCTCTCGAAAGCTTGTCAATAAAAATAAGGCGTTTGTCCAATATATATAAATATATATATATATGTATATATATATATATATGTGTATATATATATGTATATATATATGTATGTATGTATGTATGTATGTATATATATATATATATATATATATATATATATATATATATATATATAATATTATATTATATAGACTATTAGTGGGTTGATGATTGTAGCTCCCCCATGAAAAATAAGTGAGCAGTAATATAAAGAATGAAGAATGTTAATTAATGTAACTTTTGTAGGAAATGCTTGGCCCACCTTTTGTCCAGACCTGTTAAAGAGTCAGTGTAAGCACCTTTCAAGTTCAGTCTATTTTTTTTCATTCACTATTAATTAGCCTTAAGAATGCATCTTCAAACAGCAGCAAAGAAAGACTGTAAGAAGAAAATATAATTTAAAAACATAGTTGCCCTCAATGCAGCCACTGTAGATGACATTAATTATACACGCTAAATTCCCTTGAGGATAGAGATTTGGAATTGACGGCAGATAAGAACCAAAAAGGCCCATCTGGTCTGCCAGTTCTATCTAACAAAAAAATTGTCTTAAATAAATGTTAGGATGGTTTTATACTTACACCAGGCCAGCTTAAATGCCTTAACTATAACACATGAAAGTCTGTTCCACTTATCTACTACTCTTTCTCTACAGTAGTACTTATATTTTAAGTGGCATGGACGGATTTCTCATTAGGCTAACTAGGCAGCCGCTTAAGGGCGCTTCCCTGTTAATGGTTCCTCATTTCACACTTCAGAATTTTCCTTGGCATAAAAAATGAAATTTTGCAGTTCACAGACTCACTACTAGGGGGCGAACGCCTGGAACTAAGCGGAAGGAAGGAGCTGTGACTAGGGTGCCAGTGATGTAAATCCGTCCCTGCGGGGAGTGTATGGAGTTGTCAGGATTCAAGAACAAACTGATTAGATGAAGACCGTCTGGAGCAGTGCGGATTTAGAGACTACCCACCACCGACCACCCCGCACCTGACCCCCTGGACACCTGTGACGCCCCCCAAGTGCAGTACCAACACAGTACTTTTTTCATTTAATAAAAAGAGTAGTTCTGTGAGTCATATTAAACAAACGGACATTCATAACACAGTTGTAGATGCCATATTCCCATTGGCAAATAGAAATGTCTAATATAATCAAAGTCACCTCTCAATTCCGGATGTTAATCAACAAAAACCAAAATGGTAGATCCCACAGAAGCATAATTCCATATAAAAGGCAATTTATTAGAGGGTGTATTATGTTATTTCTATTTGCCCAAGTGTAGCAGCAAATATTCATTTTTTTGAGGGCCCTCCATTCACTAGCTCCAACACTTGTCTTAAATCACTTTAACACAGGAAGTTTCCAGGCAATGAAGCTCATTCTGTCAATATAATTTTGTGCCTGCAAACTTAGCACAGCCAGTCAGCTCCTTTTGACTTATAGCGAGTGGATACCACCAGCAGCAGAATCTGATCTTTGATTAATATTTAATAAAGGTTTTTTTTTAATCACTGAATATACATTTTAGTAATGATCAATTCCAAACTAATAGGGTATTACAGTAGGCCTAATTTCCATGTAACTTTTATATGACTAAAACATTCCCCTTTTAAAGGCATCATAAACAGTTTGGGACTACAGTGGCCCTTGAATTTCTCAATACTGCACCATTGAAAAATAGTAACTAATTATTTAAATGTACAGTTCATTTTTTTCTTATAAATCCTTATCCATATACTTTGTTTAGTCCTTCGGTTGTGTCCCTCTCTCTGTGACCCAATGGCCCGCTGCATGCCAGGCACATCTTGTGTCTCGTTGTCCTCATCCATAAGTTTTCTTGCCAAAGATACTGGAGTGGTTTGCCCATTCCTTATCCAGTGCACCACAATTTGTCTGACTTCTCTGTTATAACTTGCGATGGTATAGCTCACAGCTGCATTGAAGTACACAAGCCCCTTCACCACGACATGGTAGTGATCCAGAAGGGGGAGAACAGAACTAGCACCATTTACATTTTTTCTTACAATCTTACCTGAAAATACCCAGCATCCTTAGCAGGTGGGGAATTCCCTTTTGTTTCAAATAGTGAGATTATTTCATGAGTTTTTAAAAATACCCTAAACAAGGTAAAAAATAATAAAAATAAAAAGTAGCTTTTATCTACAGTGATATTTCTGGAATGCAATCACATCACACAAGACGTCCACTGTATGATGTATATGGAGGGTGTGGAAATGGAGACCAAAGGTTGAGGGTGATATGGTTGGCAATAACAGACGGTTTCCAGGGATACAGGAAAGAAACAGTGAGAAAAAATTATAAATCTTAAACTCACATAAATGAAAATATACAGACCTATGAAGGGGCGTGTATGGCCTAAAATAATTATTGGGGGAGAGGGGGGGGTACAGTATAATGCATATACAGACCAAAACAGTGGCGGAGCTAGAGAATGAAGGGCACTGGTGCAAAAATAATTTTGGGCCCCACTCGGGGGATGTAAAAATGTTTGGGCTGGGCCCTGGCGACACCAAAGCTCCTCTGCCTGCAGCAAAGCTCCAGGGCACGATTGCGTCATCATGTACGGGTATATATATATATATATATATATATATATATATATATACATATATAAACATAACCCCCCCACAGCACCCAACCCCTCTGTGCACCCTCCTCATCGCTATATCCTTTGTTCCTCCCTAACAGAAATCATCCCCTTGTACTTTGCTGCCACTTTGCAGAGCTTGCTCTCTTATCTTCTTCCCTGATACACATCCCCAGCATGCTGAACTGCTCCACACTGCCACTGTTGGAGCTTCAGAAGAAATGCTCGTTTTTAAACAGGCACACACAAATTTCAGGCTTGGAGGACGTGTGTGGTCAAGGAGGCACAGAGGGTCCCAGTGGGGCCTTGGTGGGTTGGGCTGGGGTGGGAGGTTCCAGAAGGGCCTCTACACTCCACTGCACCACTGCACCACCTGCACCACTGGTAGATCCGCCCATGGACAAAAAATGCAGCTTCTATACATATTCATACACAAAAAGTAAAATAGTTGTGGGTAGGAATGTATTCTATTAGTTTAACAATAACATCAGGGGCATAGTTATGGTTTTGCATGCATGTTGAAAAAAACTTAAAGCATGCCTCAGTGCCATCTTTGTGTGGGATGTTGCTATAAAGAGACTCTACATCCATGGTAACAACAGCAGGTAGGTCTTTAATCTGACTGACTTTGTTGAGAAAGTCAGTGGTGTCTTGTATATAGCTACTGGTGTTGCTAACTAATAGTTTAATGATGTTTTCAACAAATCCATATAACTATTTAGTCAGTGTGTCCATACCTGTAACAATTGGTCTCCCTGGGTTGCCTGGTTTGTGGATTTTTGGCAGTAGGTAGAAAGTACCAGTTGTAGGATTGGCGGGGATCTTTATGGCAGTTCTTTCTGATGGAGTAAGATTGTGCAAGTCTCTTTTATATTGTGTTGTTATAATGAATGCAGTTCTCAGGCAAAAGCTTTCTATAGAACTGTCCAGTTTGGGGTTATGACCAGGTGGTAGGTTGAAATATGTGGGGGTGGGAGTTTCTTGTTACAGTCTAATATATATTTTGGTATGCCCCTTGTTGTTGAAAAATTCTGCCAGTCTTAATCTCCTGAAGAATTCTTCTATGTACGAGTATAGTTGTATTTTATCTAGTTTTATGTCTGGACAGAAAGACAATCCTTTGGAGAGAACAGAGGTCTCTGCTTGTGATAGTTGATGGTCTGAGAAATTTATAATTCCTGTGTGTTCTGTATATTTTTCAGAAAAACTATTTGTTTGAGTTGGTAGTTTTTTAGATGTGTTGTTAACGGAATTCAGGGCTGTATTTGGGTTGTTTCTTTTCTCTTCCTTTCGCTGTTGTCTGTTATTTTGGAAGAGGCAGTTGAGTTTTTTTTTTTTTTTTTATAAATTCATGTTGTTGTTTCTTGTGAAGATGTTGTATTTCTTTTTCTACATGTTCAGCTTCATATATGTTGCTCTCCTTTAGTTGTTGGAGGAGGCTTACTCTTTGGTGATTTAGATGTTGTATTAGGTGGTTTCTTAGTTTTTTTCACTGTATACAGTTTCAGCATATATTGAGTTATGTGTAGATCTTAGTGGATTTTTGATTTTAAATCCATTTGGTATAATATTCCTTTTCTTGCATTGTGACAAAAAATGAATGTCACTGTTAAATTGTGTTATTTTTGTTGTTATTTTAATTAGTAGTTTCTTGATTCGGCTAAATGCGGTATCTTCCATAGTAATTGAAGAGTGCAACCTCACTCCCAGGAGCCCCATGCTGTGTGTGAGTGTTTTTCTAGTTTATTTTTTCATTTTGTCTTGTTTATTGTGTTTTTCGATTTCCGCGGTTCAATCGTTAAAGTGGTACTTTTCTGAGATCGATTTTTTTTCTAAGTCTCGTGTTCCTCAACTGCTTTCATCCTAAGTAAGTCCTGCGTTTCTTAACTGCTTGCAGGCTAAGTCCCGCGTGTTTCAATGCCTCAACGGCTCGCCTCACTTTGTCAGGCTCGCAGGGCGATGAGCGCCAACTATTATATGTGATATATAACTATTATATGTGAGATATATATATATATATATATATATATATATATATATATATATATATATATAGATTAAGGTTCTAGTTTATTTGGGGGCCGCATCCCGTCAGAACACTGAGGTGTGTGGCTGCACCACAGCACCACCTGGTGGTGTAAGAATTTACTGCATGCAAATAACTATTCTATCCTCCGACGTGGCGGAACTCGATCGGTGCTAAGTCCACAGCGAGGCCATCGCTATGTTCGGCGCGGGCACTTGGCCCCCCAGAACCTCGGGGCGCTTCTTATTGCTCAAGGCCTCTTCTGTCAGGGGGCCTTATGAGCCAGATCGGAGGATGGAATAGTTATTTGCCCAGGCTCATTTCCCAGTGTTCTGACGGGATGCAGATTAATAATGAGTAGGACCTAGATTGATAATGACCTAGATTAATAATGAGTATTGCAGAATATTATACCTTTTGTATTGGACAAAGGCCTTATGTATATTGCCGAGCTTTCGAGAGGTTTAACCTCTCTTTATCAAGTCTGAAGCAATACTAACATGAGATGGAACCCTCACTTTGATTAAAAACAGCAGACACAGAGAGAGTGGAGACAGCATCTTACATTATCAGGTAAATACATATATGGGGAATAAACACAACATAGTAAAGGAAACATTACCTTTACTATATACAGTACCTTGCAAAAGAATTCACCCCCCTTAGCGATTTTCGTGTTTTGTTGACTCACAACCTGGAATTTACATGGATTGTTTGAGAACATGCCCACAACTTTGAAAATGCTTAATACTTTGTAGAGCCACCTTTTGCGGCAATCACAGCCCCAAGTCACTTTGGATAAGTCTCTATGAGCTTGCCACATCTTATCACTGGGATTTTTGCCCATTCCTCCTTGCAAAACTGCTCCAGCTCCTTCAAGTTGGGTGGTTTGCACTTGTGAAGAGAAAACTTAAAGTCTGGACTGTGGTCTGGGCTTTGACTAGGCCATTCCAACACATTTACATGTTTCCCCTTAAACCACTCAAGTGTTGCTTTAGCAGTGTGTTTGGGATCATTGTCCTGCTGGAAGGTGAACCTCCGTCCTAGCCTCAAATCACGCACAGAGTGGTACAGGTTTTGCTCAAGAATATCCCTGTATTTAGCACCATCCATCTTTCCCTCAACTCTGACCAGTTTCCCAGTCCCGGCTGCTGAAAAACATCCCCACAGCATGATGCTGCCACCACCATGTTTCACTGTGGGGATGGTGTTCTTTGGGTGATGTGATGTGTTGGGTTTGTGCCAGACATAGCGTTTTCGTTGATGGCCGAAAAGTTAAATTTTAGTCTCATCAGACCAGAGCACCTTCCTCCATACATTTTGGGAGTCTCCCACATGCCTTTCCGCAAATTCAAAACGTGCCATTTTGTTTTTTTTACTGAAAGTAATGGCTTTCTTCTGGCCACTCTGCCATAAAGCCCAACTCTATGGAGCTTACGGCTTATTGCCGTCCTATGTACAGATACTCCAGTCTCTGCTGTGGAACTCTGCAGCTCCTCCAGGGTTACCTTAGCTCTCTGTGCTGCCACTCTGATTAATGCCCTCCTTGCCCGGTCTGTGAGTTTTGGTGGGCGGCCGTCTCTTGGCAGGTTTGCTGTTGTATCATGTTCTTTCAATTTGGTTATGATAGATTTGATGGTGCTCCGGGGGATCATCAAATATTTGGATATTTTTTATAACCTAACTCTTACTTGTTCTTCTCAACAACATTGTCGCTTACTTGTTTGGAGAGTTCCTTGGTATTCATGGCAGTGTTTGGTTAGTGGTGCCTCTTGCTTAGGTGTTGCAGCCTCTGGGGCCTTTCAAAAAAAGGTGTGTATATGTAATGACAGGTCATGTGACACTTGGATTGCACACAGGTGGACATCATTTCACTAATTATGTGACTTCTGAAGGTAATTGATTGCACCAGAACATTTTATGGGCTTCATAACAAAGGGGGTGAATACATACGCACATGCCATTTTTCTGTTTTGTATTTCTAAAAAATTGTTTTATGTATATATTTTTCTCATTTCACTTCACAAACTTAGACTATTGTGTTCTGATCCATCACATTAAATTCAGATTAACAACACATTGAACTTAAGGCTGTAATGTGACAAAATAGGTAGTCAAGGGGGTGAATACTTTTCAAAGGCACTGTATACACATACTTTATACACATATACAACAATATGTACATTAAAAGACAGAGCACTGTAGTCCACAGTAATATCCTTCCTTTTGGACAAACATGGATGTAGAGTCTCTTTACAGTAATATCCTACACAAAGATGGCACTGAGGCATGCTTTAAGTTTCTTCCAACAAACAAGCAAAACAATAAACATGGCCCTGATGTTATTGTTAAACTAATAGATTATATCCTTAACCACAACTATTTCAACTATTTTACTTTTAATAAAGATACTTACCTACAGATGATGGGGACTGTCATGGGTACCAAAATGGCTCCACAATACGCAAATCTATTTATGGCCAATCTAGAAGAAACATTCTTATCTGTATCCATTTACAAGCCATGCAAATACTACCATTAAATAGATGATCTCTTCATCATATGGACAGAAGGAGAAAGCAAACTCAGAGACTTTCATCGTTCATTCAACATACCTTCCATTCATCTATAAACGTAAAATGGATTTCTCTACAGAACAGGTAAACTTTCTAGACACTACTGTATCCATCACCAATGGCACTCTCCACTCATCTGTGTATAGGAAACCCACAGACAGATGTAGCTACCTACACAGCTCCAGTTTTCATCGCTCCCACACCAAACAAGCCATCATCCATAGTTAAGCTATTATATAACATCAGATTTGCTCAAACACTGGAGACCGTGATAAAAATTTAAAAACACTGTCTGAATCTTTCAAACAAAAGGGTTACAAACCCCATATTATTACCAAGAAATAAACCATTGCCATTAAAAAAAACAGTGAATACCTGTTAGAGTACAAAACAAACAAAAAACAACTTCACGTATACCTCTAGTGACTACATACCATCCAATTTTAGAGAAAATACGGAAAATAATCAAAGATTTATAACCATTACTAACCGAAGATACTGAATTAAAAGATATATTCCCCAAACCTCCCATCCTTGCATTTAAACAACTACCAAACCTGAAAAAAAAACTTGTGAGCAGAAAATTGGCCAATGAACAACTGAATATAAAAAATGGAACTAAACCTTGTAACAAAAGTGCCTGTAAATTATGTCAACACATTTGTAATGATGATACAGCCACATATAACAATAAAACCTATAACATCAAAGGATCATATTCATGTACATCGTCCAATGTGGTTTATATAATACAATGTACTTTATGTGACACAGGCTGTTAAATTGGAGAAACCGACAAAAAATGCATTTAAGGATGAATTTACACAGACATTCAATAAGAAATAATAAGTCTAATGAAGACAGTTATTGTAGCCCAGTGGGACACCATTTTAGCCAGAATGATTACTCCATGCAAAACTTAAAAGTGAAAATACTCAGAGGAAAATTTAAGAACATCCAAGAGAGAAAAGAATATGAAATAAAGATGATCACATTCTTCAACACTAAAAATACAGGACTTAATATGGACCTGGGTTTTCTAACACATTATAAGAATTTCATGTGAATATTTCTTCTTATACTATAACAGGCTTAGCATTCTTAGTAAGATGTTTGTCCAACAGGAAATATATCACTGTGGACTACAGTGTTCTGTTTTATCATGTATATATTGATGTATATGTGTATATAGTATGTGTATACTGCATATGTTTCCTTTACTACGTTGTGTTTATTCCCATATATGTATTTACCTGATGATGTCAGATGCTGTCTCGACTCTCTCTGCATCTGCTGTTATTATTCAAACTGAGT
The DNA here is from genome assembly GCA_027410445.1 of Discoglossus pictus. Taxonomy (NCBI): domain Eukaryota; kingdom Metazoa; phylum Chordata; class Amphibia; order Anura; family Alytidae; genus Discoglossus; species Discoglossus pictus. The sequence continues at coordinate 82,313,686 of CM050172.1, forward strand.
GTTCCATCTCATGTCAGTATTGCTTCAGACTTGATAAAGAGAGGTTGAACCTCTCGAAAGCTCGTCATTATAAATAAGACATTTGTCCAATACAAAAGGTATCAAATTATACTGCAATACTCATCCCCCTCTCTCCCTCTCCCTCTCCCTCTCTCCCCTCTCTCCCTCTCTCCCTCTCTCCCTCTCTCCCTCTCTCCCTCTCTCCCTCTCTCCCTCTCTCCCTCTCTCCCTCTCTCCCTCTCTCCCTCTCTCCCTCTCTCCCTCTCTCCCTCTCTCCCTCTCTCCCTCTCTCCCTCTCTCCCTCTCTCCCCTCTCTCCCTCTCTCCCCCTCTCCCTCTCCCTCTCCCTCTCCCTCTCCCTCTCCCTCTCCCTCTCCCTCTCCCTCTCCCTCTCCCTCTCCCTCTCCCTCTCCCTCTCTCTCTCCCTCTCTCTCTCTCTCTCTCTCTCTCTCTCTCTCTCTCTCTCTCTCTCTCTCTCTCTCTCTCTCTCTCTCTCTCTCTCTCTCTCTCTCTCTCTCTCTCTCTCTCTCTCTCTCTCTCTCTCTCTCTCTCTCTCTCTCTCTCTCTCTCTCTCTCTCTCTCTCTCTCTCTCTCTCTCTCTCTCTCTCTCTCTCTCTCTCTCTCTCTCTCTCTCTCTCTCTCTCTCTCTCTCTCTCTCTCTCTCTCTCTCATTAAATTGCGATTCGGTAAATTTAAAAGGGCTCTATTTAAGCACACAGCATATTTTATTTACAGATGTTTTTAGTTAGTGAAGACCTTGATTTTGGATAGAAGTTCACTAACTAAAAACTTCTGTAAAAAAAATGCTGTGTGCATATATAGAGCCCTTTTAAATTTACTGAATCGCAATTTAATAAGGCTGTAAATTACTAGATTACTGGACATGCACGGCTGCTTGAGCATGCGAGTTGTTGCTAACGCAAAACACCAGCATAAACACGCAAAACACCACCAAACACCTACGGATATTCAGAAAAAGTCACACAACATAGACAACGAAGGACGCTACATCAGCCACATTATATACACCAAACAACATTAGCTCAATTACAATTTCATTGCCGTCATTTTTTCACGGGCAATTCGCTAGTATACAGTATATATATATAGTACAGAAAATGTATAGAGTGTATACTACACTAGTACTAACTAATGCTAACTACTATAGTTCCCATTTGAATGTCTACAAATGAGTTAAAAAGCATATTCCCTACTCATGTTTCACAGAAATACAGTTTTTGGAAACTGGGCAGGGAGAGTCCACAATGCATTTTCACTCTTTAATACAATAATACTTTATACATGGCTCCTTATAGCACATGCATACCGTGTAACACAGCTTTGATGCATAGCATAGGATGGATTATGAACCAAATATGAAACCTAACCACAGACAGCTGTTTAGATCTCAATGGATCTCTTATTTATTTTGTGTAGCGGGCTTCTATCCATCTTTTGCCAACCATGGACTAAATAATGTTGTGGTGTATATATATATATATATATATATATATATATATATATATATAGATAGATAGATAGATATAGATCGCAAATAAATAGTACATTTGTGCACATGTTTGAACGTCTAAAACAAGTTACAATACTTGTTTCCGGTTTAGAAATCTGAGAAATACAGTTATTACACTTTGAACCTGGGCAGGGACATGCAAATGTGCCCACAAAGGCTTTGCTCTTGTAATATATATATATATATATATATATATATATATCACATATTATAATTGTCTAACTGCGATTCGTCGTCACGCTTCAGACGAATCGCAGTTAGACAATTACAAACTGCTGCGCATTGCGCAGAGCGCGGCGCGAGCCGCGCATGCGCAGAGCGCGGTGCAAGCCGCGCTTGCGCGCAGCGCGGCCCAGTGGGGAAGAGGGGGGGTAGAGGCACAGAGGGAGAGTAAACTGCTGCGCATTGCGCAGAGCGCGGCGCGAGACGCGCTTTGCGCGCAGCGCGGCCCAGTGGGGAAGAGGGGGGGGGTAGAGGCACAGAGGGAGAGTGGGGAAGAGGGGAGGGAGAGTGGGGAAGAGGGGTGGGAGAGGCACAGAGGGAGAGTGGGGAAGAGGCACAGAGGGAGAGTGGGGAAGAGGCACAGAGGGAGAGTGGGGAAGAGGCACAGAGGGAGAGTGGGGAAGAGGCACAGAGGGAGAGTGGGGAAGAGACACAGAGGGAGGGGGGAGAGACACAGAGGGATAGGTGGGAAAGAGACACAGGGGAGGTAGAGGAGGGGGAAAAGACACACGGGAGGGAGAACAGGGGGAAGATACACATGGGAGGGAAATGGGGGGGGGGGGGAGGGGAACAGACACAGGGGGAAGGGGGAAAGAGACACAGGCCAGGGGGGAAGAGGCACAGAGGGAGAGGGGGGAAGAGGCACAGAGGGAGAGGGGGGAAGAGACGCAGGGGGGAGAGATACAGCGGGTGAGGGAGGAAGAGACACAGAGGGAAGGGGGGAAGAGGTACAGAGAGAGGGGGAAAGAGGCACAGAGGGGGGGGAACAGAGGAAGGGGTGAAGAGACACAGTGGCGAGACACACAGAGAGAGGCGGGGGAAGAGGCACAGAGGGAGAGGGTGGAAGACACAGAGGGTGAGGGGGAAGAGACAGGGAGGAAGAGGCACAGAAAGAGGAGGGGGAAGAGACACAGGGGAGTGAGAGGAGGGGGAAGAGACACAGGGGAGAGAGTGCAGGGGGGAAGATACACAAGGGAGGGAAATGGAGACACGAGGAAGGCTGTAACAGACACATGGGGAGGGGGAAAGAGACACAGGCCAGGGGGGAACAGACACAGGGGAGGGTTGGGGGAGACACAGGGGAGGGTTGGGGGAGACACAGGGGGGGGAAGAGATGCATGGGAGGGAGAAGGGGGAAAGAGACACAGGGGAGGGGTTTAGAGACACAGGAGGGAGAGGGAGGTAAAAACACGGGGGCAGGAGATGCAAAGGAGGTAGACGAGGTGGAAGGAGACACAAGGGAGGGAGAGGAGGGGGGAAATAAGACACGAGGGAGGAAGTAGACAGAGGGAGAGACTCGCAATGAGCTCCAAAGGGGCTCATTGCAAGGCCTGTGATGAGTGCCAAAGGCGCTCATCACAAGGCCAGTAAAGTAGAGGGGGAGAGGCTTACATTGTGTGGCAAACAGCATTGCCAGGCTTCAGTTTTTATTGCCGTCATTTTTGACGGGCAAGTCGCTAGTATATATATATTCCAGGAATTTGTCCCTCTCGTCCCTCGTATTTCCTAGATGTCCATGGAGCAGAAAACAATGAGAATTCATTAAAGATGAGAGCATTAGTGTCTAAGTGATTACCAGCAGCCTGTGGCTGTAATCTGGCAGGAAGGCCGAAAGTGATGGGATTAGTGTCTGTAATGACGCTGACGTCAACTCCTAATCCCATCACTTTCAGCTTTCGGGTCTGATTTGCACAGTGCACATCACTAACTAGCACTCGGTTTTTGGCCATAGCAATCAGCTATGAACACATTTTTTATATTGATTGTGTAATTTAATTAATTGTAATCACCTCTTTTTAATTGTAACCTGTTACATTTATGATTACTATACAAGTGACACAGAAAAGGTACGGAGTTATTGAAGAAATGTTTGATTTTAAGCTCAAAGACAGGGCCCTCTATTCTTTTGTATTTTATTTTAATTGTACCTGGGGGAAAAAAAACAAAAAATGTGGAAATGCCTTAAAATGTATAAATAATTTAGCATATTTTATGTATAAATTAACTGAAAGATCTACTTACTGAGATAATGACTTTATCAGCTGCAATCTGTGTGTGTGTTAAAGATGGTAAGCATCCCCAGTCAGTATTAATATCTATTGTTGTTGTTTTTAGTCGTTACGTCACGTCCGACTCTCTGTGACCCTATGGACTGCAGCATGCCAGGCACATCTCTCAGTCACTGCTCCTCTGAGCTCCATCAAGTTCATGTTAATTGCTTCAATTACCTCATCTATCTATCTCCTCCTCTGTCGTCCCCTTCTTCTTTTGCCTTCAATCTTTCCCAGCATCAGAGTCTTTTCTAGGGAATCCTGCCGTTTCATGATATGGCCAAAATATCTGAGTTTCAGCCTCATGATCAAACCGTCCAGTGAACAGTTTGTCTTGATTTCCTGAAATATGGATTGATTGGATCTTCTTGCAGTCTTCTCCAACAACACGATTCAAGGGCGTCATTTCTACAGCGCTCAGACTTCTTTATGGTCCAGCTCTCACATCCGTATGTTACTACTGGGAATAACATAGTTCTAACTATGCAGACCTTTGTTTATAGTTTAATATCTTCATTTTTTGTCCAAGCTTGCCTTGGCTTTCCTCCCCAGAAGCAAATGTCTTTTAATGTCACCATCTGAAGAGATCTTGGATCCCAGGAAAATAAAATCTGTCACTGCCTCTACTTCTTCCCCGTCTATTTGCCAAGAACTGAGATTGTGGTTTGCCATGATCTTCATCTTTTTAACATTCAGCAGCAGGCTAACTTTTGCACTCTCTCCTTTTACCATCATCAATAAGTCCTTAGTTCCTCCTCACTTTCAGCCATCAGAGTAGTATCATCGGTGTGTCTGAGGATGTTGATATTACTTCCAGCAATATAGATTCTGGCTTTGGATTCATCCAATCTAGTCTTACGCACAGGGGCGTAGAAACTGGGGTTATGGGGAGGAAAAATCCCCCCAGATTTAATGAATAGGGGACACCAAAAATAGCAAAGTTAAACTTAATCATGCATTAACAGATTTGGCTACTAAAGGGAGCCAGCACTATGGAACAGTATCTCTTTCCAATTAAAGCTTTGATCCATGATTTATTTATATAATAACTGTATTTCTCAGAATTCTGAACAGTAAACAAGGTTTTTAACTTGTTTTAGACATTCAAATGTGAACACAGATGTACTATGTATTTACTGTACTACTGTACGGTGGAGGGCTTCTATTGTGCTTTTGCCCACCATAAATTAAATGATTGTTGTGGTGAACTACCTACTCATAAGATGCACAACACAAGCTGAGATCCCGCTTCACGCTGATGATAGGCAGTAACCTTTCACCTTGAAACAGCTGTACGTGGATAGGATTCCCATCTTGTGTATAATCCAACCCTAGCTTTGCATAACAGTTGTGCAATGCAGAGGGCATATGCTTAAAGGAAGCCATGTTTAAAATGGTTTATGGATTAAAGAGCGAGGCATTTGTGGGCACATGTACCTGTCCCTGCTCAGCTTCCCAGAGTGCAGTGTAACAACTGTATTTCTCAGAATTCTGAGCAGGAAACAAGTTTTTTAACTTCTTTTAGACATTCAAATGTGAACAGAAATGTACTATTTATTTACTAATATATATATATATATATATATATATATATATATATATATATATATATAATTACACTGCTCAAAAAAATAAAGGGAACACTAAAATAACACATCCTAGATCTTAATGAATTAAATATTCTTATGAAATACTTTGTTCTTGTTGAATGTGCTGACAACAAAATCACACGAAAATTTTAAAATGGAAGTTTTTCAACCCATGAAGGTCTGGATTTGGAGTCACACTCAAAATGAAAGTGGAAAAACACACTACAGGCTGATCCAACTTTGATGTAATGTCCTTAAAACAAGTCAACATGAGGCTCAGTAGTGTGTGTGGCCTCCACGTGCCTGTATGACCTCCCTACAATGCCTGGGCATGCTCCTGATGTGGTGGCGGATGGTCTCCTGAGGGATCTCCTCCAAGACCTGGACTAAAGCATCTGCCAACTCCTGGACAGTCTGTGGTGCAACGTGAAGTTGGTGGATGGAGCGAGACATGATTTCCCAGATGTGCTCAATTGGATTCAGGTCTGGGGAACGGGCGGGCCAGTCCAAAGCATCAATGCCTTCGTCTTGCAGGAACTGTTGACACACTCCAGCCACATGAGGTCTGGCATTGTCTAGCATTAGGAGGAACTCAGGGCCAACCGCACCAGCATATGGTCTCACAAGGGGTCTGAGGGTCTCATCTCGGTACCTAATGGCAGTCAGGCTACCTCTGGCGAGCACATGGAGGGCTGTGTGGCCCCCCAAAGAAATGCCACCCCACACCATTACTGACCCACTGCCAAATTGGTAATGCTGGAGGATGCTGCAGGCAGCAGAACATTCTCCACAGCGTCTCCAGACCCTGTCACGTCTGTCACATATGCTCAGTGTGAACCTGCTTTCTGGGAAGAGCACAGGGCGCCAGTGGCGAATTTGCGAATCTTGGTGTTCTCTGGCAAATGCCAAACGTCCTGCACGGTGTTGGGCTGTAAGCACAATCCCCACCTGTGGACGTCGGGCCCTCATACCACCCTCATGGAGTCTGTTTCTGACCATTTGAGAAGACACATTGATGTGCCATCCTGGATGAGCTGCACTACCTGAGCCACTTGTGTGGGTTGTAGACTCTGTCTCATGCTACCACTAGAGTGAAAGCACCGCCAGCATTCAAAAGTGACCAAAAATATATTTTTTTTACAAAGTATATTATCAAGTTGTTTATCTTAGTGTAAATCCCGGCATACTGTAGTGGCTCTTTAAGATGTTGTAACTTCACCCTAAAGTTTCTCTTTGGCCAAAGCCAAATGTTTCCCCCTCCAAACTATCCGTTTGTACAATCAAATCCGCTACTCAGGAAGGCAGCCTGATTAATAGAGAAAAGCATCCCAGGATGTCACCTGTGATAGGCTGAGAAGCCAAAAGGAGACTTACACTTTAAACTGACAGGGATGGAGAAAGAATGTGTATCTGGCTTTAGTGTTAACATCAGGTGTGGTTTCCGCACTTTCTTTAATGAACTAAAGAGATATTTTTGATTATTTATGTATTTTTGCTAAATGTCTCTCTCAAGTGAAATTCTGTACTACATTAGTATTGATGATTACCATTTTCTTTTATGAAGGACATCTTTAAGATTGCTGAGAGGCTTTTCTGAGCTTTATTTTCATTGTTAAACTGAACTATGTAGTCCTCAATAATACAATATACAGTGCCTTGCAAAAGTATTCACCCCCCTTGACTTTTTACCTATTTTGTTACATTACAGCCTTAAGTTCAATGTTTTGATCATCTGAATTTTATGTGATGGATCAGAACACAATAGTCTAAGTTGGTGAAGTGAAATAAGAAAAATAGATACATAAAACTAATTTTTAGTAATAGAAAACAGAACATTGGCATGTGCGTATGTATTCACCCCCTTTGTTATGATGGATTTGTTATATGGTGCAACAATTACCTTCAGAAGTCACATAATTAGTGAAATGATGTCCACCTGTGGCAATCTAAGTGTCACATGATCTGTCATCACATATATACACCTTTTTTTTTTAAAGGTCCCAGAGGCTGCAACACCTAAGCAAGAGGAACTAAAAACACAGCCATGAAGACCAAGGAACTCTCCAAACAAGTAAGGGACAATGTTGTTGAGAAGTACAAGTCAGGGTTAGGTTATAAAAAATATCCAAATCTTTGATGATATCCAGGAGCACCATCAAATCTATCATAACCAAATGGAAAGAACATGGCACAACAGCAAACCTGCCAAGAGACAGCCGCCCACCAAAACTAACGGACCGGTCAAGGAAGGCATTAATCAGAGAGGCAGCACAGAGACCTAAGGTAACCCTGGAGGAGCTGCAGAGTTCCACAGCAGAGACTCGAGTATCTGTACATAGGACGACAATAAGGCATACGCTCCATAGAGTTAGGCTTTATGGCAGAGTGGCCAGAAGAAAGCCATTACTTTCAGCAAAAACAAAATGGCACATTTTGAGTTTGCGAAAAGGCATGTGGGAGACTCCCAAAATATATGGAGGAAGGTGCTCTGGTCTGATGAGACTAAAACTTAACTTTTCGGCCATCAAAGAAAATGCGGTATCTGGCACAAACCATACAACTTGAAGGAGCTGGGGCAGTTTTGCAAGGAGGAATGGACAAAAATCCCAGTGGTAAGATGTGGCAAGCTCATAGAGACTTATCCAAAGCGACTTGGAGCTGTGATTGCTGCAAAAGGTGGCTCTACAAAGTATGGGTGAATAGTTATGCACATTGACTTTTTCTGTTACTTTGTCCTATTTGTTGTTTGTTTCACGATAAAAAACAAAACAAAAACATCTTCAAAGTTGTGGGCATGTTGTATAAATTAAATGATGCAAATCCTCAAACAATCCATGTTAATTCCAGGTTGTGAGGCAACAAAACACGAAAAATGCCAAGGGGGGTGAATACTTTTGCAAGGCACTGTAGTTCTAGCCAATTATGTAACACATATTTACATGTTTATTCATATCAGTAATTTTGCTTTATATATTTATTTTAGTTATAAAAAAAAAAGATAGAAGCCTAGAGCAAGTGAAACGCGTTGAGGGGCTGCATACGATACATGATGTTGTTGACCCAGTGACAATCAACACGCGGATGGATAAAAAATAAGGGGTTAACAATGACTTCAGTAGGACGATTAAAGACTTGAGCAGAAAGTAATACATACAAGCTGTCTAGCCAACAAACGTAATGTGATTTTACTATTTTTGGTGCAGGTGAAACTGTCTTAGAGAGACTTCTGTCTTGCCTTTACTTTCAAGTATAAGGAATGGACATGGAGTATAATCTCAAGGATTAATTAATGGCTTGATTCATTTATTATAACCAACTGTGATTAGGTAGTGTCACCACTCATGGACCACTGCCCCTGGTCTGTACTAATTGTGCTGCCAGGCTAAGTGATTAATACAGCACGTCTTGTGTGACTTTTACATTTGTTAGGAGGGGAGAGAGAGATAGAGAAGAGAAAGAAAAGAGACAGAGGAGAGGAAGAGAGAGGAATGGAAAGGAATAGAGAGAGAAAAGAGGAAGAGAGAGAGAGGAATGGAAAGGAATAGAGAGAGAAAAGAGGAAGAGAGAGAGAGGAATGGAAAGGAATAGAGAGAGAAAAGAGGAAGAGAGAGAGAGAGAGGAATGGAAAGGAAGAGAGAGAGAGAGAGAGAGGAATGGAAAGGGAGAGAGAGAGAGAGAGAGAGAGAGGAATGGAAAGGGAGAGAGAGAGAGAGAGAGAGAGAGAGAGAGAGAGAGAGAGAGAGAGAGAGAGAGAGAGAGAGAGAGAGAGAGAGAGAGAGAGAGAGAGAGAGAGAGAGAGAGAGAGAGAGAGAGAGAGAGAGAGAGAGAGAGAGAGAGAGGAATGGAAAGGAATAGAGAGAAAAGAGGAAGAGAGAGAGAGAGAGAGAGGAATGGAAAGGAATAGAGAGAGAAAAGAGGAAGAGAGAGAGAGAGAGGAATGGAAAGGAATAGAGAGAGAAAAGAGGAAGAGAGAGGAATGGAAAGGAATAGAGAGAAAAGAGGAAGAGAGAAAGGAATGGAAAGGAATAGAGAGAGAAAAGAAGAGAGAATACTAACAGAGGAGAGAGCGCGAGGAGAGGAAAAGAGATGAGAAAGAGAGGAAAAGAAAGAAAGGAGGAAGACAGAGTAAGAGAGAGTGTAGAGAGGAAGAGAGAAGAAAGTAAAAGAGGGTAAAAATAAAGAGGAAGAGAGTGAGAAGGGAGAGGACGAGAGAGAGGAGAGAAAAGAGGAATAGAGAGAGAGAAGACATTAACAGAGAAAAGAGAGTTGAAGAGAGAGGAAGTGAAAGAAGAGAGGAAGACAGAATACAGAGGGAAAGATAGAAAAGAGGAATAGAGAGAAGAGAGTGAGAAAGAGAAAACATTAACAGAGGTGAGAGAGATGAGAGGGGAAGAGAAAGAAAGGAGGAAGACAGAGGAGATGAAGAGAGAGAGGGGAGAGAAGAAAGGAATAGAAAAAAGAGGACAAGAGAGAGAGGGGAGAGGATGAGAGAGAGGGGGAGAGGACAAGAGGGGAGAGAGTGAGGACGAGAGAGACAGAGACAAGACACTAAACAAGAGACGAGACAGACGAAACGAGCGAGAATAGACTGCTGAATGATGAGTTCATACCTCATACTTCATGTTGTGAATCCTTATGGTTTATTACAATAGATACAGAATGTTTGCAAAGAACATAAGCATCGCTCTGCCTACATTTCCTATTCTTGCCCCCTTAGTGTCGCTAGTACTTGTACAGATCTAGTTTATAGTTTTTCAGTTGCATAAAGAAGATTATATGAAATCTATGAGAGGAGTGAAGCGCGTGAGGGTTTATTATACAAGGAGTGTTCGTCCTTCATCCTCACCTTGAATCTGGATTGTTTTTGAGCACTTGTTGATCTGTTCATTGTTAATTCAGTTTACAGTATATTTATAGTCTCAATCTTCTTTATCAGTTGGCTGACATCTTAATCTGATGGGAACTTCCTCCAACTGTACATCTCTAATATGTCGGTGCCTTATAAACGCTCTGTAACAATAACAGACACTACATTGACAATAATGGTTTCAAGTTCAAATATAAACTTTATTTAAATTGAAAATAAAGAAGCACAAAGGCAATATTTTTTTTAAAGTTACACATTTTAAAGGCATCAAGGAAAACAAAATAAGGTTATTAATATTTGAATACTATATATGGAATTATATTTGGTAAAAAGGGGACAAGATCCATTCATAATTATGTTCAAAAATACCCTTAGCATCGTGGATTTTCTTGTTTACTTTACATATCGAGCAAAGCAATAGCTAAGTCACAATGACAGAAAACTAAACCAATATCGGGGTTAAAGGGCTGCTGGGAGTCTATTTGTTTAAGCACTTGTAGATAAGCCATATCAATATTACTGTACCAAGGAAACTTTTATGGTACTCAGCTATTACTTTTAACTCTTAAAGAGAAAATATCAAAATGGTCTCTTTAGGCATGTTTTTTAAAATTTTATATTAAGGTTATAACTAGGTTATTTGATTTTATTCTCCATAATGTAATTGTCATACGCAATGTACACTTTGGTTAATTTCTAAGAAGCCCTGAGTGCAACTTATTCTCAATCTAGACTTTCTTCCAGTTCTCTTTCATAAAAGATGCCATCTTGTAAGGCTGGGACCTAAAACCAGGGAGTGGCATCACACGATCAGTGTCCCATGCTTCTCAAGCGCAGCATGTCATGGTCTGCTTGTTAGCAATATGAAACACTGGCATTATGAAGCCCCTCCCCTATTTATTTTTATTAAGAATGGCTTTAGGTCACAGCTGTGCAAGATGGCAGATTTCATGAGAGAGACCAGGACAAAAAGGGGAGGCTGTGGAAGGTAAGAAAACTGTGAGGATTTTTGAAGATAATAAATAGTTAAAACGTGTACATTAAAAAAAAGTATCTTTAACCACTACAATTGTATTGGTGGAGTCTACAGTTGTAATACCTGGCCATTTTAATGGGGGGGGGGGGTTATCCTATTGGGAAGAACTTTTAAGAAGTGACCTCTACAAGGGGGTCTTTATCAAGTTTATCTAGTCCAATGGGTGAGGGTGCATTGCAGTGTATTTAAAAAATCTTTTTTAAAGGACCACTGTAGTTTAACAAAAACCTCATGTTTGTGAGGTATCCAACAAGTTCTGTTCGCAGCTTTGCTAAAATAAAGATTTTATCAGAAAATGCTTTTATAGACTCAGCTAGTGCATGGAATCGACCATACTTCCTTTTCAAGGCACAAGGGGGTGGTTACAAAGTAAGGCTGGCAAGAATACTTGCAAGTTGCCTATATGGAGTCTATGGGAAGGAAGGGGTCCTGTGCAGAAATATTTTCTGAATTCCCCAATGAGTGAACAAACCCCCCACTCTTGGATAGATAATAAAATAATATAGTACTCAGTCTCCAAGCCAGCATGGAGTGCAGAAGACACAAACATGGCACCCTTCCAGCACAATAAGTACATACGAAAGTAAATATTGTACCTAAAAATGCTTTCATCCCCACGGCTTACACAGCTGCTAACATTAATTTGTTGCAAACTTCACAAAAATACGATGTTTACAGTGGACCCTATATGTTAAAAAATGTTTTACATGTTTAATATATAAAATTTTAAAAGATCGCTAAAGATCCTGAAAGTGTACAGTACTACAATTAGGACAAACTGGAAAAGAACACAAACCGATTGTCATTTATGCAACCTAACCAAATAAATTCTATATATATTACAATATGAGGTTTTATGTCAAGCTATTTTAAAAAATAATACCGGTAATTCCTTGGTTATTCAACATACTTTTCCTCCTGGCCATAATTACACAAGGGTAGTTTCTTACTTTAATCCAAACAGGACAAGATTTAAAGTCAAAGCCTAAAAAAACACATACAATTGTGGTAACTGTTCCAAATAAATGGGGTCCTTCCCTTCTGCTCATCAGTGTAATTCACTATATTTAGGATGGAAAAATAAAATGTGTTATGTGGCTTTTAGCTGTGACCAGGAAAATAAAATTAGTGATAAGGCCAATTTTTTTTTTTTTTCCTGGTCGCCCTAGTAGCACATGGATCATACCCAATGCACATGGATCATACCCAATGCACATGGATCATACCCAATGCACATGGATCATACCCAATGCACATGGATCATACCAAAAAAATCCCAGTTACAAGAGTGTCCAATTACAAACAAATGGTGTCCCAACATGGCGAGGACCCGAAACCCGATGAAATGAAGGTAGGGAGGCTCCTTTTGGGGGGTTTGAACCCGGTACTATATTGTTTATAGGAAGGATCTACCCACGTGCAATGCTTCTATGAGCAGGAAAATTAAATATGGTAATAAATAGATTATTACAGAATCTATCTATTTACATATTTAATTTTCCTGGTCATAGAAGCATTGCACGTGGGTAGATCCTTCCCACATGAATACTGATCTGTCCTGAATTTAAAATTAAATTTTAAAATGATTAATAATTTGTTTACTATAATACATTTGACCTCTGTGGACATTTATAGAAACTCTTGGAGAGTCGACCTATTTTTTATGTCATCATATTAGACATATATACCAAGATTATTATTTGCAATAGTTTCTCGACTCTTTACCCTTTAGTACATTTGGCCCAAAATGTGAGCTGTCTGGAGACAACAGATACATTTTTTTTATAATTAAACAGCATTTTCTAAAAATAACCAATAAAGCAAAAGCATTATATAAAAAATGATTTTATTATATATGGTTTTAATTAAGGGATATTGGTATATATATGTTTCAAGGGCTGTTGTGGGCCATTCTTTTTCTTTATGGCATCTTGAATAACTAAACCTGATATTGGGAAAAAAATATTTTAGAACCCCCCCCCCCCCCATATAAAACTATTTATTTTTAAAAAGGACCACTGCAATTCAAGAAAACAAAAAAAGAATCTCAATCATGAGGGTGTGTGTTTTGGCTATCAATGGAGGGAAGTGTGGGGAAGGAAGGAAAAAAGAGAGCCTTTATTAAGATAATTGGATCATTTTGAAATTGACGCCACACCGCTTCCTCCTCATTGGCCAAGGAAGCGGACTCCTTGCTTCAAGAAATGCAACCACAGCTCTCCAGAATTGTAAACACACATACTTTCCACAAATGTATCATAGATACCTCCAGGGCCAAGCAGAGCTATCAAAATTATTGTATTATAATTAAAAACTAGCATTACTAGGTATTACTTTTTTTCCTAAATAATTCTTTTTTCATATACTTTTTTTGTTTTAATTATTATTTTGCAGTGGCCCTGTAACTTTTATATGCAATTTTGTATTTACTGTGGATTTCCATTTTGTATTAGCCAATTCTCAAGAGGGCGTGTCCTTGTAGACTAATGAGCTTTCCATTAGTCCCACTGAACTCACTGCCACTTTCCCATTGTGAGATAGAAGCTTCTTCTGCGTTCATTATCCTTCCACCTCAACAAGCTGATCAGCAGAAACCAAATTGGTAAATGCCACAACACAATTGCATATAAAAAGGTAATGAATTAAAGGATATATGTTTTGACATTCTAAAACCAATTTTGCCTATTTTCAGTGGCCCTTTAACATTAAATCTTTGCTGCAAAAGGGACTTGTTACAAGTTTGATAATATTTTACAGCAACCAAATAATCCAACGCTATAGGGCTCCTATATGATCTGTACATGTCTGCATATGCTGCAGAAGCTCGTCACAATACGCAGGAGATCTGTGCTTATGCTGAACGGCTTCAATTTCTTCTTTTAGCAATGAAGGGTAGATAGCGCTGCCGTCTTTAAGGACTTCTGTAACAGGAAAAGAAAAAGGAACATTAAAGCTTTTTTTTTTCCTTCTCGAAATATGACATAAATAGGATTTTAAAAGTGCATGTTGAGTTTAAAACATTATACGTTAAATAAATAAATAAATAAAAAAGAAAGCAGAAACTGTAAAAAGTGTGTAGACCATTTAAAATACACCGTACAAGGAATGGATTTGTGAGAGAAAGCCACAAATATATTGGTGCAATACAAATAAAATAATAATAGCTTATACGGCTGCTAATGTTAGTTTTTTTTTTATTATTTCAAAAGGTGTGATTTCTCCTAATTACAGTGGTCCCTTAATAACCACAACTCTGATGTTGGCACTGTCCATTAATTCAAGTATTGTAAAGCACTGCCACCTTGTGGTACCTGCAAAATACTGCAATATAGACCTTACCCTTCATGGCCTGAAAAAATGAAGTCACATATAATCTAGAAGAGTTGTCTCTACTATATATAGGCCACTAAAAACAAGTTTTGTATAGTATAATGTGACCAGATGTACTTATACCCAGATTTATTGACTGTTCAGCTGTAATTGTAACGATCACCTTTGAGTTCCTGAACAAATTTTAGCAGCCACTTTGGAAGAATCGGCCATCAATCTCAGATGTCGTGATCAATGGACGGTGTTAGACATCCTGGCAGAATTGTCTGTCTTATAAATAGGCCAATTACTTTTCTTTTAGCTCCCCTCAAAAATAGCCGCAGTGATTTATAGACATGTAGACGCAATAGGAAGTGTCAATACATCATTTACGGATGATATAGACATGCAGGGATTTGTAGCCTAAACACTCAGCATGTAACAGACAAAACCTCTCAATATTAACCCTATAAAAGCACCACTTCTTCAGATCTTGATCAGTCTGCACCTGCATTTTCTATATACGAGGGCCTATCGCAGCACTCCTTGCCATTTAAAGTACCCCTCTACCCCAAGCACTTGTTTGTGACGTATTTGACAAACATCGTTAACGACTGCGTAAGTTATAAACATAAAATCATTTTTAGAAAAAATCTACATTTTTAACTACGTACAGTAGATTCCATCTGGACTTCCTGATAAAAAAAAAAAACACATCCCTTATGATCCATCTGTAAGTGGAGGGAGGAGAAAACAGATAGAGACGAGTATGATGTTTGACATTTATGTACACCTCCCTCACATGCCCAGAAGCAGACAGCTTGCATCACTAAATACAAGCCTTGCCCACTCGGAATGTAATCACCCCGCTAACACATACAACTTTCTTCACATTATCACGGATACCTCCAAGACTCTGCAAAGGCATCAAAATTATTTTTTACTAGCGACTTGCCCCTCCAAAAATGACGGCAATAAGATTGTAAAGGGCGGTAAATTTTGTTGGCGTTCCAAGATGCTTCGGCGATCATTGCGAGCCTCACATTATCACGGATACCTCCAAGACTCTGCAAAGGCATCAAAATTATTTTTTACTAGCGACTTGCCCCTCCAAAAATGACGGCAATAAGATTGTAAAGGGCGGTAAATTTTGTTGGCGTTCCAAGATGCTTCGGCGATCATTGCGAGCCTCGTGCTGAGCGCCTTCGGCACTCATTGCGAGGTTGTTGGTTGTTTGTGTACTATGAGCATTGTTTTTTTTGCCAATGCTAATGAAATAATGAATAAAACAATACATCAATATACTTTTCCTATTTTGAAGTAATATATGCAGGAAGCATTGTGCAGAAGAGCTGGCAATCTGTTTTGATGTTCCTGCAGCATACAATGTGTGTTTTGAGTGCTGTGGAGCTGCTGTGTAAGTGTCAGCAATGTGTGCAGTGTGTAGTGTAAATAGTGTGCGTGCGCGAGGTAAATCCGTTAGGGTAGCTGTGTACTTCTGAATTGTGTAAGTTAGTGTTGTAAAATGACGCCTAATGTGTGTTACGCGTCTGTGGCGGATTTGGCGTCCTTGTTCTTGGATCGGGTCCGTCTTTTTCGGAAAATCCGTAGGTGTTTCGTTTTTTTCGGCTTCCGTTTTTTCTCTTGCTTAGGGGATTTTCGGGTGTCTAAACTCTTATATTTCAGGCGAAATCGAGGTGTAACTTCAGTTTTCGAGGTCCTGGCTCCCCCTTGCTGTGGGTACGCTTTTTATGTGTTTGTTGTGTGTATTTATTGTGTTTTTAATGTTTTCATGTGTGCGGGTTTCGGGCGGTAAGGTCGTATTTTTGCAAGGTCATAATGTTTTTTTTTTTCTAAGTTCCGCGTCTCGTATTTGTTTCTCGTAAGTCTGTAAATTTTGCAAGGGCCGCAGGCTTGTTACGCGAGCCCGCAGCGTTAGCAACAACCCGCATGTTCACAACTATATATGTGATTTCTAATTAAAAACTAGTTTTAGGACTCTTTCCCTGCCTGAAAAGTATGCGTAAATTTTATAAGGGCCATAATGAGCTCATTCCAATGTTAGTTTGTGTAAGATGAGCATTGGAGGAAGACTTTCAGCTAGTACGTAATGCCATTAAAAAAAGGTTAATGCCACTTAAACAGTTCTTCGTAAGTAAGGGTCAAAAAGTCAGCAAGCTGGTATGTCTTATGAGTAAAATTAACTTTGGAGGAACATTACAGTCTCCTCAAACTTTAATTGAATAAAAAATGTGTACCAGAAACGGTTTCCCGGAAGCTTCTATGCATGTGCACATTTTTATGAACTGGCATATGGCATACTTGATTACCACCATCTTACTGCATATATAAACCAGTCTTTTGTTTATTTTGGGGTACCCATATGATGCCGGCTCTCTTTATGAGAGTATAGCTTTTAGCGTGCTTTTTATGTCTTCTATAGATGTCTTACAGTTTCTAATACTGATGTTTAGATAGAAGCAAGAATTGGCATTGAATAATTCTTCCCTGTTTATGGCTGAAGTATTTCTGCCTCACTTGCTTATCCCAGGAGCCATCTATATGATAGAACCAGTGTACCAAAGTCTAAACTGCAGTTAAAAAGCTCATTAAAACAAAAAATATAGGCAAAAAAAGACAAAACTAACCAACAAGAAGTAACAAAAAGCAAGCAACCCCCCACCACAAACATGATATTTTAATTTCATTTATTAAAGTGTTAAAAAAACATTTAAAAACAGAAATTCCTCAAAGTAATTTAAGGTCATTGATTTCTAAAAATATCAAAATGTTTGAAGTATTCTGCACAACTTCCATTATTCTTAGATAAAAACAGAGGTTGAATATATCTTACCTAATACTGTTGTCTGGATACTTCTATCAGAATCATCAAGATGAACCAACAGGCCTCTGTATATAAATTCTAGGTGACCCTTAAAAGTGGTCCTTTCGTACTCCTGGTTGATGCATTTAAACCAAAGACTTAATGTTCTTGCGGCCGCCGTTCTGACTTCATCTGAAGCATCATCAAGGCGCTTTAAAACATCTGTTAAACAACAAAACAATAGGTACGTTTTTTACTATTGATTATTATTAAATATTATATTATCTGCCCCCAGCTGGGTGTTTGTCTCTAAGGCACATATAATGGTAAAGGGAGTGCGGGGGGTTTAAGAACAATCAGATATGATAAGAGAAGAAACAGATCACTGACTGCCTCAAACGCTTGTTGCCAAGTTAAATCTCTAAGCACACGACAGCTTCAGCCAATGTAGATCACTGTCTTAATTGAACACTTTGTGTACCAGGTAGCTGCTAAATTTTCATACACAAAGCAACTCCCCATTGACCTTATAATTGTTGAATAGCAGCAGCAGAGTCGCAGTAAGTTTTTAATTATTGAATTTTCTTATTTATTTTTTTAAATCTCATGGAATGTGAATTCAATGTTTATATAAATCGTCTAGCACAGGGGTGGGCAAGTTCGGTCCTGGAGGGCCAATCACAAGCCTGGATTTGACGATATCTTCTCTGTGCACAAGTGAATCAATCAGGACTATTGAAGGAGTGATTGACTTGCCTGTGCGCAGCAGGGATAGCATCAAATCCAGGCATGTGTGTGGCCCTCCAGGACCGAGTTTGGACTTGCCCACCCTGCTCTAGCTTATATTATTACAGTGGTCCACTAATTAGCAACCTTTATTATATGAATGATCATGACTTTGGCAAACCATTTTTATATAGAAGTCAAATTGTAAGTAATTTATTGAATCATCATTGCTTGCCCTTATTGGCACTATCTCTGTCCGGCACTGCACCTCTCACTACAACCTCCTCTAGATTAATTATATCAGAGAAGAAAAGCAATTTAAAGTAGTACTTCCCAATTTGAAAAAGCAAAGGTGATTTTATAGTGCACTAAAGAAACCAAGAGTATAAAAAAGCATAATGTCTACTGTGGAACATGTACTTAAGCAAATCACTATTCAAATAAAATGTCAAATAAAATGATCATGTACAGCGCACTTTACCAGGATATATTTTGTTCAGTTTATCAGGTTCCAGCTGATGTCCGCAGACACTCAGAAGAATCTTGATAATGCGACAAGACATTAGCCGGCTCATCTTTGAGTCTTCCTCCAGGGTGGTGAGTACTTGAGGCATCAGAACATCTTGTACCTGCAGAATCTGTAAGAGATGTATTAATAAAGGTACAGGTCAGATTGTACTTTTAAAGAGACAATTAACTGTTATTTCAATAAATACTGTATAAAATACTATACCATGAACTCAGAAATAAGAGCATAATTGCCACTATTGTTAAAAGGTTTGAGGAATACCACCATCACCAACTGGTCTATAAAGATACACCGTGGTTAAAGCTGTGTCCATAAGGTAAAACCTTTTTATATCTCAAAAGACCCATGTTGTGCTTTTCATGTCAACGGATCCAAAGTGAGGTATAGAAAACATTGCCAATAAACTACTGGCAATCAGATTATTCCCTGGACCAATAAGCTATAAATTCTATGATAAAGTGACAGACTAAAAATATGGTAGAATTTGAAACTAAAAAAAACAAACAAAAAATAAACACACACAACAACGACAGGTACTTTATCAACTACTGTAGGAAAATGCAGTTTTTTTTAACATTCAAACAATGAAGTTTATACAGGAAAAAAAAAAAAAAAAAAGTCAGCCGCTCTCAATCTGACAATGAACAAACCTTAATAGGTTAGTTCTATGGACATGATAATCACTTGTGCCCTTCACAGGTTGAAATATCCTGTATTATATCAGTCTGGTCTCATTCTAAAGAGTGATCCAGCCCCAAAATACCAGGCATTTCTACCCTGAACAGGAGAAACAGCAAACCCCAGATGGGTTTCAGCCTCTGTGGGCCTCATCCGTGAGATCACATCCAATGGATCATTTGCATATACACACAAACAAGGTCAGAGTCATTCTCACTTTGAGAGCCTACAACTTTGTTGTTTCTTGTAAATGATCCTTGGAGTTGTGGCTCCCTAAAGGGCATTGGAGGCACAAGACTTCGACTCCTTGCTCACTGTGCTTTAGGGAGTGCAGCTACACCTCACGGACAAGGCCCAAGAGCGGCCGAAACATATGTCTGGGGTTTGCAGATTTTCCGGTTCCAGAATTGCCTGGTATTTCGGGGCTGGGTCACTCTAGTGAGTGGGACCAGACTGATATAATACAGGATATTTCTCCCTGTGATGGGCACAAGTGGCTAAAAGAGGTGCTCTCAGAGTTGCTTATCATGGCCATAGAACTAACCTATTAAGGCTAGTTTGATCTCAGACTGAGTGCCTCTGACTTTATTGTCGCTTGTAACAATGACATTTATCTTTTGAGCTGTGTCAGCCTTTCTGATCTACCCATACCAAATGTTTTATTAATGAGAGATCGTTGCTTTTAATTACTGATAAGACCACAAAGCATTTGGACCATTATTGTTCTAAAACTTGCTGGGTGGTTAAGGGGATATACATTTCAAGGCATTTTCTGTTTTTTTTATTAAAAAGGTGGTATATGTGGGTCCTTGGTTTATGGTTATCAGAGTGCCGACAACTGGGAGAGAGAAAAGTGATGTCGGCGAGATGAGACTATACCTTCTACAAATGGTTCAGCTCTTTGTCTTGCTTGGTAAAAAGCGACAAAAGATGCAAGGAAGCCGACTACCAGAGAAACAGGACCTTAAATGCACAGACTGGTAAATAATGTTTAGGACTGTCTGTGTTATCAGTTTTATCACATATATAGTTGTGAGCATATGAGTTGTTGCCAACGAGCTCCTTGCCAGCAACTGCGACCCTCGCAAACTTTAGGTCGCAACGCAAACAACATTTGAGACACGTTACCACTCATTACGACCTCGCAAAAATCGTCCGCAACCCGCGGACAGGAAAAAATGAAAAACACAATAAATACACACACAGTACATACATAAAAAGCTTACCTACAGCAAGAGGGAGCATCCAGGATCTCAAAAAATGAAGATACACCTTAATTTAACTCAAAATAAAAGAGTTTAAACACTCAAAAATTCTCTAAGCGAGAGAAAAAATGGCAGCCGAACAAAACGGAAACGAGGCTACAGGACTCTAAACACGCAAAACACCACAAGAAACTCACAAAACACCACAAAACACCTACGGATATTCCGCTACAGACGCATACCACACATTACCCGCCATTTTAGAACAATGCAGAAGTACACAACTACGCTAACGGTTTGGTCTCGCGCACGCACACTATTACACTGCACACATTCAGCATGCTTACACAGCAGCTCCACACCACTAATGCTGCAGCAACATCAAAACACATTCCAGCTCTTCAACACAATGCTTCAAAATACGTAAAGTATATTATTTTATTAATCTATTCGTTATTTGATTATTATACACCAAATACCATTAGCTCACTTACAATTTCATTGCTGTCATTTTTTGACGGGCAATCGCTAGTTTTAAAAATAATGAATAGTTCTAAATATCATTGTACCTTATTGGTCCGAATATAAGCCGCACCTTTTTTCCGATTTGCGAGCTTGCGAGTTATGCGTGCGGCTTCTATTCGCGAACGTAAAATTACTGACGATTTGCGGGTTTGCGAGTTAAGGGTGCCGATTTGCGTGCTTGAGACTGCGGTATTGTAGCAATTTATTAGCGATTTACGGTTTTAGTGATTCTAACATCCTGTAAAGCCTGTAACCTGCATAAAAGCTACAGTGCTAATTAGAAAGCCTGTTTCTTGCAATGGCGGATCACTTTGAGAGTCTTTTTCGCTCCAATTTTAACGCTGCAGCTTATATTTGAGTACTATCTTTTTTCTATTTTTTACCCTTGAATTTTACAGGTGCGGCTTATATTCGGACCAATACGGTATATTATTTTTTTTATTATTATTTTGTTTATATATACTACGTGCCCTCATGTCCTGTTCTCATGTATACATGTGCCATCTTGTCTTAAGTCTTACATTCTTGAAATGTATATAACATTTTATTCAAATGTCTATTGTACCGCTTGTTCTAAAGAATCTGCTGGTGCTCAACAAGTAACATTTAATAATAGCATAATAATATTGTATCTGATTTGTTAAATGTCTTACCCTATTATATAAAATACTAAAGACTGAATGAAGGTTAAAAAAAACATTTTTTTTTTAGAAAGAGGAAATGAGAAACTCTGATAAAGTCAGGAAATGGTAAGAACATATTTAGTTAATAAAATAGATATCTAGCCACTGTAATCTTGATCTACTAGATGGCAGTAGAAGGAAATTATGTTCTAAAACCATAGTAAAAAACTTAAAATGTTTTTTTTTTATTTTTAAGAAAATTAATAGACAATCCATCAAATCTCTTCTTAAAGAAGCACTATAGTGCACTAACAAGAGCTAGCTGATGTAATTATAACATTTGCATTCAATGATTTAATAAAGCACGTTCAACTATCAAGCTTTAGACTTTACTGCTGGAAGTAACCACCGTCTAGGTAAAGGAGGGAAGGTTGCTTAGTCTAACAGGCAGTCACAAACTTTTAAGACACAAAGTGTAATCAATGATTTCCACTGGCTGGAGACTGGTTGTGGTAGATGTTTCCATTGGCAAAAACGTTTACACTTTGATCAGATTATCAGTGATTGTTTATGGTCTGATCATGTTGGATTAGGTTCCAAGACCCTACAATCCCCTTAATGGCTTTATAATATCCATTTGGTTTTCATGCCAGAGATACCGGAGTGGGTTGCCAGTTCCTTCTCCAGTGGGCCATATCATACAGCTCCTGGTATTCCTAGGTGGTCTCTCATCCCATCCAAGTACTGACCAGGCCCAACCCTGCTCGGCTTCAGGGTGGTGCGACCTCTTGGTTCCCTGACTGGAATCAAACCCTGGTTGCAGCGGTGAAAGCACTGAATCCTAACCACTGGACCACCAAGTTGACTTTAGGAATAGGCAATTGGTAAAGTACTTGTGATTATCTATAGTTTAAACTACATATGAATGTTTCCCCCTTACATGGACATGATTGTTCCTAACAGATGATTCATGTATACAGTTAATATCTTTATTCCAGTTTTGTACCTCTTGTGGAGACAGAACCTCACTTTGGAGAAGAGTCCACAAGCAGGAGATGGTTATGGTGCGGATGGCTCCTGCTGTCCTCCCAGCTTGCCACTTGAGATTTGGAACCAGCATGTCCTTTATTAGAGATTCAGAATGACTGTGGAACTGCCTATAGACAAAAATGATAAACAGAACAGTTAATCTGATGAACACCCGCAGAATTATTTTTCATACTTTAATTAAGGACCCCTCATTATATGATGCGATAGTCCCAGAATCCTCTCGCTCCTATTCCAACTGTCCAGATTAATGGGATCTCAGTTCATTAGCATTGTATCCAAAGAGAACAGTATGGTTACTTACTTTCAAAAAACTTACAGATTGTGAGAGCCATTTAAAGGGCCACTGTACAATGGAAAAATGTATGTTTGAAAATGGAGTGTAACAGCGTAATTAATTAGGCAGGGAGAAGGTCATACAGCTGGATTGTAATCCAAAAATAAATAAACCTTCATGTTCGGGTGCTAGATTATGTTGATATCCCTGATACTTTGGTGGAACTAAGTTTCATAATAGTTGCACATTTCCAGAGAGCAATGCTTGCATTTCCTGATGCAAGCTGCTTGCTTCTGGGTCTATAAGGAGAAAGGACTATGGTGTCAATGTCAAACAGATCCAAGTATCTAATGAAACCTATTCCTGTTCACTGCTCCCCTATCCCTCCCTCTACTGGCACACATAAAAGTACTCCCCTATGGTCCAGCTCTCAAGACGTGATAGAACAAGAACAACATGGATTCCCTATAAACAAAGTCTTAAAATCATTATGAGAGAAAATCTGAATTTTTTATATCCATGGCTTACACAGTTGCTAATGTTAGTCTGTTACATATTACTGAACTACCGTGGGCCTAATGATGGTTTGATGACCACCGATTACCTCCAGCTCTCCTAAACACCTCAGGCCTAATAGTATTGCTCACAAAGATCCGATCTTCTTATGGTGTCTTGAAACATTTATATTTTAGGGAAGAGTTTACATAAAACAAAACAAAATACAACCTGCAGGGGTCTCAAGTCAGTAGTACGTGACCACTCACTACCAGTAGGTGGCACTTCAGTACCAATAATCTGTCATCTCTAAAATAAAGCCTCACAGTTTAAGAGGACAAAATAAGAGGCATATTTTTCAGTTTTGGACAAGGTAGAGATCTAAATTGAGACAATCAATATGTTTTATAACCCAAAAAAAAAAAAGGCTTAGTAATATCAGAATCTTAGCTTGCCTATTTCCTTACTATAGCATCTTTCTGACCATTCTCTTTTTTTATTGTCTGAACTTTGAAATGCTAATAACATTAAAAAAAAAAAAAAAGGGATTTTTATCCTCAATGTAATTGTCATATAACGTTTACAGATCACATACTTCTTAGAGAAACAGTTCCCCAGATTCTAGGGCTGCCCCATTTCTTCCTCTTCACTCTCATATAGGGTGCCATGTTTTACAACTGTGAACCTAAAGTCACCCCCACAAGGGAGACTCCCGGTGCCCCATGATGTTCAGACACACAGCATGTTACTGTCTGATCGCCTAAGATATGGAGTGTTAAGTCCTCCCTTTGGGAATAGCTTTAGGTCACAGCTGTGAAACATGACAACAGACATGAGAGAGAACATGAGGAAAGGGGGAGGTTTCAGGAGGTGAGAAACTGTTACTCCGGGGGTCTCTCAGATGTAAGTGAAGTCCAAATGTTATATAACTATTACAATGAAGAGGATAACATTTAACTAGTCAACAAAAATGTGCCTAAATAATCTCTTTGTGTCACATATTCACCCTAGGTAAAGTCTCTGTCTGCCTCTCCGTGACATCATGGACCATGATATACCATGCTGATCCACTTGGTATTCATGACAGATACTGCAGTGGGTTGCCAGTTCCTTCTCCAGTGGGCCACAGCATAGAGCTCTAGGTATTCCTAGGTGGTCTCCCATCCAAGTTGCAGGGTGGTGTGACCTCTTGGTTCCCTGACTGGAATTGAACCCAGGTTGAGGTGACAGCACTGGATCCAAACCACTGGACCACCAGTATACCCTCTAATGTTAATAGATGGTTATAATTAAAGGTTGGATTTGCTTTTTCACCTCTCAAAAAAAAATGTGCCTATTATTTTTTTGGGTTAATTAAAATAAAGCATGAAAACATGCAAATGCAGTGTCCATTGACATAAATCTATAAGATATAGGGAATGGTTTCTTTCCACAGCCCTAGGTGCAAACATGCTTTAATAGATGTTCCTTTACGAACAAAAGAGCAAAAAATAAATAAATAAATAAAAAATGATGGAAAATTTAATATTTAAGGCACACATATTTGCTTTATGTATGAAAACAAACCTTTTTGATCAATAAAAAAAAGTAAACTAAAGCAAAATATTTAGATAAGACAGACATGTATTAAAAATCCAAACACAAAACCATACAATTTCCAGTTCCTATGTTTGTGAGAATTTATGAGATTAGTCTTCATGATGAAGGCTCCGGATTGTCTTATTGAGCAGTGGCCACGGGCTTCTTACAATGGATCTATTGCTCAGTCTGGCTATCTTTCAACAAGAGTTCATATCATACTATACAATGTGCAAGAATACCAGGCCTATCTTGTATATGTCTTGTGCATTGCGCAGCTGGGACACAGACGTAACCTCTTCAATGAAAGATGTCTGTAATTTGCTTCTCATGCTCTAGTTGTGCCTCCAGCAAAGGGAACATACATCTTTATTGTAAGACACATTTGCCATTAAGTTTCTCAAGGAAGCCAGTTACTGGTTTGTTCCATTCAAGGAATACAGTAGTCATGTTAATAATCAGATATAATGAAGGTTTATGGTAGTAAATTAATAAGCATTTATTTAAAAAGGGGATATGGAAGGTTTCTGGATTATAATAGGTATATTATACATTTGTGTATTAATTCATTTTTATTAAGAAGTGCTTAAAAAAGTTTTTTTCTGCATAAAACCAAACAAATATTATCTGCTTGGGTCGTATGCAGACACATATTCTTCTTGCCGCGCTGTGTCTCTTACTAACCCAATCAGTGACCATCTCTCAGCGTGGCGCCTGATAGGCTAGGACACTACACTGCACATCCAGCCCTACATCGTCTGTGTCTGCATATGCTACAGTGGGCAGACCCATAGAAGGACTATCTGTTTGATTTTACACCGTAAAAAAGTTATTTTAAGATCATCTTAATAAAATAAAGTACATAAGAGTAAATGCATAATTATAATATATATATATATATATATTATAATATATATATATATATATATATATATATATATATTATAATATATATATATATATATATATATATATATATTATAATATATATATATATATATATATATATATATATTATAATATATATATATATTATAATATATATTATAATATATATATATATATATATATTATAATATATATATATATTATAATATATATATATATATTATAATATATATATTATAATATATATATATATATATATATATATATATATTATAATATATATATATATATATATTATAATATATATATATATATATATATTATAATATATATATATATATATATATATTATAATATATATTATAATATATATATATATATATATATATATATATATATATATATATATATATACCGTATATATATATATTTTTTTTTTTATATATATATATTTTTTTTTTTATATATATTTTTTTTGCATTGCGCCAACATATTCCGTAGTGCTGTACAGGGTAAAAAGGAAGAATACAATGTTAAACTGCAGAGAGTGGATGGCCCTGTGTTGAGCTTACAATCTTTGTAGAAAATGCTTTTTTTCCGAAGCACCCTACAAGATTGGAAACTTGCTTCTTACAATATATAGATATTTTGTATCCCTTTTAAAACCCCTGTAAACTCCCATATCCCTTTAAAGGATCATTGGAGTGCCATTTTCCACCTTCAACTCCTGATCTCTTGTTCTTGTCTTATATCATAGCTTCCCCTCTTCCTGTTCTGTCCTCAAAATTATATTAAGTCCACCAAAATCTCGCCTTTGTCTTTTTAGACCATGCACCATTTTAGTTCTTTCCTTTGAATCACTTCTAATGACTAATAGAGTGACATTATATTGCATATAGCAGATAATGTATAAAAGGTATACATTATTGTATTTATTCTAGAGCTTTATTGTAAATAATAGATTTCAGTGTCCCTTTAAGAGAATGTAAGCACCATACTTGTGCATTGTTTTAATAAGTTAATTAAGTAAAATTTCTGTGTGGGACTAGACAGAACAATATGCCATTCAGGCATTCCTGTCTGTACCACTGCGCTGTGCGTGCCTCTCACACTGAGACATCTCTGAATCAATGTGCATTGTTTTATATGCAGAGAAATCTCTGCAAAACCTCACATACCCTTGAGAGTTGACAGTTTCCTTGGCTTTTAGGAGCAGTTTTGACAGCATTGTAAAAATCTTCAGACGCATCTGGGGATCTCGGGTTGGTTGAAGGCAGGTCTTCAGAATTGGCATGAAGGCGTCAAGAACTTCTCCAATCACAGGACCTGAAAATATATATATATATATATATATATATAAAAATAAATAAAAATAAAAAAAACAGTGCTGAATATAAATTTTACTTTCAAAGATCGGATTCTGCAGCTGTAAATTGCCACTATAAGATGAAAAGGGGAATCAAGTCTGGCTGGCTAACAGTGCTAAAAGACTAACAACCCAATGCAGTTAGGGGCTGGAGACTTGCTTTTCACTGGCAACAATTATCTAAGTTCAAGTTGATCTCTGTCTAATCAAATTGTTCTCAGAGCCCTCTACAGCACGGGAGGGGAAGTTCAGCCCTGGAGGGCCAGTCACAGGCCTGTATTTGAGGTTTTCCTTTCTCGCCTGTACATAGCAAGGATATGCTCAAATCATGACCTGTGTGTGGCCCAAACTTGCCCACCCCTGCTCTAGATTTATCTCCCAGTCACTCCTTGATGACCTTATCAGGGTGGAGATAATCAGCTCAACTGAGAGCTTATATTCTAAGTAAATTTAATCTTGCTTTTATAAAATCACAGATGAGGAATGTCATTAATAATCAATCCTAATTAAAACAACTAGCTCATTTTGTTAGGATATCATAGTGGTGTTTTATAAGGTCCTCTTAAATGAACAATATATGTGTGGGATTTCTAGGTCCCTTAAACTGTTTATTCAATAGTTTAAAAAAGGAAATGAAAATATAACACCAGAAATACATACATGCTGTTCTGGTACAGATTTAAAAATAGTATGGTT
Organism: Discoglossus pictus; assembly: GCA_027410445.1. NCBI lineage: Eukaryota > Metazoa > Chordata > Amphibia > Anura > Alytidae > Discoglossus > Discoglossus pictus. The sequence continues at coordinate 82,341,747 of CM050172.1, forward strand.
TATTTCTTGTTCAGTTGTTACATATTTAAAAAAATAAAATAAAGCCATGCCTACCACGGGACAATCCCAGGCCCTCTGGTGTGCCATATATGTGTTTTTATGAAGTACTTAAATTCATATAAAATATATTTATTCTGTTCTAGTGAAGTCTGCCACTACAATGTGACAATTGAAAATAGGACTGAATGGAGAGCAAACCCCAGTACGATAGCACTCCCTCTTAGGCTACAGGTAGATTAGCTATCCATGATGGAAGCAGCTCTGATAATCTTAAGGTTTTAAAAAAAATAAATACAAATAAATGCTGTTATGCCCATGTCTTATACAGCTGTGAGTTTGTTACATACTGCACCATGAAGAAGTTTTCCCAAACTACAGCGGTCCTCTAACATCCATTATTATATTAAAGGGAAATGAGAGGATATATAACTATACCTGTGTATATATTTACTTTTATGTACTTTTTGAAAATATATATATTTTATTTTACTACCTAAAACCAAGCAAATAGTGCCTGATGGGTCTGCCCACTGCAGCGTATGCAGACACAAACTCTGCCTCATAGTAACCAATCAGAGTCCATCTCTCAGCAATATGCTGCCGAGACGTGGTCCCTGATAGGCTAGGACATTACACTGCACATCCAGCCCTAAAGTGCCTAAATACACTGCAGTGGGCAGACCCATACAGGAACCATTTGTTTTATTTTAGGCAGTAAAAAATATACTTTATAAGCACCTCTTAATAAAAAGTAAATATATACACAGGGATATTATACACCTAATAAAATCCAGGAATCTTCTATATCCCCTTAACATGAATTGCTATATTTGTCTTCACAATGTAGAAGATCAAGAACCCACAATATTATTTTAAGTAACAAAAGAAAATGAACAAAGAACAAGGAAGAGCCTCTGAGTTGTGAGGCACTGGGATGGCTTACAAGGAAGACCTTAATTAGCAAAATAAATCTTCAGCTTATGTCTTATGGGAAATAATTATCACATAACGTGGCAGAGTTGCAGGCATCTGCCCCGGGGCAAAACGGACCAAGCATTCCTGAGAGATTCAAGTACATATTAGGAGGCAACACATTACAAAGAGAATATTGTGTTCGCATTGAGGAGCTCAATGTCTTATACATTTCTTAATGCTTATATTAAACAAACTGGGACATTTTAACACACATGAGAAAATAGGTTTACGTGCTATAATAATGTGGCGGCTGATTTATTACCGTGACACAACGGAGGTTGCAAATGTAGTATTACAAAATACAGAAAACAACAAATACTTAATCAATTGAAAAATATTCAAAAATTGCTATTTCAGCCTTTTTTATCCACCACGTAAGAATAACCTTCCATGTCCCTTTAAGGAGGGATATGTTGTATTTACACTTACCTCTAATAAAGGAAATTGTGTGAATATTTCCAAAATTGGTGAAATATTAAAAAAGTAGCCCAAAATGTAAATAACTCTTGATATATTTCAGTTTAGTTGCATGAGTTCATGTATCGCCCTCCCGTTTTTTAGAAGCCATATCTTTCTCCAATGGATTAACCATGCATCATGGTGGCTATGCACACTTTGTAATGAGCCAATCAATCCCAATTATACTCTTGCATTCAGTCTAAAGCCATAGGATAATGGAAGACTGTACATGCTCCTCAATCCCATCTAATCGTTATATGAACTCCTTGGGGCCTTTACCTTCTGTGCTATCTGCTAGACTGTAATCAAGTAGTTACAAATCACTGATCCACTGTCCGATTCAAAGCCCCTACACCTGAACATTAATATTCATAACATCCGGTGGGTTGCAAAACTCATTACTAAATCAGGCAGAGGCAACGCACTGAAATAGCCTGACATATTAACTAGCCTCCCCACATATAGGGACTATTGTGGTCTTTTAAAAAGCTTTCAGGTGACTTCATTGGCTTCCACAAAAACAAATGTGGAGTCATGACAAGAGGGAGGTGGAGACAAATCCAGCGCATCTGGCAGGTAACATTCATTTTAAAACCATTAAAAAAGATTACAGATGGCTTTATTGTTGAATTTATACACACATTTTTTGGAACGAGACCCTTACAGCTCCTTATATTCTACTTACACTGGTCCTATAAACATGTAAATGTTACGTTTGTTTTGCATTCTAAACATTTTGCTCATTATCAATTTTAGTTATTCAAAAGACCACAAAGGGCACACAGACCACAGTCGTCCTCTAATTTACCACTCAATATGAAATTACAAGGTTTCTTACCAGACTCGCAAACAATTACTTCAAACTGCACTCGTTCCACTGAATAGCTTGTCCACTGCTCGTGACTTTCTGATACCCACGGCAATAGCTGCTGTATGTGCTGTCTGTATAGATCTTGAAGGCCATTCAAACCTTGCACTTTAGCGAGTGACAGCATTACACCTTGAACCTGTATTTAACAAAGAAAACTTTTAGATCATAATGCAAAGCAGTCAATGCGCTAATAAACAATAAGAACATCTCATGGAGGCACATTTGATTTAATATGAAATATCAATTCAGCCAATAAAGTAGAGAGAGATGTAAGGAATTTGACAAACATTAAATGGACATGGAAGGTTTCTGGACTTCACTAAGCATATAATATACCTGTGTATCTATTTACATACTTTATTAAAATCATTCAACTTGTACCTGTCTGGGTCTGCCCTCTAACTCATGAATACACAGACTGTGCATGGTTTTAAAACTAGCCTGTAGTGACCTCTCTCAAGTAGCATGTTGCAGAATTTTGCCACTGGTTGGTTACTAATGAGACAGTACACACTAGGTCTTCATGACCTGCCGACAGGAGAAACCACCAAAGATCTATTTGTAAGATTTTAGGCAGAAAAAAAACAGAGCTATTAAGTACTTCTTAATAAAATAAAGTACACAAAAGTAAAGAGATCGATATGTAGAATATTTAGTGGTTTAGTCATTCAGTTGTGCCCAACTTTCCACGACACTATGGATTGCAGCATGCCATGCACATCTTGTATCTGGTTGTGCTTAGCCATAACATTATCTTGGCAAAGATACTTGAGTGTGTTGCCATTTCCTTCAATCTATCTGCCCATATTGGGAGACTTTACATGGTACAGCTCACAGCTTCATTGAAGTACACAAGCCCCGTCACTACGACAAGGTATTGATCCAGAAGGGAAGGTATATTATATCACTGGTAATATCCAGAAACCTTCCATGTTCCTTTAAGGGGACATATTTAAACTTTCCTTTAATGAAAGGATTGTACAAATATTTCCAAAAATGGTTTAAATATAAAACAAAGTAGCCCAAAATGAATTTAATTATTTATATATTTCAGTGTAGTTGCACAAGCTTACATATCTCCCTTATTTAGAGGCCATATTGTTCTCTAATATATTAACCAAGCATCATGGTGGCTATGCCAACTCATGGCATGCACTCCTCAAACATGCTCAATTTGGCGGTCATGTTATAATTTTCCCAATGAGAATATGTAGGGATGCATGCTGGGAAGAAAACCTGAAATGATGATGCATTAACAAGACTGAGAAATAAGACACAAAATAAATAAATAAATAAATCATGCCACAAATAATTAGGGCTGGGTATACAGACTGAGGGAACTGTCCTGAAAGACAACAAGAAGGAAATTAAAGCCGGAGGCCTTTTTTAAACTGCACTGTCCATTACACGTTTGTGTTAATATGGGTTTTGTTTCCTGAATTATGAATGCATCTGATAGAGGAGAATCAGTAAAGTATAAAAACATTTTTTTGCATGAAAAAATAGCAAAATAAACATGAACAAACTCATCCTGATGTTGGCTAGCTCTTGTTTAGTTTGCAAGCAGTTGCTTTTTAGAGATAACACCCCTGCATATCCAAGCTAAAAATTAGATTGGCCAAAACACATTATGAATTTTATGCGGATCACAGGCAGCTAATACATTTTAATACATCTGTAATAGCAGCTTGTGCAGGAAGGAATCATGGGAAGTGAGGAAGGAAGCAAGAGGTGCCAGACACTGATCTGTAGATCTCTACATTGAGCTGGTGCTGGCTTGAAGTGTTTCTATTGGTCGGAACACTGTGCCTATGTAGGCAGCTCTGGGGGTGTGGAAAACATGTTTTATTTTGAAATAAAATAAATCTGTATGTGTATAGAATGACTCCATGTAATGTGCGTGTCTGATATAAGCAGCTTGTGTTAGATTAGAAAAAAGCTAAAAACAGGGAAATTTGCATATGAAATCCAAATGGTTAGAAAACATTTTCACAGCTACTGCACTCATAGTTTGCGACCTTTTCAATTTATGATTTATGGACTTATTAGGTCCTAATTACAGTAGGATAGTAAAGGACTAATAAAAAATATATATAATTATTTGTAAATGGAAGTTGTGATTTAGTAATAGAAAAACAGATTTGAATTTACTGTTTTTGGCCATCACACAGCTCAAGAGATCCTCTCACTAGAGGGGTCTGGTCTTCATTATCTAATTAGCTTAATTAATTAATATCACAGTCAACTTGTGGTGACTAATATCGAGGCTGGCCTGAATTGCCAGAACAGTAAATCCACCGATGAGGGCAACTGGATATTGATAAGGACAGTCTTGTATGAGGATCTCTTGAGCTGAGTAACGGGCAAAATAAACGTTTTTCTATCACTATTGGTCATTAAAAAAATAAAAAATCCAAATTTCAAATCTCCATATTTGTATTCATACTTTCCTATCCAACCAATATGTCAAGACAGTACATATTAGAATATATTATAAGGCTTTAACTCTTATTACTGTAACAATTATTATACGTTATATCTTTCTGTAAGAGATCATTATTCATGTGGGATAATCTCACTAGGACTTTTTCATTTAATTTATTCTTAAAATACCCAACTTCAAGCTCAATAATCTAACACCTCCACTGAACCAACTGTAATTATATTCATTTATAGGAAGTCATTTCTGCAGCAACTGTTATTTTGCTGTAGAAGCTTGGCGTATGTACTCATGTAGACACAAGTTTCGGTTGGCGGATTCGCAATAATAAATGTAAGGCGAAGATTTGGGGGAATAGGGAAACAAAAACAAAAAATCATTGAGAGCAGCAACAGGATAAATGAATGTTTGTATTGTACAGTATAAACCTATACCAGTCAGCAGTGCGGGAAGGAGAGCACCTGACCACACAGATCACGTCACTGCGTAACTAAATAAAAGCACAGAAAAAAGACAAGTCGGTAAAAACCTACCTTTTCATAAAGGTTTTCGGATTCGGAGCTGGCCAGTATTGTTATCAGGACTTTCATGCAATTCAAACTAACTTCTTTACAGTCTTCCTGGCATACAGTGACTAAGGACTGTACACAACATAGCAGCTGCTCCAGATACACAACCTGCAAAATAAAGATGCTGATGTTAGAACATTAATGTGACATTTTATTGAAGGTCCACTGTACCATAAAAAAAAATAAAAATAAAAATTAAATAAATAAATAAAAAAATAAAATAAATATATATTGGATATGTTTAGGTCTAACAATGAGCATAATTAGGTGGGAAAATGCCACATGTAGTTTTGAATTCGTAATATCAAAATAACAAATAAATGTTGATCCCTTTGCAGACCTTGAAGTTATATAGAGAGAGAGAGTTTACATTTCTATAGTAACAGAACTTCTATTTTATCATTGTAAAATAAATAGACAAAATCTTCAAAAACACACCAGCTTTTTACAAGTTTAGGCTGCAGTACTTTCTAAAATGTTTTTTTTTTTTTTTTAAATAAAAAAAAAAAGTTGTTAGAGAGGGTAAATGCTTATATTGAGAAGAATACTGACGAAGAGCAGACTAACCTGTCAGCCAGTGAACGGATTAAGCAAATATTTTTGAATTTGCTGTAAAGCACTACAGAGCATGTTGGTGTGTTACAAATAAAGATGATAATAATAATAATAATAATAATAATAATAATAGCAAATACATATTTTGTGCACATTTAAATTAATTCAACTGTTTATATAAACGTATTTTGCATACTTAAAAAAAATGCACTTATTTAATGCTAACATATATGTGAACATATTATGAAATTCTCTAAACTTAGAGAGATAGCAAGTATAAAGGGGAATCCACTTAAGGGGAAACGCGCGTCGGGTCTCTCAGTTGTTACAGTTACAACATTAGACACGGATATCGCGCTTCAATGCTTTATGGGAGACTGTAAAGCATGGTGAGAAAGAATATGATTTTAATTCCCCATTTTAATGCATATCAGTACAATAATTTTTTTAGGTCTTTTGAAGTAACTATTTACTATTAATAGAGTCTTTTTTTCTACATACTTTTTTTTTTAGTAAGTTTAGAGAATTTTTGATAATTTGTTGATATTCACTTGATGTACGTTTCTAACAGCCCTATTAAAATTAGAAGCCTGTAAGTGCAACGCGAGACCCGCAACTATTAAGCCCGCAGCTTGCACTCTGCTTGAATTTGAGACGCAAACCCATAAACTATTTGTTGAACGTTGAATGCGCGGCCGTGAACATGATCAATTAGTTACGGGTTTAGATGGAGCTAATGGCAACAGAGATCTTCATCATTACATCACTGAAAAAAGGTTAGTTTTCAAAGCCTTACGGTTTCCATTACGAGTTACGATCGGACCCGCATTCCAGAAATAATGCAATATTGATAAAGCCGTAAATATGTTATTCTAGTACATGTGAGTTCCATTATATGTATTAACACATTGATTGCCGGGATCGATGTAACACGGAAATTAAAGCGAAAATAAGGAATTTTATATTGCAGATTTGCGAGCTTGAGAATGTTGTGCTCTTTATTACAATACCTAACATCACATGTACAGTAGTGTGTGTATATTTGCATTTAAAGTGCAGATTGGACTTTACCCCGGTGCGGGTCCTCTCTGGTACCCATTGGCTTTTTGGCTCTATTTGAGTGTTACGGGGTTGAACGCCAGTGAATTTGTTGCAATTTAATAGCTAAATTGGAATGTAGCGGTTACAAGCTTGACCGAACAAAGGATTTGCGGCTGCGAAGTTCCACGTCCCGTGGGCTTATTTCCTCTCCAACGCCGCAGATCTGCAGCGCCTTGCTTTACGGGGCCAATTTAATAGCTGTAAGTCTTACAGGCTACGGTTTTACACGTTAGGAGGAATTTAATAGGGCTGCAAGTGGCTCTTAGAATTATTAGTATACTCATATACGTGAATATCTAGTATAATAAAAAAATAAAAACTTTTCTATGTCCTTTTAAATGTCACAAATTCTTGCGTGCATGTGGTCCCTGACCATTTATTTTGTACCATTTTATATTACTGCCACTTGCTCTGCAACATGGTTTGGCATCATTTATGATCAGACATCAGGCGCCTTTAGATTAGTTTGTGGCTGTGAAGTCAAAATAAATACTTTCCACCTATGTTCTCTGGTTTCAGATTTAAAGGTTTATATATTTATCTGGGCCTTGTAGCACCGCTGTTGCTCACTTTATACCACCACAGCTGTCGGCTCCCTGTAGTGCCTGTGAACTTGTTAAAAACTGTTTATCCTTACAAAAACGCCAAGTTACTACATAGTGAAATGGCAAAAAAAAAAAAAAAAAAACACACACACAACGAACAGAGTGGAACAAGAATAAAAAAAAACAATGATGGCATGGGTCCTCAAAATTCATTTTTTTCTAAAAAAAAAAAAAAAAAAAATGTTTTTATATCCATGCCACAGCTGCTAATTATATATATATATATATATATATATATATATATATATATATATATATATATATATAACATAGAACCATAGATTATGGAACATGATTTCTCCACTTCCGGATACCATGAGAATGAGGAAGGTGTGTTTTTTTGTATCTAATCAGTGGAGAGGCTGTGGTGCGAGAGGAGAGAATTTCTCAGATAACCTGGATCTCACTTAAAAAGGCATATCTAAGTTTCACTGTTTTTACATTGATTCATTCTATTCACACACAGATTTATTTTATTTTTAAAACACCCCCGGAGCATCTTACATAGGCACAGTGAACCTCCCAAAAGAAACACTGCATTTGGGTACAGATTTTAACCCTTTCAAGCCAGCAGCAGCTCAATGCAGAGATCTTCAGATCAGTGCATGACTCCTCCTACAGAGAGACTACACATACCAGGATTCCTCCTGCACAAACTGCAATCATTGATTGTTACATTTAATACAATGTATTAGCTGCCTGTGATTGGCCAAAACAAATTATGAATTTTATGCTAATTTGATAAGGGATATTCAGGGTTGTTAACTCACAAAACATCAGGTGAGTTTGTTAATGTTTAATTTTGGTATTGTTTCATGAAAAATAAAAAAATGTTTTCATACACTGCGGATCCGGTGCATTCATAATCCAGGAAACTTAGATATGCCTTTAACACAATGCCAACCCTCACATGCTCAGAATAACTTCTGTTATTTTTATTCTGTTTAATACCTTAAAAAGGGACATAGAAATTATTTTTCACTTTGTTGCGTTAAAAAGAGGGTATTCGATAACGTGCCAAAGTGTTTGTACTTTATTCATATAAAAGGTTACAGAAAAAAAAAAATATTTAGGGGCCAGCCCTCTGTCAGCCAATACAATCTACACACTAAAGCATTCTCTTTACATTTATTGTCAGTTTCAATAAAGTTTAAACCGCATTTACTTATGTTTTCATGCAAAAAAAACATTAGCAATGATTACAATGTTCTCCTTTAAGTGCTGGAAAAAAGTTATGTTCTGTGTACCTTTAAATACTGATAAATTATTTGAGATAAACAACTTAAAAAAATTGGCATCTGAACTCTTTTTCCCCCCATATAATATAATCGTTGTATTAAATGTTATTAAGAAGTAGTAATATATAATGTATCTTTATATATTACAACTTGTCCCTAAACATTTATAATCTTATGTATATCGGCATTTTCTTTAATAATAAAGAACTTGGAAAAAATAAAACAAAAATTGTCTTAGGTTGTCGAACAAAAAGTGCAGAACAGACAGAAAGCTGAATATTCTTAGACAACCCGGCTTTTGTTATTTCTACAATGTCACAAAATAAACACTTTTTTCAGACATCCATATCTTGTTTCGCGCTCCAGACTACCAGGTGCATAGTGTAGCTGCGTACACCTGGGAAGGAATCCTTCTATGTATATCTGAGCCGGCTATTAATGAGAGATCAGAGTCCTCCGTCAGTGGAAATCCATGAACCGATGACACAACAGAAGTTAAGTCGATAATTTTGATTCCTAAAACACGACTGGATTCAGTTCTCAGAATGTGGTGCCAGATAAGATTAAGTCCTATGGGCAGTCACTCAACAGCATGATATTGAGATCTCAATTATTGTGTACATCTTAAGAGCTCATCACTGGTCAACGTACAGTACAGATTGTATTTTGTTCCTTAAATAACATTGTGAGAACTTCTAATATATCAACAGTTTACGAATTGATGCCCTCATACCAGAATAGATAAGAATAGAAGGCTTTGGTGATTGTTCTGTTTCAGGTGAGATGAGGACAATTAAGGAATTTTCCTTTTTTTTTTTACAAAACCCCTTTAAGGACCACTGCAACGTCCTAAGAAGAGGAGCTAGTTGTTTTAGTTATGGATTGATCCAACTATTGCATCCTTGTATATAATAGTTATCCTCCCTGGCGGTCTGACCGTGTCAGTACCCCCCCCGAGTATTAAATCGGTACACTCGTGGACACTGACATCGCCTTTTTCTGCCCCCCTCCTCCTACATTTTTTATGTAGTGTAGTAGCCCCTCCCCCCAGCAGCACAGCATTCTCTCCTCCCCCTCCCCCTCAATAAAACAAATAGTCCCTGTATTTAGACAGACTCTGTAGTGCTGGATGCGCAGTGTACTGTCCTAGCCCATCAGGGACTACGTCTCAACAGCATGATGCAAAATGTTCACTGGTCATTGATTGGTTACATAGTAATTAAGGTTGAAAAAAGACTTTCAGTCCATCAAGTTCAACTTTTTAACATCAAGTTCAACCTTGCACACTCAGAACTACAGAGTCTGTGCCTTCATACACTGCAAAGGGCAAGTAATATGTGTGTGAGTTTAGTAAAAACAGAACTTATTATTACGTTAATAAAATAAAGTACATAAAAGTAAATAGATACAAAAGGTATATTATATTGCTCTAAAGAGACACTGTTATGCCAACGAGTTGGTTCCATCTTAAAGAAGCATGAAAAAACTTTCTTTACATTGGATCAGTTTTATCTTCTTTACAGTAAATCATTCTTGAGATAGGACTTTGTGCAGCTCCTGTATGCCAATGTGCAGCGCAATCTGACATTTTGCAGCTCAGAGTGTTTGATAAGTGTGGGACAGTGGACCTAACTCCGTGATAACATTGGGCTACTGGTTTTGGCTACTACAGAGACCGACAAGCAGACCTTGATGCTAATCAGCATATGAAAACATGTAATACGTATTCAGTAGCTGCTCATTTGCATATGAAAAACTCAACATGTTGGTGAAGTCTGAAAACAATAAACCAACATTATTAGTTTTATCAGCTATAAACATAAAAAACATTTTTTTAGAGAAAACAAAAATATAAAAATTCCGTCTGATCTTTTTCAACACTTCCTGACAGCCTGATGGGCGTGCTTATTTTTATTTATTAGTGGATGGAGAAGAGACAAAAGGAGAAGGGTGAATTGATTAAATAAATAGATTTTTTACAATTTTGCATTGAACCCTACGCACAATTTTTTTTTTTTAAATGATACATCATTATATTTTTTTTATCTTTATGAAAATATTTTTCCCATGAACAAGCACATTTCTTCCAAAGAACATATTATAAATATAGGACATCAGCTGTTCTCCAGCATTCAGTGTTATTATTATCCCGTACCTTTTCTGAGCCCTGACAGATGTCACTCTTGGATATCACACTGGTTATTCGGTTTAGATGGGGCCTTAGCATCTCTCTTGAACATCCTCGAATACACGCAGCCAGAACCATCAGATGGGAGGCAAGAGGCGACTTTTGAAGTGAAGGCAAAATCAGTTTTAAGAAGACTTCTGGATTCACAAAAGTTCCAATGAGCTCAGCCGACTTTACACTCTGCAAACAAAAAGTACAACATTTCAATAATATACTTCATAGAATAGTACTGGCAGTGATTTTTTCGTTGCAAGATAAATTGTCTAAGATTATGTTAATCTCAAAACCACTATGATTTGGGTAGATATTTTTGTAGTGTTCAAATATGGCCAAGCATTTTAAAAAGGAGAATTTGACAGCCTTCTCTGGAAAGGTGAAATATAGTGACAAAATGGTAGTGGCACAGTGTCACAAGCCCCGGGACACTTGGACTTTTGGGTCTGGCCACTGGACCCTGATGAACATTAGTCAAATAGCCAGTTGAATCAAAGGAGTATTAAAATGGTCATAAGGACCTTGTGAAAGTCTTAACCACTTGTTGATTTGGACCCCTAAAGCCCTTTCCACCAGGCCATTTGAGCCTAGAGACTTCTGGGTCCAGTCTCCATTGTAAGGCCATTATTTTGTGTGTTTTGGGGTGCAACTAATGCATTAGGCTGACAAAATGTTCCCCCACTAAGATTGGACCCAAACCCCCCACCCAGATATTCTGGCTCTACGGGCTCACAGTGTCTTATCAACCCCTGCTGGGCCAAGATCCCGATCGGAGGTAGCGGATAGCTGGGGATGTAGACTCTTCAGCACCTAGCTGTGGAAATAGATAGGCTGGTACAAGGTCCTTGGAGCCAGTCCTAGGCCAAGTGGGATAATTCAGAGGGGCAGAAGGTGTGAAACATGTATTTCCCTAAGGCCCACTGCGAATTGATGCAATGTAAATGTACAATTGTTTTATTGTATGGGAAAAATATGTATAAAAAGGAGACCCAAGGAATAAAGATTATGCTCTGTTTGGGACACAAACATCTGCCGCTATCCTATGAGATGGGGGTTCAAGACCAAGATTGGATCTGCATTCTGAACCTCTGCTACTATCCTACGAGAAGGGGATAGGTCAACATAATGAGATCCGCAGGTAGGATTGGCCTCTTCAAGCCAAACAAAGAGCTGGTTGTGACACACAGGACATGGGTGTGGTAAGATATGGGAGGTGGAACAAACTCTGCAGCTACTAATGCTATTACAGTTATATAAACAGTGGACATAAAAGCATTTTTAGGTAAAAATATATATTGTAGAATATAAGGCCTGAAGAATGTTTGTCTTAGAAACATCCTGCTAGTTTGAAGATGGGCTGAGAGTGTTCTAATTTGTATTATTTACTCAAGAGTGGAAAGAGGAGTGGTTGTTAATCTATTAGTGGATTCAAAAAAGGTTTCAGCACCTTCCCATATCCTCATTTATAGGCAGCGGGCAAGTATACGGCTCTGTAACTGCTACCTTGTAACACGTATCATTCCAGCTTCCATGCACTAGCTGAATCTGCCAAAAATGAAGCTTCTTCTCTGAAAATGCTCTGAAACCCATGACTATATAGCTGTTAATGTTATGTTTTGTGCAGTGGAATGCAGGGTTATTAAAAGTTTATAATGTTAGGACCAGGGTTTTAATTTGATTATGGAGGATATGAGGATCGAGCTACCCATCTCCCGTAGCAATTTGGCATCACCAGTTTCCCTTTCAGTGTGAGCATTTGAAGTTTTATAGGATTCTGCATTCTGCCAAGTACTTTTAATAGGTTTGGTATTCAGCCAAAAATTAAAACTATGCACATCCCTTCATTGTTTCCTTAAAAAGATCCTTCAGTCCCCTTAAAAAAATACAAACTAATAGGTATAGATTATTTCACAAGTTGATGTCAGGTGTCGATCATGCAAAAGCAGTTTCAAATTAGCCTGCCAGTGACACAGTATGATGTCTGAAATCTCAAATAGGTGATTATAACCAATAATTGCAGATTACCCCCTGTAGCTCGGCCACATGTCTAAAGCATGCTCAGATTCTAGGGAGTAACAAAGCAGATCGAGAAATTACTCCCTGAGGTCGGCACACACTCAGTTTTTTCAATTTCACATGGCTTTAAACTGAATTCTGTGCAGAAAGAGCCCCAGGGGGTAGTAAGTAATTACTGACAATACTCACCCATGAAAAAGACCATTCTATGATTGGAAAGGCTGATTTACATGTAAATAACTGCATATTTCAATGTACATTTACTGTAAGAATATGCAACATTCAATCTATAGATAATAGTTATATTATCGATTGAAATGATAGAATATTTGTAATTTCCACTGTGTTACTTTTTAAAATGCCATGAAAATGTAGTATAATAAAAAAAATATATATTTCAAACACTTCTCAACACTAAATTCTTCCATCGACTAAATGTAAAACAGACGCCTGAAACCACTAGATACCAGCCCTGTTCTGTCACCCACGAAATGAAACATATCAAACAAGCTCCCTTGACTTTGCTTCCGAATGACTGCACAATTCTTCCGCTGCCACTGTGTAAGAACTTGTATTTCCTTTTCAGATGCATTTTTTTACTTCCAAGAAAAGGTTTTATTTTTTTTTATCTTCGGCATAAAAAAAGACTTAAAAAAATCAAAACGCCTCCTAAAAAAAACAAATGTCTAACAAATAAATAATTATATATGATCAGATGATGTATTAAGCTGACACACATGAAATATTATACAGCAGTGTGCACTGAAGATATGTAATACAGCTAAGATTAGCTGGTAAAGACATGCATTAGGGATGCAGTACATAGCCTGAAGACGTTTTATGGATTTGCCCTCACGACATTAAGGCATGATTAGCACCTGGAATGATATACAAAGCAGTGCATTGTTATCCAAGTCTGAATAAACCCATGAGAACACCTGTCATACCAAATGTCATTTATCTTTCTCGAACTGTTATTGTGGACTTGCTACCACCATCTGAAAACGTCAGACAATGTCAGTAATTACGGCTAGGCATTTCTTTTGACGAGTACAACATTAGCGGTAAAATAATATTTGACAAGAACAAGTATTAAAAAGGAAACACAGAAGCCAGTCAAAATATATGTTGTTGTCTTAGCAAAAGCAAGTACAGTCCTATAAGTGTCTGCAGTGGTGATAAAAAGGATGGAATGATGGAATTCGTAAGCCGGTACTGCAAAGACGTCTGGAAAGGAGGCTCAGGGAAATATTGCGTGTTCTAGTACAAATGGAAGTATGTACAGAAAAAAAGATTGACAGAAGAATGGTTTATAGCTTTAATCTAGGCATCTAAAAGAAATGTTTTTGGGAACAAATTTTCTGTCTGAGCTAAATTAAGACAGGATATTATAACTAGCAAATAGGCAAACTAACCATGCATTGTATGTGATAACACAAAATAGATGGGCATGTACAGTAATTATGATGTGATTGTCCTTCACTTGTGCCAGTGCTACAGAGCTGGCATCATTATCTCCATGGAAACACGGTCTGGTTTCTATACCACCACTCACGAGTAGCTCTAATCCAGAGATCAATTCAGGCTCTCCTAACCCCAAAACTACATGTATGGGTTAGTCCACCTACTTGCATCATCCCTGGGTGTCTTACAACACATCCATGCATGTGACCTTATTTCTACCGGCCCTGTGCATCATGGCACCAATCCAGGGCATGTCACCCAACAGTGACAAAAGTGAGGATCGCCAAAACGGATACAAGCACACTCAGACTTAGGCGGGAAAAGGGGCAGCCATACAATGGCATCAGATCTGCTCAGTCTTGTCCAAGAATGTGTCTAGTCTGAGGGTCTTCTAATGAGATCTAGTGATATTATCCATTTGGATTCTGACATGGAACATGACCAATACCTTGCCATCTGCCTACTAACAGCCATGACTCTTTACCTGAATTTCAATACGATCTTGTATACTAGAACATATTAATATTAAATAGAACCCCAGAGCATCAGATTCTTATCTTCTGGAACCTCAGTTTTCTTCCTTTTATCTCTCATCCAGGGTGCCATGTTTTACTGTTGCAACTTATTGTCACTCAAGGAGGGGCTTTATATTACCATAGTCTCCCCTCGTAGTATTAGTCCCCTCCTCGGTGGGCATGACACCCTGCACAAGAAATAACAGGAAGAAAGGGAGTTTCTTAAAATTGAAGTGTCTATTTTGAATGATAATTACATTAAGGGTGTTAAATGTTTTAACTAGGCAAATTTAATAAATTAGGTAAAACAAAAAAAATTTGCCCAAAGAGTTCCTTTAAGATTGTAGTCTGCGAGTTTTCAATCTTATGTGCTTTAGGGAGAGCACGGAGCACACTTGATTTTAAGCTCAAAGACAGGGCCCTCCATTCTTTTCTTTTTCCTTATTTTGTAATAATGTTTTGAACTGAACTTACCCCTGTAAAGCACTAAGCAATATTTTGATGCGTTACAAGTAAAGGAAAGAAGAAAAAGAAGAAAGAAAAAAAAAAAGAAAGAAAGAAAGAAGAAAAAAAATCAAGGTGTGGCTTGGAGAGTACTTTCACGTTACTCCATGCAGGAGAGAGGATGTGGTTATAGAACAGAATAATGATGGCACAGCACTAGCACCTTGAGACATCATGTTTCCTCTGAACACATATTATAGTTGCGCATGCACAACGAGAGCCAAAGGCGCTCATCGCAGGGCCTGTGGAACTTAGGCTGCAATGAGCGCCTATGGTGCTCATCGCAAGGCCAGCATGACTTGAGGCACGCAACACTTTTAGTAAATTGCGATTTTAACGGACAAAATTTATTTTAACCACGGATTTCGAAAGACCCCAAAAAAGCCCCAAATAATTAACAAGATAATCTTCAACACTCACACAAACCACAGGGGGATAGCCTGGGAGTGAGTTTGCAAGCTAATTTTAGGCTTAAATTGCCATTTTCCAGACATCAAAAAATCAGCTAAGCGAGGAAAAAAATGGCGGCCTAAAAAAAGTAACCGTATCAAAACGAGGCCGAAAGCCAGTAACACTTACACGAACGTCAGGGACGCAGGACTTACAAAATACACAACGCTGAAGCCAGAAACACAGCCGAACAACACGCGGCACGAAAGTTGCGGGTTGCCAAGACCTGCAATGAGCTGCAAAGCCTTTGGCCCATAAAGTAGACGGGAGGAAGGCACGCAATGAGCGCCAAAAGGTGCTCAGAGGGGGCAGAAAATTGCATTGTGTGGCAAACAGCATTGCCAGCATTACAATTTTATTGCTGTCATTTTTGACGGGCAAGGCACTAATATAATATAGTACTGATTTTTTTGATGCAGGATATTACCAAGTGAGTAATCCTGTGTTCTATGGTATACAATAACAAGATAGTAACCCTGCAGGGCTGTAAACATTACCCACTTGGAACTTACATTGAGAACAACCTGGCCTTCTTCATCCAAGCATGACCTGTACAGTGTATTCAGTAGGAGCTCCATATGCTGAGTTATGTGATCTTCTGCGTGCAGCAACAAAACAGTCAGAAGCTGGGAAGCCTTAATCCTTGTTCCAATAACCCAGTCCGTTACATCATGGCTGATGGCAGGAAGAATTTTGGATAGGTTTCTGAAGATTAGCTCCCGGCATCCCAGCCCTGGTCTCTCAACTGAAACAGCAGAATAAAGCAACAAAATAAAGAGTAATCATGATGGTAATATTTTTAAGTCATAGGCATGAATATCAATTTAGGCTTTCCTGATAATGTAAATTAAAAAAAAAAACGTTTTGGCCTTCCCTAGATACTAAGGTTATGCCTCTAAAGAGCCACTGTATAGGTCATAAAAGTCTATCTAGTAGCCAAAATAAAAAATATATTGTTGGAAGTTTCGTGGACTAGCACATGCCTATTAGATTCCAGTGCTGGGAGATGACCTAAAATATCTGACCTGTCTAGAGTTGCCTGCAGCAGATGCTGTAGGAAAAACACAGACAGACAGAAACATCAGTACAGCCTCCAGGGCAGATCTGCTGAAACCACCTGGACACATGATACCAGGTTGAAAGGAGCAGATATATTGAAGCCTGAAACACTAAGTTAAAATATAACTTAAAATCTACATTCATTTTTCCCCCTTCAAATCCTGATTTTATTTCCAGTTACTAATATCGTTTCCAAAGCGTGTGTAATGCATTATAAACTATATTGTACGGATTTCAGTGGGGATAGGAGGGGGGGGGGGGAAGAGACAGTGAGGATAGGAGGGGGGGGGGGGAAGAGACAGTGAGGATAGGAGGGGGGGGGGAAAGAGACAGTGGGGATAGGAGGGGGGGGGGGGAAGAGACAGTGGGGATAGGAGGGGGGGGGGGGAGAGACAGTGGGGATAGGAGGGGGGGGGGGGAAGAGGCAGTGGGGATAGGAGGGGGGGGGGGAAGAGGCAGTGGGGATAGGAGGGGGGGGGGGGAAGAGGCAGTGGGGATAGGAGGGGGGGGGGGGAAGAGGCAGTGGGGATAGGAGGGGGGGGGGGGGAAGAGGCAGTGGGGAGAGGGGGGGGGGGGGAAGAGGCAGTGGGGAGAGGGGGGGGGGAAGAGACAGTGGGGAGAGGGGGGGGGGGGGAAGAGACAGTGGGGAGAGGGGGGGGGGGAAAGAGACAGTGGGGAGAGGGGGGGGGGGAAAGAGACAGTGGGGAGAGGGGGGGGGGGGAAAGAGACAGTGGGGAGAGGGGGGGGGGGAAAAGAGACAGTGGGGAGAGGGGGGGGGGGAAAAGAGACAGTGGGGAGAGGGGGGGGGGGAAGAGACAGTGGGGAGAGGGGGGGGGGAAGAGACAGTGGGGAGAGGGGGGGGGGGGAAGAGACAGTGGGGAGAGGGGGGGGGAAGAGACAGTGGGGAGAGGGGGGGGGAAGAGACAGTGGGGAGAGGGGGCGGGGGGGAAGAGACAGTGGGGAGAGGGGGGGGGGAAGAGACAGTGGGGAGAGGGGGGGGGGGAAGAGACAGTGGGGAGAGGGGGGGGGAAAGAGACAGTGGGGAGAGGGGGGGGGAAAGAGACAGTGGGGAGAGGGGGGGGGGAAAGAGACAGTGGGGAGAGGGGGGGGGGAAAGAGACAGTGGGGAGAGGGGGGAAAGAGACAGTGGGGAGAGGGGGGGAAAGAGACAGTGGGGATAGGGGGGAAAGAGACAGTGGGGATAGGGGGGAAAGAGACAGTGGGGATAGGGGGGAAAGAGACAGTGGGGAGAGGGGGGAAAGAGACAGTGGGGATAGGGGGGAAAGAGACAGTGGGGATAGGGGGGAAAGAGACAGTGGGGATAGGGGGGAAAGAGACAGTGGGGATAGGGGGGAAAGAGACAGTGGGGATAGGGGGGAAAGAGACAGTGGGGATAGGGGGGAAAGAGACAGTGGGGATAGGGGGGAAAGAGACAGTGGGGATAGGGGGGAAAGAGACACTGGGGATAGGGGGGAAAGAGACACTGGGGATAGGGGGGAAAGAGACACTGGGGATAGGGGGAAAGAGACACTGGGGATATGGGGGAAAGACACTGGGGATAGGGGGGAAAGACACTGGGGATAGGGGGGAAAGAGACACTGGGGATAGGGGCGAAAGGGAGGAGGGGAGAAAAAATATTATCCTGTCATTTATGACGGGCAAGTGACTAGTACCTTAATAAATAAACAAACAAAACATTATTGCAAGGGTAGTCAAGAGGAAGACCTAGGTCTGAATATGGATCATGACCTTGTCCTTACTCACCCCTTCTATAATATCAACACTACCAATGTTTCCTCTCTCCCTTCCTCCTCTTTTCCCTAGCCAGGATAGATACAAGGCTCCCATGCATGCAGTCATGTGCCAGATCTGCTTGGCCCTTTATGCGGACATCCCACTCTAGTCCACCAACATTAAAAGTGGCCTCTTAAAATCCTGATATTTTCTACGTGTCTATATTCTAAAGAGGTTTTTCATTTTATTTAAATAGAATTACTGTAGGACAAACTTGATACCTGAAGTAGGAAACAACCTAACAATATTAGCACCTATGCTGAGAAAACCTTCATCTTAGAAAACTAAGGATGTGTCTAGAAGGTTTTTATCTTTCTAGCTAAAGCACTTTAAATCTCTTTTGTCTATTAAACAGCTGAGGAGCAGGGAGAGAGGAGAGAAACATCATTAGAGCATTTAGCAATTGACACAAACAAACACTCTTCTCTCACACATGCTCCAAAGGACTCTGTTGCAAAATTAACTGCAAACCCTGCCCTTGCAGAAATATAAATGCCTCTCTCACATACACAAACTTTACCAACATATCATGGATGCCTCTAGGTACCAACAGAGGCATCAACAATTGTTTAAATTAAAATCTAGCCTTATGACTTTTAAAACTATTTTTGTCATCTCACAGTGGCCATTTAACCAACTTACTACATTGTATTATATTAGGATTCACTCTTTTCAGTGTCCTACTACACTTCTAGTTCCTGGCGCAAATTAGCTCACAAATTGCTCAAATTCAATCTTCAGATAATGGTGGGCACAGCTACTCACCCCCTGCTGGATAACGCACAGGACATGGACCACTGAAGTCAAGCTTATCTTTAAGATCTTCTTCATTCTCCTTTTCCCACTGAGAACCAATTTTCTCCCAGTAATTGAGAGCCAGTTGCCTATGACAGAAAATCAATTTCTTATGAAAGAACTGTGGAAAGAACTAAAAAAAAAAAAAAAAATGCAGAAGACTGATCGGAGAAACAAATTTATCTGGACAGTACTGAATGTAGAAACGTCAAATAAATATATATATTTATATTATTATCTCATATATTTTAACCAAATTCAAAGGCAGCAGGTAAGTTGAATAAAAAATATATATAAAAATATATATATTTATTTATATTACTACATTTTACTGCTGGCTCCTAACTTTACAGTTATTATACATATATTTTGATATATAATAATATCACACCTTGTTTGCTGAATGCTAATAAACCTGGTTGGCTCCAAAGTTTCATACCAGCATACTGCCAACTGTTGAATCCATTGATCAAACAAGATTGCTTACACTGTAGTGCTCATACAATAGTGTTTCATTTGATTATTTGGTAATGACATGCAATAAAAACCAGGATATGAATGTAGCTTTCAGAGTTTGCATTTGACTTCAGAAGAGCTGCCTCTCTCCACCCTTAACAGGAGTCTAGGGGATGAGAGGATCTGCCCAGGAGGCTGTCCTGGTGGGAGCCTATTTTTTTAACTCACTGCAGATAAATATAATCACAACATCCTGGGCAGATAGATCTAGACTAAATAAAAAATAAAAAAAATACAACACATCCTCCATGAAATCTAATATGTGGTCGAGAGAGGAGAGGGAAAAAAAAAAAAAACTCTGCACTGAAACTCCAAACTTGAAATTTAATTATTAAAACCTACATTTTCTTCAAATATTTTACGGCTAACCAATAACTATATAAATGAATCATAATTTAATACCACTACAGTTCTTTAACACAACTAATTGCAGTGGAAGTCAATCTGGTCCCTAGCACCCACAAGTGGGAGACTCAAGCTTTCATGGTGGGCGGCGGGGTAATCGCTAGGTGGGTCATGGATAAGTAACGTCACATGCCAGAAACCAGCAGCACCACGCTTGGTTGGTTGGAGAGCTTAAGAACAGCAGTCAGGACCGGATCACTATATAGTAAGTACAGGGTGATACATCTGTAGGGTTATATGAGAATTGAGATTGCTGCAACAGATGGGCGGTAAGGGAATTTTACCATCAAAAGTGGGCGGTAGGTATTAAAAAGTTGAGGACCCCTGGATAAATGCAAAGCATTAACCAATTTCTCAGTAGGATAACTGATATGTAGCCCCTTTTGAAAAACTGCACTTGAAATTAGGCCTACAAATTAAAATGCAGCCTCTACTTTATTACTTTTATAATTATGCTTTTCAGTTTCAAGGGTTCTGCTTCCAGAGACTTTGATTAGTAGAGAATTATTGTATATAAAAGTTAAAAAAAATAAAAGTAAATAAAGCTTTTTCATTTTTTCTTTCAACAATTTGACTATCATCAAGTTTGTTATTCAAAACACTATACAGAAAAATTTGACCACAGTTCTCCTCCAACACAAGTTTTGCTTCCTTACCGAATATCAGGCATTTCATCTGTACAGCTGCTCAGCAGAAGAGGTATCAGCTTATGGAAGTATGAATATCGATCTCTGAGCTCCAAAAGCCAGTTTCCAACTACAACAGTTACTGCTTGTCGGACCTACAAAACAAAGACATCAAAGAAATTAAAGGGCCACTAGGATTTAGGAAACTTGACATGCATGACAAAAAAAATGCAAACTATGAGCATAAAAAGCATTTCAAAGATTTTTTTTTAGCAAAGTCTGCTTGTGTATAGAAACTTCCATCTTGTCTGGTATCAGAATTGCTGGCCTGGAACATGAGGGCATGTACTTTTCTATAGAGCAGTAGAGTGAGGGATGCAGGAGAGGGGGCATTTTTATATAACTTCAGCATTTGATCTACCCATGTCAATAACATTTATGATTGTGGATCTTGCGATGTTCGGGACGTTTGCGATGTTGGTAACGCAGTTGCGTCCCTCGCAAAGTGCGGCAAGCCAGCAGCACACCATTTAGGCTGCAATCAGCACCAAAGGCGCTCATTGCAGCCAGCGGTGGAGTATTTAGGCGAGCCTCTTCCTCCCCCTCCCTCGCTTCCGTCTCCGCCCCCTGCCTCCCTCTATCCCGCTCCCCTCTCCGACCTCTATCCCGCTTCTCTCTCCGCCCCCTGCCTCCCTCTATCCCGCTCCCCTCTCCGCCCCCTGCCTCCCTCTATCCCGCTCCCCTCTCCGCCCCCTGCCTCCCTCTATCCCGCTCCCCTCTCCGCCCCCTGCCTCCCTCTATCCCGCTCCCCTCTCCTCTGCCTCCCTCTACCCCGCCTCCCTCTACCCCGCCTCCCTCTACCCCCGCCTCCCTCTACCCCGCCTCCCTCTACCCTCTGCTCCCTCTACCCTCTGCTCCCTCTACCCTCTGCTCCCTCTACCCTCTGCTCCCTCTTCCCTCTGCTCCCTCTACCCTCTGCTCCCTCTACCCTCTGCTCCCTCTACCCTCTGCTCCCTCTACCCTCTGCTCCCTCTACCCTCTGCTCCCTCTACCCTCTGCTCCGCCTCCCTCTACACCGCTCCGCCTCCCTCTACACCGCTCCGCCTCCCTCTACACCGCTCCGCCTCCCTCTACACCGCTCCGCCTCCCTCTACACCGCTCCGCCTCCCTCTACACCGCTCCGCCTCCCTCTACACCGCTCCGCCTCCCTCTACACCGCTCCGCCTCCCCTCTACACCGCTCCGCCTCCCTCTACACCGCTCCGCCTCCCTCTACACCGCTCCGCCTCCCTCTACACCGCTCCGCCTCCCTCTACACCGCTCCGCCTCCCTCTACCGTTTGTATTTATCAAATAAATATATTTTAAAGATGATGCCCTATTGAAGTATACATTTACATTAGTAGTACAAAGCCTTAATGGAACATTTACTCCTGATACAGTCTTCCTTATTCAGTGCAAAAAATTGAAGCATATTCTAGGATTATTGGGTAGAAATGGTATTATTGGAATATTAATGACAACAGTTTATATTTATAGTGAATGTTTCCATTAAAAAAATACCAGCTTGTTTTATTTTTATTGAGAAAGTTCTAATGACACTGTTGGATGAAAGTGAGAGGTATTTTTGGCATTCGCTGCTTGTTATACCCTACCACCCACTACCGGAGCATGAAAGAGCTTTCTGCCTTGGCAGCCATCGCAGCATCCCACACACTCATATCAAGCAAACCAACTGTAATTGAGAAACATCACAGGAACTGCATGATCCTGATGTAAAATTTCAGAAATGTGCTCAGTGCACACGGGTTGTTTTGGTTAAATTATTGTCCATTAGGTTAAAAGGGACAAAGAAAAGAATAGTCATATATTTCAAGAATAAACCAATATGACGGTGTATTACTGAATTAAGTTAGAAAAAGCTTTTACTTCATGTAAATGAAAAAAAAAAGTGAATAAAGTACATTCTTGTAGATCCTGTTTCATTGCTGTTCAATGAAGAAATAAATATTTATGGACTGTGTGTGAGAGGGGCACTGAAATTTCTGGAGGAGCAAAGCTTGTAAATACCTTTGCAAGCTGCATCTGAGCATGTGTGGGGATGAGTATAGGGTCAAATTCAGGAATAGCCAACCATAAAACAAATGACACTCACCACTTCATCTTTCCTCCTCCCACATCCAATGCAGGATCTAATCATCAGTTTTCATTCAGGAGGTGATGAAACCAGGTAAAATATCCTGTATTGAAATTGTACTGCTAATAACTTTTGTATCTGAATACAAGACATAACTTGTTTACTAAACTAATTTAGCTACTGTGTTGAGACCATTAGATAGAAGCCTTCCTATTGCTTCCTTGTGGCTTTGAGATGCTCCTTCTAAACGTGAGTTATACAGTCTTAAAATAACAAAGCATTGCTTTAAAGATATATGCAAGTGAGCTGGGTTATGAATGCACCTGATAGGGGAGAATTGGTAGTGTATGAAAAAAAATAAAACATTTAAACAGTAACCCTAAAGTTTGCTGAATTTCTTGCATTTGTAAACAGTTTACTATCAATGTTGACACCACCTGAAATTCGAAGGAAAAATTAGCATAACGAATACATTGTATCTTTTTGGTCTGGGGATTGAGCTGCAGCTTTTCTTTATATTTCCGTAATACCCAGAACAAGGTCCGTGTCCCTTCATTCACTGATTGTTTTATCTACATCCCAGGCGAAACTTCCCCTAGCCCCAGTGATTTGCCACATCACCTCCCCCAACCCAGCCCCAGTAAATTGCATGCACTCACTCACAGAGAGATACATGCACAGAGACCATGGCTCTTGCAGGTCATTGCAGGACCATAAGTCAAGCATAAATGCTCACTCGCCGAAATTACAAATTAGAATAGGAAGAAGAAGCTTCAAATGTATGGTTTCAGTACAATTATAATTGGTCATAATTTATCAAGGAGAGAGTGTATGTCTAAAGAACAACCGTGTAACCTCTCAAACATTTTTACTTGAATGTCAATTTACGGTCCTTTAAGTACCCAGTATAGTAGTCATCTATGTGGACTGCACACAGCATTGCCGATTGGCTGCTAAGCTGAGTATGCTCACATGACAGGGTACACTTTTAGAAAATCGTACCCTGAGAAGCCAAGCTCAATCCTGGGAGGTGTAAACATCACCTGCAAAAGTTTTTTTAATGCAAAGTTAAAAAAACATAGTGCATGCAAATAAATGTAATCATACATTACTAATTCTCCTCTATTAGATGCATTTGTAACCCAGCTCACTTTAATATGCCTTTAATACAATTTTTGTATGTGTATGCTAAATATAATGCACATTCACTGTCCTGTTAAGCATTTGTCGGTTTTGCCTATAAAAAAAATCCTCTAAAATATATTTGGCAGAAGAAAACACATACATTTCAGAAAGATATAGGGAACTAGACTTCAGAGATTATGAATTGCTTTCCGCTATCCAAATGACCTTGCACACAGCTTGCCTTAACCTTTTTATTGGTGGTTTTGGAAAAGTGTGATCAACATTTTGGTCCAGAATCTTGATAAGACAATAGTATTTATGTTACCATTTTGAGACCCCGTCAGTTTTTTTGACTTCAGTATATAGGTTACCCTTATGTATCAGTTTTCGCTGTTTTCACCACGTTCACAGCTTCAATTACCTCATCTATCCATCCTAACAACTGCTGAAATGTGAAGCCAAATAGTACTGTACTTATTTTGCATGCTTCCCTTAAGTGAGACAGATGTGCAGGCTTACATTTTAAATATGGCCTCAAGTGGACTACTACCACACATTCCAGGTATGCCCAAACAGTCTGCTATGATCACCATTGAAAGAGGGATTGACCCACTTCCATGGGATTACGCATACACATCTGTTGTTTGGGGGTAGACTTATATTTCATACTAGGGACTAAAACAAGAGAAAAACATCAGTGGCACGAACAGAAGAATAGTATGAACATTTACACTTGACAGATTAATTTACTCCATGACCAATGTTTATCTTTAGGGGATGGTAAGTGTTTTAGAGGCTGCAACAAAACAGCTACACAAAAAAAAAAAAAAAAAAAAATTGCACATATATAAGAAGAAACATATTCTACCTTAAAAAAAAAAAACTGTGGGGATTTCATATTCCCTCCAAAAAAGGTAGCATTACTAGGACTTCCCATTCCAAAGTTCCTGAATGAATCCTAATTCCTAACAAATCAGATTTTCTTAGCCTCCATAAATGTACTAGCAAAAAATGGAAAATATACATTCCCACATTTGAAGAAGTTAAGAGAAAATGTCAATACATGTACGTTATCTCACAGAAGGGAGTACACTCCTCACATTTTTGTAAATATTTTATTCTATCTTTTCATGTGACAACACTGAAGAAATGACCCTCTGCTACAATGTAAAGTAGTAAGTGTACAGTCTGTATAACAGTGTAAATTTGCTGTCCCCTCAAAATAACTCAACACACAGCCATTAATGTCTAAACCATTTGCAACAAGTACAGCCCTAAGTGGAAATGTCCAAATTGGGCCCAAAGTGTCAATATTTTGTGTGGCCGCCATTATTTTCCAGCAGTGCCTTATCCCTCATGGGCATGAAGTTCCCCAGAGCTTCACAGGTTGCCACTGGAGTCCTCTTCCACTCCTCCATGATAACATCACGGAGGTGGTGGATGTTCAAGACCTTGCGCTCCCCCACCTTCAGTTTGAGTATGCCCTAGTCACTTTTGTGAGATACTGTACAAGAGAAATATGATTTCAGTAGAACTAGATTGTCCTGCTTGGACATATGAACTAACTACTGGAACTAAAAAAACTAAATAAAAAAAAAAGAGAAAGATAATACTCACCCCCGACCTGTATTAGAGAGTGTCCACAAAATCTCATATCCCCCTTCTTTCCTACCTTCCCCCTTTTTTTTCCATATACTATTATTGATTTGTTTATGTTTAATATTAAGCCTTTATGCTTAATCAAAATCAATAAGGAAAGAAGAAAATGGTAAGAAAGAAAAAAAAAGAAGAAAAAGAAAGAAAAGGATTAAGATTCATGGAGAAGTTTAAAAAAACATTATATTGTAACAAACCTGAAATGTATAATTTTATTTTGTGTACTTTCCTTGCATTTCAATAAAAATGATTTTAACAAAAAATAAATAAAAAGGTTCTTCTTGTCCCTATTCCTGCTTTCCACCAACATTACCTTACCCTTTGCTCGAATTCCCAATAATTTGTGCGCTCTGTAAACCTAAAGCCAATATTATTATTATTGGATATTTTACTGCACCTTAAATCACTAATTATAAAATTTGCAAGCTTTAGGGATGTTATGACAAAGATTTTTTTTAATCAACAGAAAACAAAAAAATAATACAACGTTATTGAAAAGTATGCCATTGTCATTGTGAAATAAGGCATAAAAAAGGTGTGTGTGCTAACTAGATAATGTGCTCAGCACACTAGAGCAATACTAGAGCCAGGAGCTAAAAAGGGTATTGCAAAAAGTAAATAACGGGCACAAACATTAGATTCATTTTGTAACCATCCAACTAATGCTTGGGTGCCTTTCAGTATTTCTTTGAAACATCCATATATCAGAAGGGCCGGTTAGAGAAGCATTTAATGGAACACTTTGGTCAAGGTTTTTATTTATTTTTATTTTATTTCTTATTTTAATTGGAATAATTTAATTATAAAGATAACGGGTGAAATGTTTTAGTGGAAAGAGGGAAAAAAAAATCTTAACATTTTTAGTTTTTTTTTTAATGCAATTATTCATTAAAGGAACTTTGTAACCCCAACAGGAAGTTGAATTAAAACTGTCTTTACATTGTACTAGCAGCTTTGCTGGTCCTGTATGCTAATGTGCCGCTCAGTGTGCAGCTCAGAGTACGTGATAAGGGTGGGAGAGGTGTTTAACTGCCAGATAGCATTGCATGTCTTTACTTTAACCACTACATAGACAAATAAGCAAACTGTAAGCAAAGTCGTTAATTAATATGCGTGAGCTGCTCATTTACATATAAATGCAGCAGCGACAACAACATAGAATTTCCAAGGATTGGTTCACTTTAAAATAAAAAATGAGAACACAACATATAGCCACTTTTTCATGCTCTTTAAGAATAACCTAAAAAATAACTTGATTTTGGGGTGAGAGACCCTTTAATGACGATTCCATTTTATTTTTTAAGTGGAATATGTCTCAAAATCCTGAAAGCACTGGCAAGATTAGTGATCACATTTCCATTTTGCTGCCTTCCAGTTCTGCTCCACCCTCTTAGAAAGTTAATCAGCATAAACCAAAATTGCATTTAAAAAAAGGTGATAAAGTAGAGGCTGTATTTGTTTACTTTCTGAAGAAAAAAAAATGGAAAATAAAAATAAAAAAATATAATAATAATAATAATAATAATATATATATATATATATATATATATATATATATATATATATTATATATATATAATATTTTAAAAGGAGAACAAAAAGTTGTCATATGTGCTCAGCTCCATCAGTTAGAGGGTGGAAATAATATTGAAAATTTGTTTACATTTTTAAAATTGACCAAGAATTAACTTAGATATTGTCCTTTTAGTTTAACTCTGAAGCCGTCCAACAAGAATCTGTATAAATAATAAGACTAACTGTTACACATTGCATTATAGATTTACACTGTGTTGGAAAGCAGAGTGTGGTGTAGTGGTAAGTATACCAATTTTCATTGGTAAGTCATGGGTTCAAATCCCCTGCCTTCCATTTGTTTTTTGCTCAACTAATGTACATATATATATTAATAATGTCTGTGTTAATAAATGCATTAGTCAGTTGAAAAAAACAAATGGAATGTATTGATTTAGAACCAATGACTTACTAATAAAAATATTTTATGAAGCAACACACTCTGCTTTAAAAACTTTGTTTAAAAAAGTTAAACAAATTTCCTTATTAGAAAACACACACATTTTTATATATATATATATATATATATATATATATATATATATATATATATATATATATATATATATATATATATATATATATATACACACACATATACACACACACAAAGAGAGAGAGAGAGAGAAATAAAATAGTTTTTTTTCCTTGTTTTCGACATTCAAATGTGAACACAGATGTACTATTTATTTACTGCACTACTGTAAGGTGGAGGCTTCAATCTCTCTTTTGCCCATCATATATTAAAATGATTGTTGTGGTGAACTATCTAACCATAAGGTCCACAACACAAGCTGGGATCCCCCTCCACACTGATGTAACCTTGAAACGGCTGTCCCTGGGTGGAATGCCTAGCTTGTGTATAATCCAACCCTAGCTTTGCTCAAAGCTGTTTGATACAGCAGGCATATGCTTAAGGGAAGCCATGTATCATATGGTTATGGATTGCAAGAGCGAAGCTTTTGTGGGCACATTTGCATGTCCCTGCCAAAGTTCTCAGAGTGCAGTGTAATAACTGTATTTCTTGGAATTCTGGGCAAGAAGCAATTTTTTTTAACTTGTTTTAGACATTCAAATGTGAACACAAACATTATATATATTCATGAGAATGGAGAAAGGAGGAGCATTGATTAAGATTGCTAGATTTCTGATCACTTGTTTTCCATGGGGAAAATGCTCTTCTAAATGCATAATATACATTATTGGGAGTTCTGTCATTTTAAAAGTATAAAATCAAGAAAATTCTATACAAAGAGCATTACCTGAGGAGAATCATCAAATAAGCGCTGTGCGAGGTGGGAGAGGACGTCATCCACGGATTTTCCATTGCCGTACTGTATGACTGTACCCGTGGTTTGGATAACAGCTATACGGACTTTAGAGTGCTGGTGTGAAATGGTTTGCATTAGAGGTTTGATCAGAGACTCTGCCTGCATGTGAAAATGATCTGAAAAGAGACAACAAAAAAAAAATGTATGTTAGCAGAAACATTTACAAAATTACTGATATATTAGCAAAATGTACTGTTTATAATGACTCCAGCCCAAAATAATATTTATAAAATAAAGTGCTTGTCTTAACTCATTGAAAGTGTTCTGCACCATCATGTACAGCAATCAAAATCAAGTAGAAAATATGTAAAAAAAACAAAACAAAAAGTGTTATAACTTTTAAAAAAAGGAATACACTCTCAAATGGCAACCCGCTGCAGCAGACACAGTTTATTGCCATACGATTGTTATTTAGAACAGTCTGGGTGGTCTAAAATCATTTAAAACAGTGAAATATGAAACAATTCTAAAAGTATAAATATTTCCCCCCCCCTCAGTTTCCAGAGATCTGTTTGATGAGCAGCATTGCTAATTTGCATGTCCTTGAAAAATATGAGTGAGTATCTATATAACTTAACTTATGCATCACATAGGTTGGAAATAATGATTAATAGTGAACCAATTTTCAAGAACAGAAGTTGGAAATGTGAAATTTTAAAGTATGTGTATGTAGGTTGTACGGGGAGGGGGGAGGAGGTACACTGCCTGGTATAGAAGCTGTATGTGGGTATACAAGCTGTGCATGGGGGTCTACTACCTGGTATACAAGCTGTGCGTGGGGGTCTACTACCTGGTATACAAGCTGCGCGTGGGGGTCTACTACCTGGTATACAAGCTGCGCGTGGGGGTCTACTACCTGGTATACAAGCTGCGCGTGGGGGTCTACTACCTGGTATACAAGCTGCGCGTGGGGGTCTACTACCTGGTATACAAGCTGCGCGTGGGGGTCTACTACCTGGTATACAAGCTGCGCGTGGGGGTCTACTACCTGGTATACAAGCTGCGCGTGGGGGTCTACTACCTGGTATACAAGCTGCGCGTGGGGGTCTACTACCTGGTATACAAGCTGCGCGTGGGGGTCTACTACCTGGTATACAAGCTGCGCGTGGGGGTCTACTACCTGGTATACAAGCTGCGCGTGGGGGTCTACTACCTGGTATACAAGCTGCGCGTGGGGGTCTACTACCTGGTATACAAGCTGCGCGTGGGGGTCTACTACCTGGTATACAAGCTGCGCGTGGGGGTCTACTACCTGGTATACAAGCTGCGCGTGGGGGTCTACTACCTGGTATACAAGCTGCGCGTGGGGGTCTACTACCTGGTATACAAGCTGCGCGTGGGGGTCTACTACCTGGTATACAAGCTGCGCGTGGGGGTCTACTACCTGGTATACAAGCTGCGCGTGGGGGTCTACTACCTGGTATACAAGCTGCGCGTGGGGGTCTACTACCTGGTATACAAGCTGCGCGTGGGGGTCTACTACCTGGTATACAAGCTGCGCGTGGGGGTCTACTACCTGGTATACAAGCTGCGCGTGGGGGTCTACTACCTGGTATACAAGCTGCGCGTGGGGGTCTACTACCTGGTATACAAGCTGCGCGTGGGGGTCTACTACCTGGTATACAAGCTGCGCGTGGGGGTCTACTACCTGGTATACAAGCTGCGCGTGGGGGTCTACTACCTGGTATACAAGCTGCGCGTGGGGGTATACTACCTGGTATACAAGCTGCGCGTGGGGGTATACTACCTGGTATACAAGCTGCGCGTGGGGCTATACTACCTGGTATACAAGCTGCGCGTGGGGCTATACTACCTGGTATACAAGCTGCGCGTGGGGCTATACTACCTGGTATACAAGCTGCGCGTGGGGCTATACTACCTGGTATACAAGCTGCGCGTGGGGCTATACTACCTGGTATACAAGCTGCGCGTGGGGCTATACTACCTGGTATACAAGCTGCGCGTGGGGCTATACTACCTGGTATACAAGCTGTGCGTGGGGCTATACTACCTGGTATACAAGCTGTGCGTGGGGCTATACTACCTGGTATACAAGCTGTGCGTGGGGCTATACTACCTGGTATACAAGCTGTGCGTGGGGCTATACTACCTGGTATACAAGCTGTGCGTGGGGCTATACTACCTGGTATACAAGCTGTGCGTGGGGGTATACTACCTGGTATACAAGCTGTGCGTGGGGCTATACTACCTGGTATACAAGCTGTGCGTGGGGCTATACTACCTGGTATACAAGCTGTGCGTGGGGGTATACTACCTGGTATACAAGCTGTGCGTGGGGCTATACTACCTGGTATACAAGCTGTGCGTGGGGGTATACTACCTGGTATACAAGCTGTGCGTGGGGCTATACTACCTGGTATACAAGCTGTGCGTGGGGCTATACTACCTGGTATACAAGCTGTGCGTGGGGCTACACTACCTGGTATACAAGCTGTGCGTGGGGCTATACTACCTGGTATACAAGCTGTGCGTGGGGCTATACTACCTGGTATACAAGCTGTGCGTGGGGCTATACTACCTGGTATACAAGCTGTGCGTGGGGCTATACTACCTGGTATACAAGCTGTGCGTGGGGCTATACAAGCTGTGCGTGGGGGTATACTACCTGGTTTACAAGCTGTGCGTGGGGGTATACTACCTGGTATACAAGCTGTGCGTGGGGGTATACTACCTGGTATACAAGCTGTGCGTGGGGGTATACTACCTGGTATACAAGCTGTGCGTGGGGGTATACTACCTGGTATACAAGCTGTGCGTGGGGGTATACTACCTGGTATACAAGCTGTGCGTGGGGGTATACTACCTGGTATACAAGCTGTGCGTGGGGGTATACTACCTGGTATACAAGCTGTGCGTGGGGCTATACTACCTGGTATACAAGCTGTGCGTGGGGCTATACTACCTGGTATACAAGCTGTGCGTGGGGGTATACTACCTGGTATACAAGCTGTGCGTGGGGGTATACTACCTGGTATACAAGCTGTGCGTGGGGGTATACTACCTGGTATACAAGCTGTATGTGGGTATACTACCTGGTATACAAGCTGTATGTGGGTATACTACCTGGTATAGAAGCTGTCCGGGGGTATACTACGTGATATAAAAACTGTATAGCAGTATTCTACTATATGGGGTATACTACCTGGTATGCTCTTGGCATAGTTGCTGGCACACTTGCAGCTCTCTTTCTTCACATCAGGGAACGGGTCTATGATGGTTCTCTGCAGGATCCTGATCATCTCGTCCAGGTATGGCGTCAGCTTCTTCCCACACACCTCCACTGTCAGTGTCAGGAGCTCGGTCAGGGCCAGTCTCAGCTCCTCGGAGGGCTCCACTATCTCGGGGCTGGCCATGCGCTGTGTGACTGCTGGCATCATGTAGGGCAGTGCTTCCTCGGGCCTGGGCACGTTCCTAACACAATGGGTGATGATGAGGATAGATAGCTCCCTGCACTTCTCCATGGGGTCTGCCAGGCACCGGAGCAGCGGTTTCAGCAGTTCCCCGAACACCTCCTGCAGCAGCCCGCTGGATAGCTGCCTGTCCACAGCCTCCTGCTGGATAGCGCCCAGGGCCCGTCTCCTCGTACTCTTATTCTCATCGTTTAGGCAGTTAATATGCCGGGCCAGAGCCAGGGACACTTCACAGGCCGCACGTTGCTCACCCTCCGCCGCCATTACTGTAACCCTAGTAACCAGGCGCTCAGTGAAGACAACCAACGGCGCGTTCAAAGCAAACCAACTTTATTCACAAAATGACAACAAATCTATTTCCAGTTGACAGTCCTTGTTTTTACCATGGTAACCAACCGCGCGTTCAAAGCAGTGAAGCTTTATTAACAATGTAACTACAAAAGGGCAATAAAACTATGGTGAGGTTGGTAGCCACGGCTGTAACCATGGTGACTTACCGCAATGAATGGCGCTTTCAACACCCCTGCAACTTTATTTACCCAAGTATAAAAGTAGACAAGACAGCAATTTTCTAGTTGCTAAGCAACTCAAACTGGTTATAATATAGTCATCTTGATAGACTTTTATTACAGGGACACAGCAAAGGTTAACACTTTTAAAAAGGTTAAAAAGGTAGATATAAAAGTAAAAATGTCACTCTGGTCCCGGGTATAGCAATTGTTGCAAAATTACTTTGCTAGGAGCTTGGCTGTATAAGCAAACCCAGAAAATGTCAGCAACGTCAGTAGCATTATCTAAGGCGCCAACAGAGCGTCAGTAACTCATAGTAGGCCAACAGAAGGAGCTCACTTGGTATCATTACAGCTAAGCAAATGTAATCTTTATATCCTCTCCCATTTTCTGTAACGAATAAGAGAGGGTCTTCAGTCTAGGAGTATTTAGCTGCTACTTTAGCGTGCTGTCTATCTGAACTTTTGTACTTTAGCGTGCGGTCTACTCAAACTATTCTACTTTAGCAGGAGGTCTACTCAAACTATTCTACTTTAGCATGAGGTCTACTCAAACTATTCTACTTTAGCATGAGGTCTACCTGAACTTTTCTACTTTAGCATGATGTCTACTCAAACTATTCTACTTTAGCATGAGGTCTACCTGAACTTTTCTACTTTAGCATGATGTCTACTCAAACTATTCTACTTTAGCATGAGGTCTACCTGAACTTTTCTACTTTAGCATGAGGTCTACCTGAACGTTTCTACTTTAGCATGAGGTCTACCTGAATTTTTCTACTTTAGCGTGCGGTCTACTCGAACTTTTCTACTTTAGCGTGCGGTCTACTCGAACTTTTCTACTTTAGCGTGCGGTCTACCTGAACTTTTGTAATTTAGCGTTTGGTCTACCTGAACTTTTCTACTTTAGCGTGCGGTCTACCTGAACTTTTCTACTTTAGCGTGCGGTCTACCTGAACTTTTCTACTTTAGCGTGCGGTCTACCTGAACTTTTGTACTTTAGCGTGCGGTCTACCTGAACTTTTCTACTTTAGCGTGCGGTCTACCTGAACTTTTGTACTTTAGCGTGCGGTCTACCTGAACTTTTGTACTTTAGCGTGCGGTCTACCTGAACTTTTCTACTTTAGCGTGCGGTCTACCTGAACTTTTCTACTTTAGCGTGCGGTCTACCTGAACTTTTCTACTTTAGCGTGCGGTCTACCTGAACTATTCTACTTTAGCGTGAGGTCTACCTGAACTTTTCTACTTTAGCGTGAGGTCTACCTGAACTTTTCTACTTTAGCGTGCGGTCTACCTGAACTTTTCTACTTTAGCGTGCGGTCTACCTGAACTTTTCTACTTTAGCGTGCGGTCTACTCGAACTTTTCTACTTTAGCGTGCGGTCTACCTGAACTTTTGTAATTTAGCGTTTGGTCTACCTGAACTTTTGTACTTTAGCGTGCGGTCTACCTGAACTTTAGTACTTTAGCCTGCGGTCTACCTGAACTATGCTACTTTAGAGTGCAGTCCACCTTAACTATTCTACTTTAGTGTGCGGTCTACCTGAACTTTTGTACTTTAGCAGGCAGTCTACCTGAACTATTATACTTTAGAGTGCGGTCTACTCAAACTTTTGTACTTTAGCGTGCGGTCTACCTAAACTATTCTACTTTAGCAGGCAGTCTACCTGAACTTTTCTACTTTAGAGTACGGTCTACCTGACCTGAACGCTCTAACATACAGTCTAACAGGAAAAGATGCATAGAGACAGAGCGGAGGAATCAAAGCATGAGAGCATTAAGAAAGCAGGAAACTGCATGCTCGACAACTTCTAGCGAGTGACATCAGGATCTAGAGAACAGAGGTCTTTAATTCAGGGAGATTTATTCCGTTAGACCCTTACATTGCCAGCACTTTGACCTTTAATGACCATCATTATAAAGAGGAGGCTTACATATAATGCCCTCTCCCTGGTTTCTGAGTACCCTATACCCACTCTCATTTTAATCTTCATCTTCACCAAACCAGACCTGCCTGGCCCTAACACAGTGGTTGTGCTTGACCAGATGTTGTGTTTTCTGCAGTGAGGGGGATTGTGTGGGGCTCAGTGACACATTGTACAGTCAGTGACACACTTGCTTCTGATAGTGACTCAATGAGACACTGTACAGTCAGTATATCTTCTGAAAGCGACTGACAGTGACTCAAGTGACACATTGTACAGTGTGATATTGACTGACACATTGTACACTTATTGCGGTCAGTAGTGCATTGTGTATTCTGATAGTAAATGGTGAGACATTGTACAGTGTTGTATTGACTGTCAGTGTGTATCCTGTGATTGTGACACTGTACTGTCAATGTATCTTCTGAGAATGATTCAGTGACACACAGTATTGTGACTGTATATACTGTACTGTGATATTGACTCAGTGACAGGGTATATCCTGATAATGACTCATTAACACACTGTGATGAAAGTGTACATCCTGATAATGACTAAGGGACAGTGTTATATCATGATAGTAACGTAATTATTGTAATTACTCAGTGACAATGTACTGCCAGAGTATTTCCTCTCACAGTGACAGTGTGCTGTCAGTGTATCTCATGATAGTGATTTAATGATAGTGATTGCCCAGGGGCAGTGTACTGCCAGTGTGCTTCCTCTGATAGTGACAATGTACTGCCAGTGTATATCATGATAGTGACTCAGTGACAGTGTGCTGTCAGTGTATATCATGATAGTGACACAGTGACAGTGACTCAGTGACAGTGTGCTGTCAGTGTATATCATGATAGTGACACAGTGACAGTGTGCTGTCAGTGTATCTCATGATAGTGATTTAATGATAGTGATTGCCCAGGGGCAGTGTACTGCCAGTGTGCTTCCTCTGATAGTGACAATGTACTGCCAGTGTATATCATGATAGTGACTCAGTGACAGTGTGCTGTCAGTGTATATCATGATAGTGACACAGTGACAGTGACTCAGTGACAGTGTGCTGTCAGTGTATATCATGATAGTGACACAGTGACAGTGTGCTGTCAGTGTATATCATGATAGTGACTCAGTGACAGTGTGCAGTCAGTGTATATCATGATAGTGACACAGTGACAGTGACTCAGTGACAGTGTGCTGTCAGTGTATATCATGATAGTAACACAGTGACAGTGTGCTGTCAGTGTATATCATGATAGTAACACAGTGACAGTGTGCTGTCAGTGTATATCATGATAGTGGCTCAGTGACAGTGTACAGTCAGTGTATATCCTGATAGTGACTCAGTGACAGTGTGCTGTCAGTGTATATCATGATAGTGATTTAATGATAGTGAATGCTCAGTGACAGTGTACCCCCAGTGTGCTTCCTCTGATAGTGACAATGTACTGCCAGTGTATATCATGATAGTGACTCAGTGACAGTGTGCTGTCAGTGTATATCATGATAGTGACACAGTGACAATGACTCAGTGACAGTGTGCTGTCAGTGTATATCATGATAGTGACTCAGTGACAGTGTACAGTCAGTGTATATCAGGATAGTGGCTCAGTGACAGTGTACAGTCAGTGTATATCATGATAGTGACTCAGTGACAGTGTGCTGTCAGTGTATATCATGATAGTGACTCAGTGACAGTGTGCTGTCAGTGTACATCATGATAGTGGCTCAGTGACAGTGTACAGTCAGTGTATATCCTGATAGTGACACAGTGACAGTGTGTATATCATGATAGTGATTTAATGCTAGTGAATGCTCAGTGACAGTGTACCCCCAGTGTGCTTCCTCTGATAGTGACAGTGTACATCCTGATAGTGACTCAGTGACAGTGACACCCAGTCCCAGCCCTACAGATGCTTTGAGAACGAGGTCGTGTGACGTCATCACCGCATAGGATCCCCGGGCCCGAGCACCAACACCAACCGCCTGCACCGGGAGCCTCGCACCCGCCGCACCGCCCCCAGCCCCCCTGCAGCATCCACCCGCCCCTCCCACATCTCCTCCTCCCGGATACCTAACGGTAAGGAGCCTGGGCTGGGATCTGCATCAAAACAACACAATTTAATAAGGATACAATGTAACAGACACACAATGCAACAACAAGGGGCCTGGGCTGGGATCTGCATCACAATGACACAATGTAACAGGGATACAATGTAACAGACACACAATGCAACAACAAGGGGCCTGGGCTGGGATCTGCATCACAATGACACAATGTAACAGGGATACAATGTAACAGACACACAATGCAACAACAAGGGGCCTGGGCTGGGATCTGCATCACAATGACACAATGTAACAGGGATACAATGTAACAGGCACACAATGCAACAACAAGGGGCCTGGGCTGGGATCTGCATCACAATGACACAATGTAACAGGGATACAATGTAACAGACACACAATGCAACAACAAGGGGCCTGGGCTGGGATCTGCATCACAATGACACAATGTAACAGACACACAATGCAACAACAAGGGGCCTGGGATCTGCATCACAATGACACAATGTATAAGGGATACAATGTAACAGACACACAATGCAACAACAAGGGGCCTGGGCTGGGATCTGCATCACAATGACACAATGTAACAGGGATACAATGTAACAGACACACAATGCAACAACAAGGGGCCTGGGCTGGGATCTGCATCACAATGACACAATGTAACAGGGATACAATGTAACAGACACACAATGCAACAACAAGGGGCCTGGGCTGGGATCTGCATCACAATGACACAATGTAACAGGGATACAATGTAACAGACACACAATGCAACAACAAGGGGCCTGGGCTGGGATCTGCATCACAATGACACAATGTAACAGGGATACAATGTAACAGACACACAATGCAACAACAAGGGGCCTGGGCTGGGATCTGCATCACAATGACACAATGTAACAGGGATACAATGTAACAGACACACAATGCAACAACAAGGGGCCTGGGCTGGGATCTGCATCACAATGACACAATGTAACAGGGATACAATGTAACAGACACACAATGCAACAACAAGGGGCCTGGGCTGGGATCTGCATCACAATGACACAATGTAACAGGGATACAATGTAACAGACACACAATGCAACAACAAGGGGCCTGGGCTGGGATCTGCATCACAATGACACAATGTAACAGGGATACAATGTAACAGACACACAATGCAACAACAAGGGGCCTCGGATTGGGATCTGCATCACAATGACACAATGTAACAGGGATACAATGTAACAGACACACAATGCAACAACAAGGGGCCTGGGCTGGGATCTGCATCACAATGACACAATGTAACAGGGATACAATGTAACAGACACACAATGCAACAACAAGGGGCCTGGGCTGGGATCTGCATCACAATGACACAATGTAACAGGGATACAATGTAACAGACACACAATGCAACAACAAGGGTCCTGGGCTGGGATCTGCATCACAACAATAACAACACAATGACACAGTGATACAATGTAACAATCTCACAATGACACATCTGCAACAACAAGGGTCCTGGGCTGCGATGTGTATCACAATAATACAATTTAGCAAGGATACAATGTAACAGACACACAATGCAACAACAAGGGGCCTGGACTGGGCTGGGATGTGCATCACAACAATAGCAACACAATAACACAGTGATACAATGTAACAATCTCACAATGACACATCTGCAACAAGGAGCCTGGGCTGGGATCTGCATCACAATAATAACACACAATGTAGCAACATTACAATGTAACAATGATACAACAATCACACATCTGCAATACCCTCCCCCCCAATTAAACATAGCCCCCTGTGCCTTTAAAATAAAATAATAATATGCATGGGGCCTTCATGCAGGTAGCAAACACACACAGCCAGCACAGATATACACACAGGGATCTGGGTGCAGATACACACAGCAAGAGACACATTTATGGTCCTTCATAGAGAATGACAGGTTTTTATACTCAGATAAAAATATATGTTTATGCACAGAAACTGAAAAGTACTCACTCACATATGTTTGTGCACAGAATTTTAAAACAGGAATTAAAACAGATGTGTACACACTGAAATACGTATGTATTTGGGTTCAGAGACAGTCAGGTACACAGACATGTTTACACAGACAAAACACCAACACAATCATTTTTAGTGCACACTGAAAAACACACAGGCACAGACACACACACACACACAGTTGATTTCAGTATACACACAGATGTTTATACAAACTCCAGATACACAGATATCTGTGCACATAGATCATGTATACCCACAAGTGTTTATTAACAAGAATATGAAAAGTTGCTAATACACATACAAAAAAGACACATATTTGTGCAGTGACACATAGGGACAAACATTATTATTATTATCTTGTATTTGTATAGCGCCAACATATTCCGTAGCGCTGTACAGGGATAAACTGATGTATTTGCACATACAATGACAGATACACAGGTATGTTTACACACATGCTGTTATGAAAGAGAAAGATGCACATTATTTGCAGACTAGCGACTTGCCCGTCAAATATGACGGCAATACAATTTTAAACCTGGCAATGCTGTTTGCCACACAATGCGAGCCTCTCCCCCATCTACTTTACGGGGCTCTTGGGAGCCTCTCTCCACTCTCTCCCTCCCGTGTCGCTTTCCCCCTCTCCCTCCCCTGTGTCTTTTTCCCCCTCTCTCCCCCTCTCTCCCTCCCTCTGTCTCTTTGCCCCCTGCCCTGTGAGATTTTTCCCCTTATCTCCCTCCTCTGCGTCTCTTTCCCCCCTCTCTAACCACTGTGTCTCTTCCCCCCCACTCCCTCCCCTGTGTCTCTTTCCACCCCCTCTCCCTCCCCTGTGTCTTTTTCCCACTCTCTCCCTCCGCTGTCTCTTTGCCCCCTGCCCTGTGAGATGTTTCCCCTTATCTCCCTCCTCTGCATCTCTTTCCCCCCTCTCTAACCATTGTGTCTCTTCCCCCCCACTCCCTCCCCTGTGTCTCTTTCCATCCTACTCCCTCCCCTGTGGCTCTTTTCCCCGCACTCCCTCCCCTTTGTCTTTTTCATCCCTCTCCCTCCCCTGTGTCTTTCCCCTCCCTCTTCCTCCTCTGTGCTCTACGGGTCTGAAACCATTTGCGGGCTTTGGAAATTGATCAATTTCCCCAAGTCCGAAATGGTTTTCCCATTTTCTGCCTTGAAAAAAAATGACGTCTTTACAGCCACCATTTTTTTTCTCATTTAGCGTTTTCAGACCTCCAAAAAAAGCCAATTGAAGAATAACTTAGCTTTCAACCTCACTTACAGGGCCCCTGCCTCTCCGTGCTGTGTGTGAGGTCGTCAGGTCATTTTATAATCAATTGGCTTCTTTTGGGTTCCTCCAAACGGCTTCCGAGTTACAGGATTGAAAAAAAGGGCAGCCGTTAAAGCCCAAATTTTTTTAAAGTCTTGCGGACCTCGCGATGAGTGCCAAAGGCCTATGGCCTTAAGCGCTCATCGCGGGCCTCGCAATGAGCTCCTTTGGAGCTCAGTGCAAGCTTTTTCCTAAGTCTAAGTCGCACCTTCGGCGCTCATTGCACATCCGCAAGCCTGCATCTTCTAACATTGCATGACGACAACTCGCAATTACCACAACTATTATATGTGATAAAACATACAGTTTCTATATATAGATAAAAAGTAGAGGAGTTCAATTACATAAACACATGTTTTTTATGTAGAAATAGAGAAACCACAATATGTACACACTAAGACACATATAGATAACTGTACGCACACACCCGTTGTAGACATATACCCAAAAACATATACCAATAACCATTTGTTTTCAATGTTATACATTGCACTCCTTTGTTTTATATATATTATTATGCAATGGGAGATTGCTCAACAAAAAACTTGGATGAGCAGTTTTCTATATCTAGTAGTGTGAGCATAATTTTAGGATATATTCATGTAAAGAAATTATTTGCATACAAAATGTTGTTGTTCTGTCCTTCAGTTGTGTCCAACTCTCTATGACCATATGGATGCACCATGCAAGGTTTATGGTTATGCTTATCCATATGTTTTTTTTGCTGGTGTTTAAAACTGTGTCCTGCAAAATACATGTTTGTATATTTGGAAACTTTATTACTGTCACATCTTTCAGTGAGTTGACAACAAGTTTGTTGTCCACTGTGCTTGCAATCTACTTGATTACATTAGTTAGTAAAGCTACTGGTCTTATCCTCTTATGGTAGCGCAGCACAAGGCAGCAGCAGTGGCGGTGAGCATCCGCTAGATGGTGCTGCCGATATTCCTGTGCCATATCATAGAGTCAGGACTTAGGTAAACTGTTAGGGTGAGGGTTAGGGATAGGGTGAGGGTTAGGCTAACATTATAAGCTTAGACCTTCTCTCACATATCGGCATTGCTGCAAAATATCGGCAGCACCATCTAGCTGTTGGAGGCCGCACTGCAGCGGCGGACCTGTCCCGACACATAACAGGATAGATCCATGCTACTTGTACAACTGTTTACCCATGCAAACAATGGAATATTATTAAAGGACTACTGTAGATCAGCAAAATCTTCACATGTATGTGAACTATGGAACAGACTAACAGCATTAGCAGCTGTGTAAACAAGGAGCACAAAGGTATTCTTAGAGAAAATCATCATTTTAGCAGACTATGCTAGTGCATGGAAGCTGCCATGACGGTAACA
Organism: Discoglossus pictus; assembly: GCA_027410445.1. Classification (NCBI taxonomy): domain Eukaryota; kingdom Metazoa; phylum Chordata; class Amphibia; order Anura; family Alytidae; genus Discoglossus; species Discoglossus pictus. Next base: position 82,383,324 of record CM050172.1, read on the forward strand.
TTTCCTTTTCAAGGCACGAGGAGGCAATTACAGTTGTTGATTTTTTTACATTTTGTATTAGAAATATAATTTTTTAGGCATATAAGTATATTGTTTTTCTTCCTGTATTCTGAATGGTGGGGGGCTTCACTCACTCTTTTGCTCACTAGTAACTTAGTTTTTGGCTGAAACATTTTTTATAGAATTGTGTGTTTAGCCGATGTACAGTTCCAATGCTGACATCACTAATGATGTCATCAGGTTCATGCATATTAGAGATCTAACATCTTTGATGACATCAGCTATTTGTTTTTTTTATGCACATGACATGCTCTCTCCTGCCAGTTACTAACCCCCCATACAAAGGGAGGATCTGATTAATAGCATCATTGCTATAAGATACTTTTTTTTCTTGAGAATTAATAAAATGCACCCCATGGCTCCTAAAATGTTATTGCTTGCTTCTAAAATGTTTTAATTTTGTATACATATATTTACATATATTTTGCATATCCTGGCTGCTAAAAAAGTTTGTGGGCTCTAAATTAGTCAAAACCTGTTTTTAATAGCATTTTAATAGCCTTAAAAACTGTTTATGCATTGTATTACCAATAAAATATTACTGAGATATTTAGCATTGTTTGTTCAACTCACTTATGCTAATGTGGCTTGATAAGGGCATGGGGGATCTAACTGCATGATAACATCAAAGAAGCTTGCTTTTGCCACCATATAAAGAAACAAACACACAGTGCTACTAATTAGAACTTTAAAGCAGCTAATTACTATTCAGCAATTGCTCATTTGCATAATAATGCCAAATAAACAGTGCTGGATATATATCAGGAATAATTAATTTTGGAAAATAAATGTTTTGTACAATATATACATATATATATATTCATGCTCTTAGAAAACAACAATGACAACAACTTGATTTAGGGGTGAAATGGACATATTAGATGTATATTATGGGGGTGGGTGGGGGATTTATCTGTGCACAAAGCTGCTTCTGGGCTCACTCAGAGAGCCTGGAGGAACAGTGTGCACTAACAACCCCCCCCCCCCCCCCCTTAATAATTTGCATCTAAGCCTCTTATAGTGATTCAGCAGCAAAGGAGGAAAGTAGTGCTTGATCAAAGCTGCAAATGGAGTCACATGAAATAAAAATAGTTACTTTTTTTTATTTATTTTTAATATTATACTCATTTTTTGGCATACGGCCTACAAGGGCAGCACGCCTTTTAACACAAAAAACTTCCATACAATGATATATTTAATTAATTAATTAATATCTCACCAACAGTATACACATTAATTTTATTCACAGTGCAGTATGCCATAGGAATTCAATGAATTAAGTAATAATACCAGCAATACACAAAATTCACAATGAGGTGAGAAATCTTGAAATAGAGGGGTATATGGGTAAATAAATAACAACTAAAACCTACGCACATATTATAAAAAGAAAAAAACAATAAAACCAACAAACGAAGAGATTAATACTAATATAATGCAATTACCAACAAAAAACTATAACTTTATTGAAATAATTATAAACAATGACACTATTAAAATGGAAAGTAAAGTAAAAATAACAATTGGGATAGAAAGTTTTGTGCCCTCAAAGGGGACCTCCTACCTGGAAGGTTTAACAGATGTTGATAACTCAAAACTAGCTGCTTCCCTAAAACTTTAAAGAAGAAAAAAAAGCTTGAAATAATAAATATTATTATTTTTATTTATTTTCCATTTTAATAGCATCACTGTTCATAATTATTTCAATAAAGTTCTTTTTTTTTTTTTGTTGGTAATATTATAAAAAAAAGTATCATAACAAATTGATGGTTTATTTTTTTTAACTTAATTGTTTCTATTCATAGGAACCAGATAAAAGGCATAAATGTGTTTAAAATACAAATATTTATATTAATTACAAATGCACATTTAATTTCAAGCAAGCAAACTAGAAAGAGCTTCTTGGTCCGCCTGTTATCATCAGCTCCTGAAAGAAATTGTATGGGCTGGACCTAGTTCTGCTGAAGTCATTTATCAAACTAGTACTCCTTTGGCAAGTTGTTCCGGTGACCAGCTAACTTGTGAAAGTAGAGATACAGGACCAGAACTCTCCATTGAAATAACATTTGTCATTGAAGTCAGTGTTTAAAGTACTTGTTTGATTAATGATCTCAGCAGATGTCTAATAATTTCAGGTGGATTAGAGCGATTTGCATCTGTTTGATCTGAAAAACCTGAATAGTACACTATACTATATTTTTAAATAAAAAAACAATATTCATTTAATTGTGTGATTATAGTTTACTATATTTTATTTGATGCATACTGCTTTAAGGACACTGTCAACTATTTCTTTCTAGGATTTGTTTACTACAATCGCACAAAGATGGCCGCTTCAATGTCTAATATAGAAGATGAAAGCTTAAAGGGCTGTGAGATCTACGTTCAAAAATTCAATATTCAGCAGATTCTGAAGGAATGCATCGTAAACCTGTGCATTGCAAAACCAGACCGCCCCATGAAGTTTCTGAGAGAGCACTTTGAAAAGCTCGAGAAGGTTAGTGGCTTCATGGTTGTCTTTATTTTATTATTTTCAATGTATCCACCAGAACTGGATTTACATCTCAGGTGCCCATACCCTCCCTTTCCCTTTCTCCCACTCCCCCTCTCTCCCTATCTAACTTTTATCTCTCTCTCCCTTTCTCCCTTTTATCTCTCCCTTTCTCCCTTTTATCTCTCCCTTTCTCCCTTTTATATCTCTCTCTCTCACTCTTTCTCCCTCTCTCCTCCTCTCTCCCTCTTTCTCCCCCTCACTCTCCCTCTCTCCCCCTCTCTCCCTCTTTCTACCCTCACTCTCCCTCTCTCTTTCTCTTTCTCCTCCTCTTTCTCCCCTTCTCTCTCCTCTCTCTCTCTCCCTTTCTCTCCCTCTCCCCACTCTCCCTCTCTCTCACACTCCCTCTCTCTCCCACTCGCCCTCTCTCCCACTCCCCCCTCGCTCTCTCTCCCCTCCCTCTCTCTCTCCCTCTCTCTCCCACTCCTCCTCTCTCCTCCTCTCTCCTCTCTCTCCCTCTCCCCACTCTCCCTCTCTCTCCCTCTCCCCACTCTCTCTCACACTCCCTCTCTCTCACACTCCCTCTCTCTCCCACTCGCCCTCTCTCCCACTCCCCCCTCTCTCTCCCCTCCCTCTCTCTCCCTCTCTCTCCCACTCCTCCTCTTTCCTCTCTCTCCCACTCCTTCTCTCTCCTCTCTCTCCCTCTCTCCCCTCACTCTCTCTCCCACTCTCCCTCCCTCTCTCTCTCTTTCCCACACTCCCTGCCTCTCTCCCCCCCTCTCTTTCTCCCTCCTCTCTCTCCTCTGTCTCTCCCTCTCCCTCTCCCTCTCTCCCCTCTCTCTCTCCCTCTCCCGCCCGCCCACCCTCCCTTCCTCTCTCTCTCTCTCCCTCTCCCTCTCTCCCCTCTCTCTCTCCCTCTCCCGCCCACCCTCCCTTCCTCTCTCTCTCTCTCTCCCTCTCCCGCCCACCCTCCCTTCCTCTCTCTCTCTCTCTCTCTCTCCCGCCCACCCTCCCTTCCTCTCTCTCTCTCTCCCGCCCACCCTCCCTTCCTCTCTCTCTCTCTCCCGCCCACCCTCCCTTCCTCTCTCTCTCTCTCCCGCCCACCCTCCCTTCCTCTCTCTCTCCCGCCCACCCTCCCTTCCTCTCTCTCTCTCTCCCGCCCACCCTCCCTTCCTCTCTCTCTCTCTCCCGCCCACCCTCCCTTCCTCTCTCTCTCTCTCCCGCCCACCCTCCCTTCCTCTCTCTCTCTCTCCCGCCCACCCTCCCTTCCTCTCTCTCTCTCTCCCGCCCACCCTCCCTTCCTCTCTCTCTCTCTCTCCCGCCCACCCTCTCTTCCTCTCTCTCCCTCTCCCGCCCACCCTCCCTTCCTCTCTCTCTCTCTCCCGCCTACCCTCCCTTCCTCTCTCTCTCTCTCCCGCCCACCCTCCCTCCCTCTCTCTCTCTCTCCCTCCCTCCCTCTCCCGCCCACCCTCCCTTCCTCTCTCTCTCTCTCCCCCTCTCCCGCCCACCCTCCCTTCCTCTCTCTCTCTCTCCCCCTCCCTTCCTCTCTCTCTTTTCCCCCTCCCACTCTCCCTCTTTCTCCCCCACTCACTCTCTCTCTCTCCCTCTCTCTCATTTCTTTCACTTAGTTAATAATCTCAATATGGACCACATTAAAACGTGGAGACAAAGATGGTCACATGAAATAAAAAATATAGTATAAAATTGCTGTCCTTGTATGAAGCATAGATGCTACTTTACTGTGGGATATTAGCAGATTTCCTGCACAATCTGACACATCATTTTGCAGAATATTCAGTTATCACTATATAGCAATTATATCGTCCACAATCTATCTATTTTATTTGTTTGCAGTGTGATAGAATATGTCCCAATTCACTATTTTTTCCAGTAACATAGTTTCTACTGGAAGAGACGGGGTTAAGGGATAACCAGTATATTGTATCTTGCTCCTGCTGCTCTGATTGGTTCCTTATATCCAGCCTGAACGTCACTGGAAAATCTCATCTCTGTGATCCTTCCTAGAAGACTGATTGACCTTATACTGGTGTCTGTGACTTAGTGGATGTTGTTCTTTTGCCCGTAACACCTCTCAGGATGATATGAAATGAAGACAGAAAGTTTCTCATTCAGCCAACCAGAGAGGAGCTTTGTTATTCCCACCCAATGTGTGTAAGGCATAGAAACATGCAATTAAAATCTTCAGTGCTTGAACATGGGCCTCCTGCAGAGCCGTTGAAACATTTTATAGAACAAAACATAGTTGTGTTGATCCATACACAGCACTATAAATGGAAAAGAGTGTTGGTAAACCACATTTTAGAAACTTACTATCTCATAAGATACTTAAAAGTTTAAGATTCTTTCTTATGAAATTCCTCTTGTTGCCCATAAGCACCTGCCTACTCTGCCTATTGGTAGCTCCAGCCCTGTGTATTCCTTTTTATGTTGTATAATGGTTAGAGGAATGTGAAGCTGGGAGCTGCTGATGCTATTCATTTTGTATAATGAAAACCAACAGCAAACCATTGTTTAAGTGAGCTAACGTTGCAAATTTGAACAATTGTAATTCATTTTTTAAGTGAATTTGCTGTAATTTGATCTAATCCAATGCTCACAACTAAACCTTGGAGGAAATAGATGACATTTGAAAGCAAATAAGAAAGGGGGATATAGGAAGCAAATGGGCTTAATAATGAAAGACAAGTCACTATGTTTTTAGGGTTGGAGGTACAGTGGCCCTAAGTACATATAGGACAACTGTTGATTGGGAAAACTGTATTATGTTTGTAAAGCTGTAACTAGCAGCAGTGGGCATAAAAGCTTTTTTTATGTAAACTCTTTAGTTCAGTAGACTCTGCTTGTGCCTGAAGGATGCCATGTTTGTGTCTATCACTGTTGCTGCTGGCTTGAATTCTGACTGGGTGGATCCTCATAATCTTTATTTTCAGTTCTGAAGTGACTATTATTATGACTCATTGGTGGATATAGATAGAATTCCAATATGTAACCCTCCCTTCCTCTCATAGACTCACAACCCCCCCTCTCCCTGCCATAGGCTCACGACCCCCCCCCCCCCTGCCATAGGCTCACAAACCCCCCTTCCTCCCATAGGCTCATGACCGCCCCCCACACACTCCCTCCCATAGACTCACAACCCCCCTCCCTCCCATAGGCTCACAATCCCCCCCCCTCCCTCCCATAGGCTCACAATCGCCCCCCCCTCCCTCCCATAGGCTCACAAACCCCCTCCCCCCTCTCTCCAAAGGGCTCACAAACCCCCCTCCCTCCCATAGGCTCATGAACCTCCTCTCCCTCCCATAGGCTCTTGCACCCCCTCCTTCCCATAGGCTCATGAACCCCCTCCTTCCCAAAGGCTCATGAACCCCCTCCTTCCCATAGGCTCATGAACCCCCTCCTTCCCATAGGCTCATGAACCCCCTCCTTCCCATAGGCTCATAAACCCCCCTCTTTCCCATAGGCTCATAACCCCCCCTCCTTTTCATAGGCTTATGAACCTCCCCTCCCTCTCATAGGCACATGTACCTCCCCTCCCACCTATAGACTCATGAACCCTGCCTCCCATAGGCTCCAGCCCCCCCCCCCCCTCCCATAGGCTCATGAACCCCAGCACACCAGGCCCATCTATTGTTATGTTTCTGGTTGTACTTATCCACAATGTTTTCATGGAACAGACCCTCGAGTGGGTTGCCAGCTCCTTCTCCAGTGGACTGCAATTTGTCTGACCTCTCTGCTATAACTGCTTCATAGCTACTTCACTGCTAATATTGTTAGCTTCCTACATACTCCACGAACATGTGATTTTTTTTCTAGTCTACAGTGTTCCTTTATTGTTTATTATTATGACTCATTGGTGGATATAGATAGAATTCCAATATGTAACCCTCCCTTCCTCCCATAGACTCACAACCCCCCCTCTCCCTGCCATAGGCTCACGACCCCCCCCCCCCCCTGCCATAGGCTCACAAACCCCCCTTCCTCCCATAGGCTCATGACCGCCCCCCACACACTCCCTCCCATAGACTCACAACCCCCCTCCCTCCCATAGGCTCACAATCCCCCCCTCCCTCCCATAGGCTCACAATCGCCCCCCCTCCCTCCCATAGGCTCACAAACCCCCTCCCCCCTCTCTCCAAAGGGCTCACAAACCCCCCTCCCTCCCATAGGCTCATGAACCTCCTCTCCCTCCCATAGGCTCTTGCACCCCCTCCTTCCCATAGGCTCATGAACCCCCTCCTTCCCAAAGGCTCATGAACCCCCTCCTTCCCATAGGCTCATGAACCCCCTCCTTCCCATAGGCTCATGAACCCCCTCCTTCCCATAGGCTCATGAACCCCCTCCTTCCCATAGGCTCATAAACCCCCCTCTTTCCCATAGGCTCATAACCCCCCCTCCTTTTCATAGGCTTATGAACCTCCCCTCCCTCTCATAGGCACATGTACCTCCCCTCCCACCTATAGACTCATGAACCCTGCCTCCCATAGGCTCCAGCCCCCCCCCCCCCCCCCTCCCATAGGCTCATGAACCCCAGCACACCAGGCCCATCTATTGTTATGTTTCTGGTTGTACTTATCCACAATGTTTTCATGGAACAGACCCTCGAGTGGGTTGCCAGCTCCTTCTCCAGTGGACTGCAATTTGTCTGACCTCTCTGCTATAACTGCTTCATAGCTACTTCACTGCTAATATTGTTAGCTTCCTACATACTCCACGAACATGTGATTTTTTTTCTAGTCTACAGTGTTCCTTTATTGTTTGGAATGGGGGTCCAGGGCAAAATGATCCCTCATGAATGATTTGCTTTAAAATATATTTCCATGCCTCTTTAAGAAGGAATCTAAATGCTATGTATTTTGAAACAACCTAATTACTCCTACGTGTTTCTAAATTTGTCATTCTGCTTTTTTATTTGTAATGTGTCTTTAGTGTGCCTATATAAGTGAGTAATGAACAATATGCTATATTTAGAAGTAAAGATTGTATATTAGGGAACCAAAGTGATGCTGGATTTAGTAGTCTTTAAAGGGTCACTTAATTCATGCCAATGTAAAGATCTCTTAACAGCATGTTCAAAAACTTCTTTCAGATATTTTTTGATTAAATGTATGTTTACATGTGTCACTGGCAAGCTGCCAGACATCGACAGAAAACTCCAGAGCAGAGGAAAACTATAGTTAACCCATTATAAATGTGCATAGAAAGGAGCGTTAGAATCTTTGAAATACGTTATTTGTGGGTTAACTGCTGGGATGTAGGATTCCTGAATGCCAAGAAAAACATATAACTCATTCTCTGAACCATGTTGTCGTCAGATGTCATTAATCATGGAATTGTAAACAGACCTTAAACTTTCATTTTTTTTTATCTGTTATAAATGTAATTAAGGAAAGAAAAATATAATTTTAAGATACAATTATGGTGAGGTAACTGGCCCTTTAATTGAGAAATGCATTCATTATTTTGAGGATAATCATGATACTATATTTTCAATCCAACACAAAGTTATCTGAATATTAAGTATTCTTGTTTCTTGTTCTCCTGTGGTTTAAAAGTCCACAATTATGTTTCATTAGGTTAAGAATTGGTTACCAATAAAAGCAGTATTAAAAAAAATAATTAAAACTAACATTTGAACAGTTCTCGGTCACAGAATCCCATTTTAAACAGACATGGATGCAATGCGTTTTTACTGCATTTAATAGAGCAGTTGTGGTTTTCCTGTTTAAAAGTCACTGAAACTAGCTAGAAGTACATGGAACATACATTCATCTTTAGATTTCATTGGTTGGACAAGTATGACACATACAGCTGTATTACTGCTCATTGGCGGACAGGGGCAAAGCCCCGGATCACTTAAGCACTTGAATATTTTTTTCTGCTTTGCAAAATGTTTTCATTGCCACTTTAACAGTTCTCAGCCACAGAATCTCATGTTCTCATCTCATCTGTAAGTTAGTTATTAGTTATCAAATCGCATGTTAACATTTCTCAACAGTAGAATCCCATGTTCTCAGAATATAATCCCATGTTAACAGTCCTCGGCAGTAAAATCCCATGGTAACAGTGAACTGAAATAGGATATCATGTTGACAGTTCTCTATCATAGAATCCCATGTTGACAGTTCTTAGCCATAGAGCTTTGTGTTGATAGTTCTTGGCCATAGGGTCCCATGTTGACAGTTCTTAGCCATAGAGCCTCGTGTTGACAGTTCTCTACCATAAAATCCCATGTTGACAGTTCTTAGTCATTGAGTCCCATGTTGACAGTTCTTAGCCATAGAATCCCATGTTGACAGTTCTTAGTCATTGAGTCCAATATTGACAGTTCTTAGCCATAGTATCCCATGTTGACAGTTCTTAGTCATTGAGTCCCATGTTGACAGTTCTTAGCCATAGAATCCCATGTTGACAGTTCTTAGTCATTGAGTCCAATATTGACAGTTCTCTACCATAGAGTCCCATGTTGACAGTTCTCTACCATAGAATTCCATTGTTGAAAGTTCTCTACCATAGAATCCCATGTTGACAGTTCTTAGTCATAGAATCCCATGTTCTCATCTCATCTGTAAGTTAGTTATTAGTTATCAAATCGCATGTTAATATTTCTCAACAGTAGAATCCCATGTTCTCAGAATATAATCCCATGTTAACAGTCCTCGGCAGTAAAATCCCATGGTAACAGTGAACTGAAATAGGATATCATGTTGACAGTTCTCTATCATAGAATACCATGTTGACAGTTCTTAGCCATAGAGTTCCATGTTCACAGTTCTTAGCCATAGAGCTTTGTGTTGATAGTTCTTGGCCATAGGGTCCCATGTTGACAGTTCTTAGCCATAGAGCCTTGTGTTGACAGTTCTCTACCATAAAATCCCATGTTGACAGTTCTTAGTCATTGAGTCCCATGTTGACAGTTCTTAGCCATAGAATCCCATGTTGACAGTTCTTAGTCATTGAGTCCAATATTGACAGTTCTTAGCCATAGTATCCCATGTTGACAGTTCTCTACCATAGAGTCCCATGTTGACAGTTCTCTACCATAGAATTCCATTGTTGAAAGTTCTCTACCATAGAATCCCATGTTGACAGTTCTTAGTCATAGAATCCCATGTTGACAGTTCTTAGTCATTGGGTCCAATGTTGACAGTTCTTAGCCATAGAATCCTATGTTGGCCGTTCTTAGCTATAGAATCCCATGTTGACAGTTCTCTACCATAGAATCCCATGTTGACAGTTCTTAGCCAAAGAGTCCCATGTTGACAGTTCTTAATCATAGAGTCCCATGTTGACAGTTCTTAGCCATAGAGTCCCATGTTGACAGTTCTTAGCCATAGAGTCTCAGGCTGACAGTTCTTAGCCATAGAATCCCATGTTGACAGTTTTTAGCCATAGAGCCTCGTGTTGACAGGTCTTAGCCATAGAATCCCATGTAGACAGTTCTTAGCCATAGAGTCCCATGTTGACAGTTTTTAGACATAGAGCCTCGTGTTGACAGGTCTTAGCCATAGAATCCCATGTAGACAGTTCTTAGCCATAGAGTCCCATGTTGACAGTTCTTAGCTATAGAGCCTTGTGTTGACAGTTCTCAGCCATTTAATCCCATGGTATAAGTTCTCAGCAGTAGAATCCCATAGAATATTTGAGATTCCCAGTGACAGAACATCCCAAAACTATGATCTGTGACTGGAGTTATGTTTTTATGCGATGCTTTATATTAGCAGGAGTAAAGCATGATGAGCAAGGTGACTATAACTTGCTTGTGGGGCATATTTAGAGTAAATTGACATGTTAAAAAGTATTTGTTTTTTACTTTAAAGTACTCTGGGTAACTCTGTAAAGTTGATTGAATAAAAGTGTGTAAAGTAAAAAAAAAAACTTTCTGGATCGCTATCTTGTTGTGATTGAGGAGTTTGTATACCTCAATGAAGCTGTGAGCTACACCATGTAGGGTCACCCAAGATGGGCAGGTCATAGCAGAGAGAACAGACAAATCGTGTAGAAGGAACTGGCAACTCACTCCAGTATCTTTGCCAAGAAAACCTTATGGATAAGCATGACCAGTGACATAATTATGCTTGGCATGCTGCGGTACATAGGGTCACGAAGAGTCTGACACAAATAACAATATTGGCAGGGGTAAAGCATGATGAGCAAGGTGACAATTACTTGCATCTAGGGCAAATTTATGGTAAATGGACATCTTAAAAAGTATGTGTTTTTGCTTTAGTGTAACATCTTTTCATATGATTTTGATGATATCATGAGACAAGAAAGCAATTTCTTCAACCTGTAATTATTATTATTATTATCTTTTATTTGTAGCACGGCAATATATTACGTAGCGCTGTACAGGGGTTAAGAAAAAGGAAATGTACAACATTATACAAATATTAACAACTGTAGAAAATGGAGAGCCCTGTTTTGAGCTTCGAGTCTTGTAAAATCGCTTTTTCCCAAAGCATATATGAATTTAAGAGGCAGAGACCTGGAGAGGGCAGACAAGGAATAGCAAGGGTCAGGAAGGAAGTGAGAGTTACATAGAAAGGTGTGAAAAGTTTGAAGGTTATTCATTACTTGGAGAGGGAAGGGATCTGATGTAAAGCCATTGTGAAGTGAATGGCTCTAGTATGCAATATGTTATCTGCCCCTAGTGGTCAGATAATGTAAACTGTGGGAAACTCAGGTTACACACAATTTGACCACAGCTTAACTAAAAGTAGCTCGTTGGAGCGTAAGAGAGAAGGAGTTGAAAAGAAGAGCCCAAGGAAAAGGCAGGGGCATAAAGGAAGAAGGAGGCAAGAGGAAACATTGTGTAAAGGATTAATATGACTAGTTAGCAGGTGTTGCTAATTAATCAGCTGTAAAAAAATAGTGTGAATCAATAAATTAAGAGTAACCAGTGGTGGGTGGGTGAGGGGCAGGGAGGGAGGGGATTGGGCTGAAGAAATCAGAGAGACAGACCAGGGAGGCAGAGTGAACAATATGGTGTCTGGAAGAGAGTGGAAATGGCTTTAGAATGTGGGAGTTACCGGCTGTAAACACAGGGTTGTTAGAAGTTTATGCAAATAATGGTGGGAGGGCACAAATAATTACAGAGGTACACAATTTAATCCAGGGAAATTAACAATGTCAGTAGTTATACTAACAAATATAATGATAATAATTAATAATCAGTAAATGTAGCAGAAGTCTTCAGTTCTCAATACCTTAGCTGTGGAAATGTAGCAGTAATCCACTATTTAATAAAACTATGATAGTAAGCTTTTACCTCTGTAAACAGGGGCGGAGCTACCAGTGGTGCAGGGGGTGCAGTGCAGTACTGTGTAATTTTTATTTTCCATTTAATTTTTTTTCTGTAGAGCATTTCTACTGTAGCTCCAAGTGGTGGCAGTGTTGAGCAGTGCAGCATGCTGTGGATGTGTATCAGGGAAGAGGTGAGAGAGCAAGGGCTGGGTGACAGCAAAGTACAGGTGGATGAGTTATCTGAGGTGGATGTCGAGAGGACCTGGTGCTTTGTAGCGATATGCATATATATGTGTGTGCTTCATGCAGACAGGAGGTAATGGAAGGGGAGCAGCTATGGAAAGGAGTCTTATGGGAAGTGATCTTAGAAAGGGGAGCTGTTATGGGAAGGGGTCTTGGGACGTGCACTTGGGGTAGGGGGTCCAAAATTATTTTTTGCACCAGGGCCCTCCATTCTCTAGCTCCACCACTGCCTGTAAAGTTGCTTGAATAAAAGTGTGCAAAGTAAATAAAAGCAAAACAATTATATATTGTAGACCTAATTTATATGTTGATACCCAGAATCCTTAGCTACAGTGGAATCAAGGTATAATGAGAAAAGTGGTCTTCTGACCTGCTCAGGACATGTACATTTGCTTAAAAGCATTTCTATCCATTTGTAAAAATGTATTATACAAATGTAAATACCACCTCTCAGATTTTTCCCACTACCTGTCTACTGATTGAAGCCTTAGTCACCTCGGTTACTTAGTTTGCCTCAAAATTCCTCCCATTAGTCAACAGGGCAAATGCAGTTCTTCTTTTTTTCTGATGAGGTAGATGCCAAATGTCAAGAGACACTGACAACCCAAAGTCGGCTTCACCTTACACAGCATAAAAAAAATGGCTGTACATTGTACTAGCCATTTCTCTTGAGTAAATCAATCTTAATATATTCACCTTTGTTTGTTCCACGCCATATGCTAATTTGTTAAGAGGTATCTAATGCATGATAATATCAGAGCATATTGTTTGTGCCACCACAGAAACAAACAAGCAGACTGTGTAACAAATTAGCACATAAAAGCAGCTAATTAGTATTCTTGAGCATAATAAGGCAGGACAAACATTGCTGAACGTACCAGCTATCGTATTTGTAGGAGGCGAAAAAAATCGGGGGGGAATTAATTCAACATTACTCCCAGGACAGGAAGCAGCTGGTGCAATGCACTGGAGCCCTGCTCTGTGGGATACCCATTGCTGCAGTGGCTTGTCAAAAACACTTTTTTTTTTTTAATTTATTTTTATTTGTTTGTTTAATTTTTTAATGCCTTTGCTACCACCAATATAATGAAACATGATGGGTCAAAGATTTTTGGGAAAAACATACTGCTCCTCTAGTGGCCAAATCTGGTAATGCATGATTAAGTTTCATTTTGCTATTTTTTGGGTCCCCTATTCATTTAATCTGTGTGAGGGGGGGGGGGGGGGATTTAACCCCCTCAGGCCCCCAGTTTGTATGCCCATGCAAGCTATCATTTAGATTTGAAATAAAATTGCCCAGTAAAATGTGTAACCAATTTTTCATATTCTTAATAACTTGACAGGGCCCCTTTAATACAAGGTAAGATTCACACAGATTGATATTGAAAGCATAGTAGATAAATGGCCCCCCAGTAGAAGTGATAGGGACAGTTAATGAATTTAAGCACGCCAGGGATAAACATAAGGCTATCCTGAGGCTTAAGTAAGCCATACTTTTAGGTAGATTGCATAGACAATCTCAATTGACCTTTTTGGTTGTTATCTGCTGTCAAATCGATGTTTCTGTATTTTCAGTTCTCCATTGGGGTGTCTAGCAGTTGTTTTTATGCTGTATGCCAGTATATCAGTTCATAGGTTATTGTTCATCAGATCAACTTCCTGAGATGGGAGCAGACTTTGAATTGAGCCAATGACAGGCTGTGTCTCGGACTTGGTTGTTGAATTGCTGCTGGGACACAGCCTGTCATTGGCTAGTACACATAGTGCTATAGATACATTGTATATACATGAGCTACAGTGAGCAGAGCTATGTAGGGACTATTTGGAAGGTTTCAGTAAATAAAAACAGTGCACTTAAGCATTTGTTAATAAAATGATATTTAAACTTGAGACTTCCCCGTCAAAAAATGACGGCAATAGAATTGTAAGTCAAGGAATGCTGTTTGGCACACAAAGTAGGTGTTTTGGTTGTGTGAGTACCTTCTGCACTCATTGAAGCCATGTGCTGAGCGCCTTTGGCCAAAGGCGCTCATTGCGAGCCTCTGGGTTGGTGTATTTTTGGTAGTCAGAGCCCCTTTGGCGCTGATTGCAAGGTCCATGCTTATCGCCTTTTGGTGGTCATTGCAAGGTTCTCCTCTGGTGTAGTTTTGCTCCTCTGAGCACCCTTGGCGCTCCTTGTGAGGCGTGCGGGGAACGGCTTTGGTGTTTATTGCGATACTGTCGTATGGTGTTTTGTAATTTTTTCGGTATATGTATTTTTGTAATTATAATTAATTAATTACTGAACTGATAAATTAATATACTTTACCTATTTGTAATTAATATATGCAGCAACCAATATGCTGAAGAGCTAACAATCTGTTTTGATGTTCCTGCAGCATATAATGTAGATTTTCAGTGTTGGTCACTTGAGGTGTAAGTGTCAGCAATGTGTGCAGTGTGTAGTGTAAATAGGCTGCGTGCGCGAGGGGAAACCGTTTGTGTAGCTGTGTAGTTCCGCATTTTGTAAGTTCGTGTTGTAAAATGGTGGTGATTGTGTATGATGCATGCAGGTGTGGATGATTTTACATCCTTCCTAATAATGTTTTTTGTAGCTCGTATGGGGTTGTGTAAAAGTTGTATGTGCCTGGCGTTGTTTTGGGGTTTTAGGGGTCGTGAAGCCTCGTTTTCATTTTTTTCGGTACCCATTTTTTCTCTCGCTTAGTGGATTTTCGAGTGCCTAAACTCTTGAAATTGGACTTAAATTGAGGTGTAACCTCACTTCCAGACGTCCTGGTTTGTTGTGCGCAATTCGGCCGCTAAGTTTGCATTTTTTTGCGTCTCGTATTTTTTTCTCTAAGTTGCGGTTTCCTTTTGTAAGTGTTACGGGCCGTATTTTTTTTTGGATGCGATTTTTTCAAAGTGCTACGAGTGTCGCACCAGCGCAGTGAGTGCCTTCGGTGCTCCCTGCCTAAGTGCTAGGGGTTGTAGGGATGAGAGCCTACGGCACTCATCTCCATGAGCGCAGTGAGAGCCTTCGGCGCTCCCTGCCTAAGTCGTACGGGGTCGTAGGGATGAGCGCCTACGTCGCTCATCTCCACCTGCTCAAGGAGCACCTTTGCCTGAACCGGGAAACATTTGGTCCTCTGGCTAGACTGGTCACCCCTCATGAATAGCACATTGAAATTTCGGCATTCAAGCTATTTTGGGCCACGAGTCAGGTCTTTTTGGATCGTGGTGGGATCCCTGATTTGTTTTTTGCCTGGCCTTAGGGTTGGAGGCACCATGCACCCCTAAAGCACTTATGCTGTAGGGTGGCCTGTAAAAGTGGTCTCCCTAAGGCACAAAGGTTGGCAGTGGCCTCCCAGGCTGAAGCACAGCACTTTTTTGGGCACAGGACTGGCACTGGCACAAGTTTACGTTTTTGGATTATGTTTTGGGCACCTTGATTTTTGCACCTACCACCTCTACTGATATAGCTATGTCTTAAAATTCAGAATCTGAGACAACCTGTGCCATATTCTCATAGCTACTGCATTGGAAATAAAATGAAAATGTTTGTCGTAAACTGAAATACGTGTTTAAGTATTTCCAGTGTATGTATTTTTAAATTCTGTATTAGCTACATTAAATATACAGTAGTACCTTGGAACTCAACTTTAATCCGTTCCGGACGGCAGGTTGAGTTCCAAAAAAGGTTGAGTTCAAGCATTTCCCATAGGGATCAATGTAAATTTAAATAATCTCTCCCGGACCCCAGACATTTCACATTTTATTTAGAACTGATGGTCTTGTTTCTTGATACAAAATCTTAAAACTAAACAGACATAAATAAAAAAACAAGAATTAGTTAAAATAACATAAAATGTAACTTCACTTTAACTGTCCTCAGGGGACTTAAGGGCCCAAATGGATGGTGGTGATGTAGAGGAGGAGAAGAAGGAGAGATACTATTGCTTGGAACTTTGGTTCTTGCAAGCACAAGCTACCCTTTGGTTCTTGTAAACACATACTACACTTTGGTCCTTATAGGCACAGTCTACACTTTCATTATTATAGGTACAGGCTAAACTCTAGATCTTGCAAGCACAGCATGCACTTTGGTTCCTTTAGACACAGTCTACACTTTGGTCCTTACAGGCACAGTCTACACTTTGATTGCTATAGGCACAGGCTGCACTCTTGATCTTATAAGCACAGGCTGCACTTTGGTTATTATTGGCACGGCCTGCACGTTTGTTTTTATAAGCACAGGCTGCACTTTGGTTCTTATAGGCACAGTCTCCACTTGGGCTCTTGCAGGCAGTAACTACATTACACCACAGTACAGAACTTTATTCCACTTCCTGAGAGAAAGGATGTAGGGTGGCAAGAGAGCGCAGAGTTTCGAACAAGCATCGAGTTCCAAGCCAATTTTTTTATCAGTGAGATGCATTGAGTTACAAGATAGTCAAGTTCTTAGGACGATGAGAACCGAGGTCCCACTATATCACATATATAGTTGTGGATCTACGAATGTTGGTGGCGTTTGCAGTGTTGGTCACGCTTTGCGGCCCTCGCAAAACGAGGGCCGCAGTTTACACCCCTAGATCCACAACTATTAGGGCTGCAATGAGCGCCAAATGCAATCACTGCAGGGCTCGTGAAGAGCGCCACAGGCGCTCATTACAAGGCCCGTAGGTGGCCTCGGGAGGTGCATGCGCAATGGGAACACAATACTCATTGCAAGGCCAGTAAGGCTCATGAGGCTGCTGTGCAGGAGAGGGCCCGGGTGGCTGTGCTGTGCGCGAGGCCATAAGGCCCAACCCCCTCCGGATCCCCTCAGCCTTCCCCCCCTGGATCCCCGCAGGCTTAGCGGTATATCCTCTTCGGGTCTTCTGTCTCCCTGCGCGTCCTTCTGCACATGCAGGGAAGCCTGTGTGGTGACGACACCACTCAGACTACACCTGCCTTTGCAGAAGGACGCTTAGGGGACAGAAAAGGATATACCGCTAAGCCTACGGATCCGAAAGGGTGGGATCTGAGGGGATACGGAGGGGGGCCCTGAGGGGATCCAGAGGGGGGGGGGGGGCTGAGAGGGTCCTGAAGAGGTCAAAGAGGGGGGGAGACAGTGGAGGGCTAAAGGAGACATAGAGAGACAGGGAGGGAAGGGGCAAAGAAAGACAGGAGAGGGAGAGTGGGGGCAAAGAGAGACAGGGGAGGGAGAGTGGGGGCAAAGAGAGACAGGGGAGGGAGAGAAGGGGGAAGAGAGACAGGGGAGGGAGAGGGGGGCAAAGAAAGACAGGGGAGGGAGAGAAGGGGCAAAGAGAGACAGAGGAGGGAGAGAAGGTGAAAGAGAGACAGGGGTGGAGAGAAAGGGGAAGAGTAACAGGGGAGGGAGAGAGGGGGCAAAGAGAGACAGGGGAGGGAGAGAAGGGGGAAGAGAGACAGGGGAGGGAGAGGGGGGCAAAGAAAGACAGGGGAGGGAGAGAAGGGGCAAAGAGAGACAGAGGAGGGAGAGAAGGTGAAAGAGAGACAGGGGTGGAGAGAAAGGGGAAGAGTAACAGGGGAGGGAGAGAGGGGGCAAAGAGAGACAGGGGAGGGAGAGAGGGACAAAGAGAGGCAGGGACGGGATAGAGGGGGCAAAGAGAGACAGGGGAGGGATAGAAGGGGAAAGAGGAACAGGAGAGGGAGAGAGGGGGCAAAGAGAGACATGGGAAGGAGAGAAGGGGGAAGAGAGACAGAGGAGGAAGAGAGGGGGCAACGAGAGAAAGAGGAGGGAGAGAGGGGGCAAAGAGAGACGGGAGGGATAGAAG
The DNA here is from genome assembly GCA_027410445.1 of Discoglossus pictus. Classification (NCBI taxonomy): domain Eukaryota; kingdom Metazoa; phylum Chordata; class Amphibia; order Anura; family Alytidae; genus Discoglossus; species Discoglossus pictus. The sequence continues at coordinate 82,401,156 of CM050172.1, forward strand.
GGGAAAGCGAGACAGTGGAGGGAGAGAGCGGGCCCTGAGGGGATCCAGAGGGGGGGGGGCTGAGGGGGTCCTGAAGAGGCCAAGGAGGGGGAGGGGAGAAACAGTGGAGGGATAAAGGGGACATAGAGAGATGGGGAGGGAGAGAGGGGGCAAAGAGAGACAGGGGAGGGATAGAAGGGGTAAGAGAGACAGGGGAGGGAGAGAGGGGGTAAAGAGAGGCAGGGAAGGGAGAGAGGGGGCAAAGAAAGACAGGGGAGGGATAGAAGGGGGAAGAGAGACAGGGGTGGGAGAGAGGGGGCAAAGATAGGCATGGGAGGGAGAGAAGGGGGAAGAGAGACAGAGGAGGGTGAGAGGGGGCAATGAGAGACCGGTGAGCAAGAAAGGGGGCAAAGATAGACAGGGGAGGGAGAGAGGGGGCACAGAGAGAGAGGGGAGGGAGAGAGGGAGGAATGAGAGACAGGGAAGGGAGAGAGGGGTCAAAGAGAGATAGGGGAGGGATAGAAGGAGGAAGAGAGACAGGGGTGGAAGAGAGGGGTCAAAGAGAGACATGGGAGGGAGAGAAGGGGAAAGAGAGACAAAGGACGGTGAGAGGGGGCAAAAAGAGACAGGGGAGGGATAGAAGGGGAAGAGAGACAGGGAGGGAGAAAGGGGGCATAGAGAAACAGGGGAGGGAGAGAGGGGGCAAAGAGAGATGGGGAGGGAGAGACGGGTCAAAGAGAGACAGGGGAGAGAGAGGGGGCAAAGAGAGACAGGGGAGGGAGAGAAGGGGGCAGAGAGACAGGGGAGGGGGAGAGGCGGCAAAGAGACACAGGGGAAAGAGGGGGCAAAGAGAGACAGGTGAGGGACTAACGGGGCAAAGAGAGACAGGTGAGGGACTAAGGGGGCAAAGAGAGACAGGGATTGGAGAGAGGGGGCAAAGAGAGCCAGGGAAGGGAGAAAGGGGGCAAAGAGAGCCAGGGGAGGGAGAAAGGGGGCAGAAAGACAGGGGAGGGAGAGAAGGGGGCCAAGAGACAGGGGAGGGAGATAGGGGGCAAAGAGAGACAGGGGGCAAAGAGAGACAGGGGGGATACTGGGGGCAAAGAGAGACGGGGGAGAGAGGGGGCAAAGAGAGACAAGGGAGGGAGAGAGGGGGCAAAGAGAGACATGGGAGAGTGAGGGGGCAAAGAGAGACAGGGGAGGGAGAGAGGAGCAACGAGAGGGGGCAATGAAAGATGGGAGGTAGATAGGGGTCAAAGAGAGACGGGAGGGAGAGAGGGGGCAAAAAAGAGACAGGGGAGGGCAGTGCAATAACTATATTTCTGGGAATTCTGAGCAGGAAATACATATTTAACTAATTTCACACTTGCAAATGTGGACATAAATGTACTATTTAATTATATATACAATATATATATATATATATATATATAATATAATATAATATATATATGTCTAAAGCAAGTTAAAAAACCTGCTTCCAGCTTAGAGTTCCGAGAAAAACAGTTATTACACTGCATTCTGGGAAGTTGAGCTGGGACACACAAATGTGCCCACAAATGCCTCACTCTTCATTCCGTAGCCATTATCAAACATGGCTGTCTTTAAGCTTATGCATATATATATATATATATATATATATATATATATATATAAGGTCGAGCCACATTATTAGAACCACCTCTTACTTTTGACGTGAGCAGTGAGTAGCCAATGAAATACAGCACATGCTGTGAGCTGGCTTGGTGGGTATATAAGGTGACATGTAGGTATTCTGCAAACATATCAAGCCTTGCTGCCATGTGTGAAACATGCTATTTATTTGACTTTGAAAAGGGGATGATCATTGGTTTTTGGGCCAATGGGGGCAGTATTTCTGAAACTATTCAGTTTGTGAACTGTTCGTGTGCCGCTGTGGTTAACGTGCTCTGTGATTAAACAAAAGGGACCATTGCGAATAAACGACGCGGAAACTGCAGAACGTTGACTGCAAAGGTTTGTGAGGGCAAACCGACACGCTACAGTTGAGCAACTCACCTTCCAAACGAACCAGGGGGCTATCAGACGTGTGTCCAAAATGACAGCCAACCCTGTTGCGTATGGGGCTCCGAAGCAAACGGCTGGCCACTGCACCCATGCGGACGAGGACTCATCATCAGAAACTGCTGCAATTTGCACAACATTCCTGATATTGGGCCTCTTCTGATTGGCAAAGGGTTGCCATCTCTGATGAGTTACCTTTTAAGCTCCATCGACTAGTTGGACATTGATGTGTCAGGCACGAAACCTCCAAGAACAAATACTCTGCAACCATTGTTGGAAGAAGCTGGTGGCAGCAGCGTTATGGTCTGGGGAATGTTTACTTGGCATTGTCTGGGTCCACTCATACCTCTAGAAGGCACTCTCAACCGATTGGGTTATCTGTCCATCCGTGCAGATTAAGTACAACAATACATGATGACTGTCATCCCTGGAGCGGATGGGATCTTTCAGCAGGACAATGCAATATGTCATAGGGCCAGAATTGTCCGGGTGTGGTTGGAGGAGCATGACGAAGACTTTCACGTACTTTCCTGGCCTCCAGATTCCCAAGACTTGAGCACCAGTGGGACCACCTCGATCTCGATGTTCGCCGTATGGATCCTCCACCACGCTCTCCTCAGCAGCTGTCAGATGCACTGCAGTCTGCATGGCTCCAGATACCCTGGCCAACCTTCCAGCATCTTATTGACTCACTACCACGCCGTCCAGCTGCTGTCTGTGCTGCACACAGCAGTTATTTGGGATATTAGCTGGTGGTCATAACAATGTGACTAATATATATATACGACACAGAATACAATAGATTTGTAGAGAATTCTACCTACAGTATCCCAAATTCAAGTTGGACGGGAAAATGTAGTGCAGAGTGAATCAAGGACTCTGGGCATCACACCAACATTGATAGGACTTCCACTGGGAGGAGGGTGGGTAAAAATGAATAGATTTATTGTTTGTTTGGATCCTTCAGTGTTATCACAGTGTTAATTATATCATTTTATTTGGGAATGAAGCGTGGCGAGTGCACCCTATCTCTACAGCGCGTGACATACTAAGAAATTCGTACTAGGCAGAAGTATATAGTAATAATAATATTTGACAATATGAGTGGAAGTATTAGATAATCAAAGTTGAAAGTTAGGTATTTTAAATGGACACTGTCGCCCCAAAAACAAATTGGTTTCATCTTACAGAGCAAGAAAAACTACTTTTTGCAGATCCTGTATGGCAGGGCTGTCTAAGTTCGGTCCTGGTGGGCTGCCCACCTGCCTGGATTTGAGGATATCCCTGCTGCACCCAGGGGAGACTATTGCTTCTTCAGTCATGCTGATTGACTCACCTATGCACAGAAAAGAAATCTGCAAATCCAGGCCTGGGTGCAGCCCGCCAGGACCAAACATGGACAAAACCTGCTGTACGGTAATATGCGGCTCAAGGTGCTTGATAAGAATGGGGAAGAGGATTTAACTGCATGATAACTTTGGGAGACATTGTTTCAGTCACTACAGAGACAGATATGCGGACTGTGACCCTAATTAGCATATCAAATCAGCTAATTTTTAATAGAGAGTTGCTCATTTGCGTATTAATGCAGCTCAGACAGATATTCAGTGAATTTCTCAGGATTGATCCATGTCAGAAAATGATGACTAATGCATCATAAAACTAGCTTTTCATAGTCTTTGAACTTTAATTTGGGCTAAGACCTTAATACTTTAAGTGGTAAAAAAAATGGATTGTGTGTGCATGTATATATAATATATATTAATCTTAATCTAGACTTTAAAGAAAATTCCTGGTACCTGACACCTCAATATCAAAAGATAATCATTTTATATGAGGAATTTATAAAAAATCAAAAATACGCCGTATTAGTGATTAAAAAATAGAAAACAGTGTTGAGATCAAACACTGGGAAGAATTAAATACTGTGATAATCAGATAATTATTCGCCTTATAAACTTTGAATCACGGTTCACAAAAATCAACCCAGTTAAGTGTCAATAGCTCAACAGATCACATATTATAATTGTCTAACTACGATTCGTCATCACACTGCGTTGCATAGTGCGTACGACTTAGCGATGAGCACCGCAGGTGCTTATCGCCTGGCGAGCCTCGCGCAGCGAGGCGAGCCGTTAAACCGCTCTGTTGCGTAGTGCGTACGACTTAGCGATGAGCGCCGCAGGCACTCATTGCCCGCGAGGCGAGCCGTTAAATCGTAGCACTTTGGCAATGAGCGCCGCAGGCGAGCCTTGCGAGGCGAGCCGTTAAACCGTAGCACTTAGAAAAAAAATACGAGGTGAAAAAAATTACGAGATAAGCGGCGGAACAAAAACAGTAAAAAAAACACTAAATACACACTAAAAAATAAAACAAAGGTCACTTACAGCATGGGGAACCAGGCAGGACGTCTGGAAGTGAGTTGGAACTGCAAACTCTAATCTTGCCTTCCTATTTTTGAGGCTCACCAATGGTTTACATCTTGTGGTGAACCCTCTGTATTCACTCTGTTGAAGTCTTCTCTTGATTGTTGACTTTGACACACATACACCTACTCCTGGAGAGTGTTCTTGATCTGGCCAACTGTTGTGAAGGGTGTTTTCTTCACCAGGGAAAGAATTCTTCGGTCATCCACCACAGTTGTTTTCAGTGGTCTTCCGGGTCTTTTGGTGGAAGGCAAGATTTGAGTTTGCCAAACAACATCTAAAAAAGTCTTCACAGTTCTGGAACAACGTCCTATGGACAGATGAGACTAAGATCAACTTGTACCAGAGTGATGGGAAGAGAAGAGTATGGATAAGGAAAGGAACTGGTCATGATCCAAAGCATACCACCTCATCAGTGAAGCATGGTGGTGGTAGTGTCATGGCGTGGGCATGTATGGCTGCCAATGGAACTGGTTCTCTTGTATTTATTGATGATGTGACTGCTGACAATAGCAGCAGGATGAATTCTGAAGTGTTTCGGGCAATATTATCTGCTCATATTCAGCCAAATGCTTCAGAACTCATTGGACGGCGCTTCACAGTGCAGATGGATAATGACCCGAAGCTTACTGCAAAAGCAACCAAAGAGTTTTTTAAGGGAAATAAGTGAAATGTTATGCAATGGCCAAGTCAATCTCCTGACCTGAATCCGATTGAGCATGCATTTCACTTGCTGAAGACAAAACTGAAGGGAAAATGCCCCAAGAATAAGCAGGAACTGAAGACAGTTGCAATAGAGGTTTGGCAAAGCATCACCAGGGATGAAACCCAGCGTCTGGTGATGTCTATGCGTTCCAGACTTCAGGCTGTAATTGACTGCAAAGGATTTGCAACCAAGTATTAAAAAGTGAAAGTTTGTTTTATGACTGTTAATCTGTCCCATTACTTTTGGTCCCTTAAAAAGTGGGAGGCACATATACAAACTGTTGTAATTCCTACACCGTTCACCTGATTTGGATGTAAATACCCTTAAATTAAAGCTGAAAGTCTGCAGTTAAAGCACATCTTGTTCGTTTCATTTCCAATCCATTGTGGTGGTGTATAGAGCCAAAAAGATTAGAATTATGTCGATGTCCCAATATTTATGGACCTGACTGTATATATATATTTATATTGGGTGGGGCAGAAGTATTGATAATTTAAACAAAGAAATTACAAAACAAGTTTTTGAGAGGCACTACAGTAACGGTGCCCCCAAAGTAGGGTCCCAGTGCATTGCACTGGTTGCACCGGCGGTAGACCCGCCCCCTTCTTCCTGTCCTATGAGTGGAGTTGAATAATCCCCCCCCCCCCAGATTTACCTTTTTGGAGCCCCTAGGCAGTGAAATGGAGGAGGACCTGCGAGTGAGTAAGGATGGTATACCCTCACAGAGAAGCGCCCCAGGGTGGCTGCCTAGTTGGCCTAATGGGTAATCCGGCCATGCCGACACCCATGGATAGGGGCTACCTAAACTTGCCTACTATTACTGGTATAATTTAGTGGATGGTGACTAGAAAGTGTGTGTGCATGAGTAGTAACTCTGGTTACTTTGCTCGCTACTACTAATTTCTGTTTCAGAGAGTGGTTTTGAATTTGCTGTGTTTCCCTGGGCAAGTCCACTCTAGCCACAATACTTCATTCAGAGGGTGGAGAGATCAAGAGCTTATACAGCCAGGGGATCACTGAGTAATTTTTTAAATGTGCAGTACTTGTTTAATAAAGTTTTTTTCTTATCAAGCCCAAGTTAGCTTTTCTTCAGTGACCCCTTTTATAAGACCATCAAAGTCATCCTGTAATATTCCTCTGTTTCCCAGCAGCACCCCAGGTATAAGTAGTCTGGTTTTGTAGCTGTTTTGAATTAGCTGTTCCTTAGCACAGGAACGGAGAGACGAATATCTCGTTGTCATGACAACCCCAGAATGGCGAGGTGTTTATTGGAAGGGATTCCGGCACTAGGATATTTTATATCCAGCCACAGTACATCTAATAATTGATGTTTGGAGAACTAATCACAAGAAAAGAGTATTTCCACTGCTAGACGCTCTCTCCGCATCGCAACTTGGCTTATGGGACTTAAAGATGACTTGTAAGGAAGGGTACGACCAGTCGGCCGATGGAATCCAGCAATGGAAATTACACCTGGAGCCTCAGCGCACGCAACCGCGATCAATCACGCAACCGCTGTTTATTTAGGTGGATTTCAGTGTAGTGGCCGTATCACATGGTAACCTGAGATACTCCATTTATTGTCTTGGTATTTTGTACGTCAGATTTCCTGTCTGTCTGTTTCGTGTTTGTCAGATTACTGAAGTATCTAGAATTTGTGTTTTTGGTGTCTTTAAGAGGATTTCTGATGACCTTTTTCTTAGAAATGCAAAAGGAATATTACGTGCAGGTTTTTGTAGAAAATACCCGTCAAAATCTTGTTTTTTTAAGCAAAAAAATCATTTTATTTTTACAAATATTCTATTAATTTATAGAAATGTGATAGATGATTCTCATGTAGAGCAGTAGAGAAGATTGGTATAAAAACCAGCCTAAAGTATTATTGCTAGATAAAGTGGATTAAATGGATATTTACTGGGTATATAATATCTTTGTGTATCTATTTACTTGTATGTACTTTATTTTATTAAGAAGTGCATATAAGCTCTGTTTTACTGCCTAAAATCAAACAAATATTACATCTGCAGCTCATGAAGACACTTGCTGTGCTGTGTCTCATACTAACCAGTCAGTGACATCTTTCAGCAATATGCTGCTGAGATGTTGTCCTTGATAGGCTAACTTCACCTCCAGCCCTGCAGAGTCTGTGTCTGCATACGTTGCAGTGGGCAGACCCATACAGGGACTATTTGTTTAAGTTTAAGCAGTGAATACAGAGCTTATAAGCACTTTCCAATAAAATAAAGTAAATAAAAGTAAAGAGATACACAGACATATTACATACCTAGTAATATCCAGAAAACTTCCATGTCCCTTTAAGTGGTGGTTCTCAAGAGCCAATCCTAGGACCCATGGCAGTCCCTGAGACCATATCTGCTTGTCCCCAGGAATAAAGAGGAAGAGCCTAACACTTTAAATGTATCACTACCATTAGATCCACCTACAGAGATTCAAACATTTTGTTAAAGGACCTCTGTGGTCATATTTTTGAAATGTACTGTTTTGAAGAAGAGAAAAGAGCATGTGAAATCATCCAATGTATACCCATATAGATAATAATGGCTAGTGCCTAATGGCATGGGCGTAGAAGTCCCCAAAAATCTGGGGGGTTACTCAACTCTACTCCTGGGACAGGAAGCAGGGGTGGATCTATCGCTGGTGCACCCGGTGCAATGCACCAGGGCCCTGCTCTTCAGGGCCTCATTGCTACAGTGCATGGGAAAAACATGCTGCTCCTCTAGAGGCCAAATCTGGTTATGCATAATTAAGTTTAATTTTGCCTTTTTTTTGTGTCCCCCATTCATTTAATCTAAGGGTGTTTTGCCCCCCCATCCCCCCCAGTTCCTATGCCCGTGCCTAATGGCAAAAACAAGCTAGTAACAAATTGAGTTTAAAATTAAAGAGAGAGGCTCTTACAATAAGCTACGGACAGAACATTTAAAGTTAAAATGTAACTTTTATTATAATCGTCTTAAAAGCCAAAAAACATCACTGAAAAAAAATGTTGCATAAAATAATAAGATAAATTACTGTAATCCAATGAGTGATACTTCTAGAGAAAGTCCTACTGTATATTAGGTAAGTATCCATGCTCCAATACTAAGCAAACTACACAGAAGGTGGAAAGAGTTAAAAAATATCTAAAATTTGTTTTACCAACATTGGAGCATAAATCAAGATCATATTTGTTAGGTATTATATGGGTTAGCCCGTATATATATCTAGTATACATATGTACCAAACCTCATCCATTGTGGAGTGAGTTATACTGCAGTAATACAATTATACCTTTACTACAAATAGGCTATGATAAATAAGTAGGTAGTATATAATAAAGTACTCTTCTGGATTGCTACCTTGTCACGTTGAATGGGCTTGTGTACTTCAATGAAGCCGTGAGCTATACCATGTAGGGTCATCCAAGTTGGAGATCTCATAGCAGGGAGGTCAGACAAATCTTGGTCCACTGGAGAAGGCAATCCACTCCGTTATCTTTGCCAAGATAATCTTATGGATGAGCACAACCAGACACAAGATGTTCCTGGCGTGCTTTGGTCCATAGGGTCACGGAGAGTCAAACACCACTGAACAACTAAACATCACAAATATGTATCCTTGGATAAGGTCTTAAGCAGCAAGTAAGAGTGCTTCTATACTAGCTATTACCTGTGACAGTAAAATATTAGGAATTGGGTTGTACAAAACCTCCTCCCCCCAAAAAATACTATTAGAGGAATTGATTGCCAGTAAATACAAAGGTTTACTGCTTTGTGGAACACAGCCATGGCTGACGTCACTAATGAGCAATGCCGACGCATGTGCACAGCCTAACGCACGTTTCGCTACCTCTTCATTGAAGCTGGATATATAAATATATTGCAGTTTAACAAGTTATAAAAACTATGAACTGTAAATAGATATATTAATAAACCTAGATTTGGCTTATAAGAACCAAAATGCCTTCCAGTCTGCCCATTATCTACCTACAATTTAAAATATTACCAGGCAAAGTAAATTGAAGCATCACTGCGAGTTTGTGTGTAATGCTTGCAAAATTGCAAATTGCACATGCGCGCTGCGCATTGTGAGGCTTGCATTGCGCGGCGATGGGGAGAAGGAGGAAGAGGGAGGGAAAGAGAAGGAGGGAGAGAAAGAGAGAGAGAAGGAGGGGGAGAGAGAGAGAATGGCGGAGGGAGAAAGAGAGAAGAAGTGACAGAGGGGGAGAGAGAGAGAGAACTGCGAGTTGCGCTGGGCTTTGCGAGGCTTGCATTGGGCTACGAAGGGAGCAAGGGAGAAGGAAAGGGAGGAAGAGAGAAGGAGAGGGAAGGAGAGAGAGTGAGGAAGAGAGAGAGAAGAAGGGAGGGAGAGATAGAAGGAGGGACAGAGAGAGAGGCTGCAGAGAGAGGGTGCAGATAGAAGACACCATTTTTAAGATAATCTTATACCGTCATTTTTGACAGGCACGTGACTCGTATATATATGTTTCGAATTGTTGTATGTCATTAATGTTTCCTCAGGGGTGTCATTTTCTCTTATGACCTTATCCTGTCTGCAGCTTTCTCAGGAGGATGTATCTTTGTATACTAACAACCTTCCCATTTGTTAGTTATCACTACCACATTCTCCCTATGCAAATATAATCTTCCTCTGCATTCAAAGTCTCCTCACATCTCATGAAGTTAACTAAGAGAAAACAAAATATTGACCAGTGACCCATTAACTGTGTTTGACCCATTGAGCGTGCAGTTTTCCTTGAACTACAGTCCTTTACTTTTACATTACAGTATACCCAGCGCTTGCACTGGCATGACATTTCCTTAGTAAATACCAGTGCGTAATCATTTAATATGACTTTACACTGACTCATATATGAAGTGGGCACTGTGTCCAGTGTTGCAGAAACAGTCTGTGCTTCCTCGCCTATCAGGTGGGTGGTAGGGCATAAAGAGATAAGAACCAAAATGTGGAGCTAAATGACCACTGTGATAAGAAGCCACTTGTTTAAAGTAGCCATTAATTAATCAAATTAATTTATAATAATTTCTTTCAAAGGTCAGAGTATCAACTTCCACTTGAGCTGAAAGTCTCATGGGGGGTTGTTGAGAGACAGGTCTAAATGATTTTATGAACAATCTGATTAGATACAAGGCTGAACAACCAGTTACCCCAAAAGGAAAATATTGCTGCAACTTTAACAAATCAGGTCTGCCATTAATGGAGTGGAATTTTGTTGATACAACCTTGTGTCTGAAAAGTTTAACACGGCAACATAGACAATGCCGCATCCCCCCAGCAATCTTAGCAGCAGCTAAGTCTGATTTGATCAGAAAGTAAGTTTAATATTGAATATATATATATTGTCACACTTGCAACGAATAGCAGTTTGACAAAGATCCGATCGCAAAGGCAATCAAATCGCGCATGTGCGGGGAGAGGGGGGAAAGAGACACAGGGGGAAGAGACACAGGGGGGAGAGGGGGAAGATACACAGGGGGGGGAGAGGGGGGGAAAGACACAGGGGGGAAGAGACACGGGGGAGAGGGGGGATATAGACAAAGGTGGGGAGAGGAGGGAAAGAGACACAGGGGAGGTGGAAAGAGACATGGAAGGAAAAGGTGGGGAAGAGACACAGCGGAGGGAGAGGAGGGGGCTAAGATACACAGGGGAGGGAGAGGAAGGGGGAAGAGACACAGGGGAGGGAGAGGAGGGTGAAGATACACAGGGGAGGGAAATAGGGGGGAAGAGACACGAGATAGGTGGGGACAGACACAGGGGAGGGGGAAAGAGATGCATGGGAGGGAGAGGGGGAAAGAGACACAGGAGGGAAAGAGACACAGGGGAGGGGGTTAGAGTCACAGGAGGGAGAGGGAGGTAAAAACACAGGGGGGGAAGGAGATACAAGGGAGGGAGAGGAGGGGGAAAGGAGACACAAGGGAGGGAAAGGAGGGGGGAAATGAGACACAAGGGAGGAAGTAGACAGGGGGAGAGACTTGCAATGAGCTCCAAAGGCGCTCATTGCAAGGCCTGCGATGAGCGCCAAAGGCACTCATCACTGTAAAGTAGACGGTGGGAGAGGTGGGGGGGAGCCTCGCAATGAGCGCCCGTGATGAGTGCTGAAGGCGCTTATTGCGAGACCCGTGATGAGTGCCAAAGGCGCTCATCGCGAGGCCAGTAAAATAGAGGGAGAGAGGCTAGTATATATATATATATATATATATATATATATATATATACTAGAAAATTGCCCGTCAAAAATGGCAGAAGTAAAAGTTGTTTTCCACAAAATGCGAAGTTATGGGCCCTCTGAGCACTTTTTACATCCTTAGGGCTAGTTTTACGTCCTTTGGCCTTTTCATTGTATTGCGTTTTTTCTGCAGCCATTTTTTTTCTCGCTTAGGGGATTTTCGGCGGTGAAAAAACTTCAGATATGCCTTAAATTAACTTGCAAGCACACTCATAGGCTCACTGCCTCTCCCACTGTGTATGTGTATAAGTTAATTTGAGGCATATTTGTTTATTAGGTTTTTACAGTTCCCTGGTTTGGGCGGTAAATTCAAATTTTTGTGACCCTTTACACTGCATGCACAGGTTTTGGTCCTAAGGCGTACAGGTCGTAAGTCCTGCTCGCCTCGATTTGCGAGGCTCGCAGTGCAATGCAGTGCTCATTGCAGCCTTAGCCCCGAGTGCTGATCAACAGCTCGCCTCGCTTCACGAGCCTCGCAGTTGCATATATGTATGCATATATGTTATATATGTATATATATATATATATATATATATATATATATATATATATATATATATATTTATTTATTTAGTCATTGAAAATAAATTTTACTTATAATCAATGACTAATTAATACAATTAGCTCCTGCAGGAAAATCGTTAAAGTGACTCTTTAAGTTAAAAGTGTTATAATAAAATAAATGGATAAAGAATAGGGGCAAAATGAAGTTTGGCAAACCACATCATTTTAGCTGAATGGATTGTAAAATGTCTTAATAGAAGCAATGGAATAAAAAAATCTAGTTTTGAATTCTACCACATTTTACCAAATTTTCATGCATTTAAAACAGCATTTTTATATAGCAAAGTATGTTTTGCATGAAAAATGATTAGATAAAACATATTTCCCCTTCTTGTTCGCTACCTTGTTGTGGTGAAGGGGCTTGTGTACCTCACTGAAGCCGTGAGCTATACCATGTAGGGTCACCCAAGATGAGCAGGTCATATCAGAGAGGTCAGATAAATCTTGGTCCACTGGAGAAGGAACTGGCAACCCACTCCATACTCCAGAATCGATGCCAAGAAAACCATATGGATCAGCCCAACCAGACACAAATGTGCCTGGCGTGCTGCGTCCATATGGTCACGACTGAAGGATATTATAAAGAAAATAAATTGTATATACAGGAAATAGTAGTATATACGAGTACAGTAGTGTTTTATATCTGGAATTAAGAGGTGACAAAGCTTCTTTGTATTATATCAGGGCCACAAGCCCACAGTAAAATAAATTAATCTCACAAATTCACCATAAATTGATACATGTAAATACATATAATTGCACTGGCTGTTATTAAAACAATTGAGTTTGAATGTTATCTATAAAGAACCTTCATCTTTCTAACTCTTTTTTTCTAGCGCCATTATATGGAGGTCTCCCTGTCTTTCCCTTTATCTAATCTAACACCTGCTGCTTATATCAGACACACACATAACATTGAGTCACTCTATACACACACAGATTTATTAAATTAAAAAATAAAACTTGTCTTCCACACCCCCAGAGCTGCTTACATAGGCACAGTGTACCTACCAATAGAAACGTTGCAATTGAGTACAGGTTTTAACACTTTAATAACCTTCAAGCCAGCAGCAGCTCAATGCAGAGATCTACAGATCATTGACTCCTCCTACTTCCTTCTACAGGGAGACTCCCCATCCCATGATTTTTCCTGCACAAACTGCCATCAATGATTGTTACATTAAAATGTATTAGCTGTCTGTGATTGGCCAATTTTTTTTTTTTTTTAATGCTAATTTTAGCAGAGATATCCAGCTGCTTGCAAACATCAGGGGGAATTTATTTTGATATTTTTCATTCATGATTCTCCTCTATCAAATGCATTCATGATCCAGGGAATTTAGATATGCCTTTAATTAACATTCACAGTAGTGGCCGATAAAGAAGAAGCACATGCCCAGCTGGAAACATAATAATAATACATTATACTAGTTGCAGTTATTTGTTAAGATATTATACATATTCAATTCGATACCAGCTGGGAAACATGCTTTTCTTCCTAATGATACCCTACTGTAAAAGTTAATTAATGACCCCAGAGAAAATACTTAGAGTATATATAATTATGTTTAAAATACCCAACTTTCAAGCACAGTTATCTAACACTTCTACTCAAGATTGTTAATAACAAGCAATAATAATAATACATGTTTTTGTATATATACTTTTATTTTTTGCAATAAGTGGGATTTTTTCTCCCATTAATGCCAGATCAGTCAGTCCTTCCTAGCCATATTCAGACAATCTCTCTGTTGAGTTAGATAATGATGACAGTCTCAATGTCATATAAACAAGCTCAGTGATAAAAGCACATGCTCAGAGTGTGAGTTCCATGGAAAAGCTGCTTATAGCAATCCTATCTGTGTTTAACCCAATGCTGGCAATAACCCAGCAATGCCACTGTACAAAGGGCCACTGTACACCCTCCACTGATAGCTACAAACACACCCACCTATCATCCGGCACCTGTGATATAACAAACACAGAATAGACTCCTGTACAAATAAACAGTCTTCAAAAATTAAGATTTTTCCCAAAACTGGTTTATGTCCATTGCTTACACAGCTGCTAATATTGGGCCCTATTCTATTAGCTGATTTAACCTGTTATTTAGTCTGCAGTTGTTTTTTTCTCTAAATGTTTAGGTGTATTCTATTGACTCCAGCTCGTAATTTACCTCCTTAAGCCTAAACTCTGCCTTTTTAAGTCACATTTCAGGGGGCATGATCATATGATCTGACAATATTTAAACAAGCCCATAATTTACTTCTTAGACACAGCCAATAGTAAATGAGTCATCATGATGTCAGTAAAACATGGAAGTTACACGTAACCTGCAATTGGAGACTACAAATTAATTAGTGCAAATCACATATATAATTCTCAGCAGTGCGGGCTTGCCAAAAAACGTTGGTAATGCAATGTTAAAATTGCGGGCTCGTGTAGCGAGCCCGCAGCAACTGCAGCCCTTGCAAATCGAGGGCCGTGGTTGCGTCCAGGCAAGGAGCACCGAAGGTGTTCATTGGGCTGGTGGAGATGAGCGCCGTATGTGCTCATCCCTATGACCCTGTACGACTTAGGCAGGGAGCGCAGAAGGCGCTCACTGCACTGGTGGAGATGAGCGCCTATGGCGCTCATCCCTACGACCCACGGAACTACACATCAACAGAAATCTCAATTACACCATTTACAATGTGAGACCCGTAGCAGTTTGAAAAAAAATGCGTGGAAAAATTACGGCCAGTAACACTTGCAGAAAGGAAAGCGGCACTTAGAAAAAAAAAATACAAGGTCAAAGAAATACGAAGTTAACGGCCAAACCGCGCACATACACAAAAAACAATAACACCACCAAAATTAACAAAAATACAAAAAAAAAACTCACAGCACGGGGGGACAGGCACAACATCTGGGAGTCAGGTTGCACGACCATTTAACCACAATTTGCCAAGTTTCCACACACGAAAATCGCCTAAGCGAGAAAAAAAAAGGCGGCTGAAAAAAAACAAAATGAGGCTACACGACTCCTAAACACACATAACACCACCAAGCAAATAAGACATTTACACAAAAAACTACGACCAGCGGGACTTAAAAAAAACATAATACGAGGTCAAAAAAATACAAACTTAGCGGCCGAACCGCGCACATACAAAAACAACAATACCACCACCAAAATTAACAAAAATACAAAACAAACACCACTCACAGCACGGGGGGACAGCCACGATGTCTGGGAGTCAGGTTGCACGACAATTGAACAACAATTTGACGAGTTTCCACACACGAAAATTTCATAAGCGAGAAAAAAAATGGCGGCTTAAAAATCGAAAACGAGGCTACACGACCCCTTTGATTGCTGGATATATTAATTACAAATAGGTTAAGTATAATAATTTATAATTTCATTCATTCATTAATTAGCATTATCAAATATATATATAGAAATACAAAAAGGACCAGAGGAGAGGATCGCAATGAGCCACAAAGGTGTTCAGCATGGGGCTCACAGTGAGCACCGAGGTGCCCAGAGGACCAAATTACACGAGGGGAGAGGCTCGCAATGAGCGCCAAAGTCAATCAGCGCGCCCCTAGCAATGACTGACGAAGGTGCTCAGACCACCAAAACTACACGAGCGGAGAACCTCCCAATGAGCACAAAAGGCGCTCAGCGCGGGGCTCACAATGAGCGCAGAGGGTGCTCAGAGGAGCAAAAGTACACCAGGGGAGAGGTTCGCAATGAGCGCCAAAGGCGACCGAAAACCTTACATTGTGTGCCAAACAGCATTCCCAGCCTTACAATTTTATTGCCGTCATTTTTTGACGAGCAAGTCGCTAGTAAGTAATATTTGCCAATCTGGCTCGCCATCAAGCAATCTATAAAATGTATTAGATCAACTGTTCTAGTCCATGTGTGTTTCATGATATGTATTAACCCCTTGAGTCCCTGTATCGATATTACTCAGCAATAACATTTAAAAATAATATTTTTAATTGAATATTTGGGGATTTGAGACTGTGCAATTAATTGTAATGTCTTACCATGTCTTTCCGTGCTTTTATAGTACAGTATTGTGTGTTTAATTGCTGTAACAGCTCTAATAAGTGTTTGACAAATGCCCTTATGAGTCCTATTTAGTACTTGTATTATTTGCAAGCTAGTGCTACGGGTCTAATAAAATATCGATTATGTGTAACTTTAATTAGTTACAGCTCATAATATTTGAGTTGTTCTAAAACCAATGAAACTCTAAGGCCAATTTTGCGTCTCTGGCTGGCCTGTAGTGATTGTGGACGGGGAAACCGTAATCGTATTGTGAGTAGTTAATAGAATATGTGCCAATATTAAAAATATTTTATGTGTGTAGAAATGCATTTTTTCTTGAATTGCAGTAGTTCTTTAAAGGGATCCTGAAGTCACCACTTTTGCTCTTCGCCATCAGATAGAGGGCGGAAAAGCATTTGGAAAAAGTGTTTTCCTTCTTAAAAGTTATTGTTTTCTGCTGCCTTTGGGCCTCCTTCTAATCCTATTATTTTGAAAAAAGTAGCCGCAAAGGGTGAATGTAAGCTACTTAGCTATTCTAATGGCAGCCTCCGGTGGCTTACAGCCATCTAGCTGCAATCCCTTGCGATGAGCACAATCGCAGCTTACTTCCGTTAAAGCCTTTGATCTTACGCGGCCGTAAGAAAACCCCAATTGCTATTAAAATGCTACTTACACCCAGGAGCAGTCGCAAGGGCTTGTTCAGCCCTTACGTAGCCTCCCCACTGCTCCTAATTAAGCCCCCCTTCCTGCAGAAGTCCCGATCGGGACCCCTGCAGTGTCCCCACATTAACCCTATCATGCAGGGGCCCTACAATAACCCCTTGCTGTAGGGGTCCTGATCGGAACCCCTGCAGCATTAAAAAATTCTAAACTCCCTGCCGCGGGTCCTTAAAGAGCCTGTGGCACACAAATGGTTACCCAAAGCTGCGGGGGTACTGTAAGTACCC
Source organism: Discoglossus pictus (assembly GCA_027410445.1). Taxonomy (NCBI): domain Eukaryota; kingdom Metazoa; phylum Chordata; class Amphibia; order Anura; family Alytidae; genus Discoglossus; species Discoglossus pictus. The sequence continues at coordinate 82,418,107 of CM050172.1, forward strand.
CCGCGCCACCTAACATTAACCCTTGCAGCGGGGGTCCAAAGTTATAAAAAGTAAAAATACCCCATCACTATATTTGAACTTTATTTTATTGTTGGGTGTGGGTTCTGATGTATTGTAATGTGATGTTTATTTGTGCTTGCATTTTATTTTTAGGTGAGTAGTTATTTTTTTATTTTTTGTAGTGGTGGGGTGTTTTTATTTTGTGTAATTTTTTATTTTTATTTTGTTTAACTTAACTTTTTTTATTTTGTGTAACTTAGCTTTTTTATTTTTTGTAATTAGTGGGGGGTTTAATAGGGGGGTAGGTAGGTAGTGAGTGTGTTAATAGGTAAGGGTAGGTGTTAGGTAGGTAGGGCTTAATAGGTTAGGGTAGAGGGAGGTTAATGGATAGGGAGGAGGGAGTTCATTAGTTAGAGGGGGGGCTAGTTTAAATTTAGTGGTTTATTGGGGGGATAGTGTAGTGTAATGTTTGTACTTAGTGTCATGAGGGTCCTGGAGGACCCTCGTGGCACTTATGGGTTAAATAGGCCTAGATGGGGATAAATAGGACTAGATGGGATTAAATAGGCACAGCTAGGGTTAAAGGGGGGCAGCTGGGGTTAAAGGGGTTTAGTTAGGGTTAATGGGTATGGTTAGGGTTAATAGTGTAGTGTAGTGCTTAGACTTGGTGTCATGAGGGTCCTGGAGGACCCTCATGGCAATTATAGGGTTAACCTAGGGGTTAATAGTGTCCTATAGGGGTCTATATAGATCCCTATTGGACTGAGGGGGTTCATTGTAGTATCATGGGAGTCTATATTGTCCCCCATGAGTGACAGGGTCAATCAGGGGCTCATGGGGCTCTGTATATTTGACTTATAGATTGGGCGGGCTTGAACCATGATCTCCGGGCTCCCGGCCGCGATCAGGTTCAAGCCCACCAATGCTAGCGGCTGATTGCATGGTTTACGATCGGCCTTAAGAGGGACCTCCTTGTGGCGCCGTCTATTGGAATACCAATAGCCCCATCGCAAGGAATCCCAGAGTTGCAGCCTTTTTGCTGTTCTGATTAGAATGAGGCCCTTTGTATCCTATGAATGAGCTGCACCAGCAGTGGAACTAATTTGAGTCAGTGGTGCAGGTGAAGGAATGATCTCTCCAATATTTAGCTGTTCATTAGAAATACAATTTTCACCATTTTTAAGACATGTAAAGAAATAGCCTAGTCAGTGGTTAAGAAGCTGATCTGTGATGATGTAGACCTGGGTTCTAGTCCCAATAAAGTTTGTCTTCATTTATAATAAATAATAATTTTAATTTGTTTACAAGATAAAAGTGCAAATATATTTTATCTTGTGACCAAAACTAAAATTACTATTTAAGAAAGAAAAAAAAAGCGTTGTTGGCTGGTGCAGCTCATTAGAGACAGCAGAAAATATCATAACTTGTTATTTCAGCAGCAATTTTAAGAAGGAAAGTTTTTTTTCCATGCTTTTCCACCTTCAATCTGATGGGCAGAGCACATTTGAGGACTTCAGGATCTTTTTATCTTCTCCTAGACCTCATAGGGCACTGACACAGAGATGCTCACGTTGATTTAAAATGAAAATTAGCATATTTTTGATTAAATATAAAAATATATATACTTTATTTAAAGTGATACCACAAAAGTCTCAGTTATTTCCGAAATGAAAAGCAGTGTTTGTTTTCTTAGTTTGTATTATATGCACTCACATCACATGCCTTCTCTTAGAGCAAAGCAAAGCAAGCATCATCATTTGTGCATCCATTTTAAACATTTCTATAAAAGCAATTGATTTTAGATGCTACCTTAGTTTAAAAGCAAATTCTGAGATTATAAAGTTTAAGCTGTGACATTCCAGTTATTAATAATTTATATACCATCCTTTACCCAATTGTCTTCTCTGTACTGACTCTTTGCGATTTCTTGCTCAAAAAATGATATAATATTTCTGTTTTATATATAATATTGTAATTCCCTGCCTTAATGACTTAAATCAGCAGAGTTGTTAACCACTGAGCCATCTCTCTATAGCAGAAATAGCTGAAACATACCAATATAACTAACAGGACATGTCCTCACTCAGCTTGCACAGCTGATGCTATTTATTCCACAGGACAATTCAGTGCATTATGTGGACACAAGCAGTCTAAATTACTAATCCTTATAACTCAATAAATTTTGCAGCAATTTAAAAAAGGAAAAGTGTTTATCAACTTTCTGTCTGGTGTCTTCAGTGCATGGGTGTAGGAGCCAAAAAAAGTCTGGGGGGATACTGCATATAGCATAAAAATACCACACAACTGACATTAAAAAATCTGGGGGCGATTTGTCCCCCCCTTCCTCCTCCAGTTCCCTACACCCATGCTTCTGTGGCTCTTTAATCTGTATGGAAAAGATTCCAGTCCAGTCCTTTGGTTTTCTATGGTTGTTGCATATTGAATTTCCTTTTTTTTTTTATACCTGTACTTTTAATTGTGTATTTCACATTTTTGTAAATCCCAATTCTTGTTGTGCCTATGCTTTCCTTGGCATCTGTGTTTACAAAGAACTCATTTTTATTAATTTACAGGAAGAATGCAAACAGATTCTGGCTCAACAGAAGTCCAATTCCCAGTCAGACTCTCATGACGATGAAATCTCCCCTCCACCTCCTAACCCGGTGGTTAAAGCCCGGCGCAGGCGAGGAGGAGTCAGTGCGGAGGTGTATACTGAGGAGGATGCCGTCTCATATGTCCGGAAGGTAATCCACATGCTGCAAAATATAGCAAAATGATCCCATTAAATCTTTAGTTTTCTTAAAGATTAAGTAGAAATAGAAAATAAGTTTAAAATCAGTTAGATCGTTTATTTTATGAGCAAACTTTCCGATAGCATGGACAGCCCACTTGGATGTTGAAATGTATCTACATAATTATTTTTTTAAGACAAAAAAAGATTTAAAAAAGCTTGCTTCTAAAATGTATAGAAGAAAATGTGGTATCAGGTTGGAATTGGGGGGGGGGGGGGGGGGGACACAAAAAATGGCAAAAATAAACGTAATCATGCATTACCAGATTTGACCACTAGAGCTATGGAGCTGTGTGTCTTTCCTGTAAAAAGCACTAACCTATAATTTCTCATATATATATATATATATATATATATATATATATATATATATATATATATATATCATTTTAAATTATATTGGGGGAGCAGTGATATTTAGAATTTAAACAAATGAAAGGCATATTTTTTTTTTTTTTATCGATTGAAAATCGCTGAAGCAGGAAAAATCACTGGATTACTCCAACATTTCTTATAGAGTAGTACAGGAATGTAAAGACTTAAAACATGATAAATCTCACTGAATAATTTAAAAACCAAGAAGAGAGGAGAGGGATGTTGTGCAGAGATTTGCAATATACTGAATACTAAGATTCACAATAAATAATGCGAACAGGGGGCAGATATTAAGCAAGGATTGGCTACTGAAAAATAATGATCATATACAGTGTATTGCCCATATAAGCTCCATCATTAAACCTGTAGTTATGGCTTTACTGGATGGCAAAATACACAGTCATATATATGTACAGACAGTAATAGAAACAATTGCCCAAATGCTTGCTGTTTTAGCTGCCACAGCGCCTGACAAATGATATCCTCCATTGGATAATCTCTGCACATCTCTCTTTCCAAGTCCCGACGGTCCGTATCGCTCTAAACAAGAGCTTCCTCTGGGGTGGCTTCTTTGTTTTTTAAATGATTCAGTGTGATTTATCATGTTTTAAGTCTTTACATCCCTGTACTAGTCTATAAGAAATTTTGGAGTAATCCCGTGATTAACAGTTTCACTGACATATGAGGATTACAAGTAAACATCAATATAATATTATATCTACTACTACTTCATGTACACATTCATGTACTCATTAGAAATGAATGACTTTTTATCCTCTCATGTCAATTTTTATAGACTGGGATGATTTTTGACTTATTGTCTCATGATCACACATTACGGCATTTTTTAAAATTTTATAATTCAATTTCCCTTATTAAAATGTATACCCTTACATGATATTAATATATATGGAAAAAGATATATGGAAGATATATATGTGTCAGAGAAAAGGACTGCCCTGATCCTGTACAATGAATGAAGTGTTTATATGCTCCTAATCAAAGGGGAGGAAACCAAAGTGTGTGTAGGCTCCTAATAAAAGGGGAGGAAACCTATCTAGAAGATATGTGTATATGTCAGCATTCCTAGAGAAGATAATAATTAAGTGGATATTATGATGCCTTGCAGATGAAACCTTGTCGATAGTACTTTATACAAAATCCAGAAGACACACAAACTGTTACAGAATGTTATCAGCTCAAGTTTAAATATACATCTATTGAACCTGTTATGAATTATAACAGCAATTAAAGTAGTTCCTGATTTTTATAATACTGAGCCTGAGTTCATATTTTTTTTATATACTGCATCCGAGTAAGGTCATTTTAAGAGACATTGGCTGTCTTGGTAAAGGGATCAAAATAATCTTAAAGGTCTACTGGTTGGGTTTGGCCAAAAAAAACTTATCAAGCCTGACTGAAGAAGCAGATAGTAACAACGCCCATGTTCACAACTGCTCAAGACATTAATCAAACATGAGTTATTATGATGACTTTGTGTAAACAGAAACTTTGTAAATAATGGTGTTGGCTTATTACGCCACTCAGTCTCCAAGCTAGCAGGAGGTGTGGAAGACATGGCACCCTTGGTCACAAGTTGTGTCTACTAAAATAAAAAGTGTATCTTAAAATTATTTTATGTCCATGGCTAACCCAGCTACTATTATTAATTTGATACAAGCTTCACAAACATTTTCCCAATTTACATGGGTTCCTTAATTTTGTACATATTCCAAATATGAAATCAGTTCAGAGCTATTGCGCTAATATTAGTAAAAATATATTTAATTTAAAGTACAGTACATATTCAATTGTTCATATTGCATAGTGAACTACCCTCTATTTCTTTTGGATGTCATCAATATATCGGTGCTGGCAGGCATCTAATAAAGTAGAACATGTGTTAGTCATTTTTTTTTTTTTATTACATTATTATTAATTTCTCCAAAACATTATTCGGATCTTTCTTGTTCGTTGGCCGTGCGCAGTTGCATCCATCAGCCACTAGGAGGCTCAGCCGAGGAGTCCGTTAATTTCTTCACACTAAACCGAACGCACCTAACCCTAAGCCCCCTCACCCTAACACCCCTAACCTTAACACCCCTAACCTTAACACCCCTAACCTTAACACCCCTCACCCTAAGACACCTCACCCTAATACCCCTCACCCTAATACCCCTCACCCTAACACCCCTAACACCTAACCCTAAACCATAAGAAATTCACGGATTCCTTGGCTACGCCACCTAGTGGCCAATGCGCAGCACTGCATTCGGGTTGCCAACAGGAAAGGTCCAATTATTAATTTTATATGTGTTTATTTGAAGGGTCAGTGAAAAATCTGGAAAAATATGACATTGTATTAAGTACTTAAATCCAAGACTATTTTAGTCATTACATGTACATCATTGTTGGCCATCTGTTGCCTTCCAAGACTTCCATAATACCCTGCCAAGAGGAACTAGTTGTTTTAATTGCGTGTTGATCATTAATACAATTCCTATTTAATTATTTATAATTGCTACTTTGAATCCTAAATTCACTCTCACAGGTTAGATTTTTGGCAAAAGCTTAGGCTAAAAGACAGATCTAAAGAGTTTTAAGAATAATATTATTAGAAAACAGGTCAAACACACTTTCATAGGATGCTCCCACAGCAAAAACTTTGAGCCTCATTCAACTGAGCCCTTGGGAGATGCAGGCTTCCGTAATGGAGGCCGTGAGTTATTTTGCTATTCAATTGGCATCTTTTCGCGGGTTCCGAGTTATTGCCTTTGGCCTCTGATTCCTTTCAGTGGTTAACACCGCAAGTTAAAGGCCGTTCAAGCCTTTGATCTTTCACGGACGCAAGAGTTACGATTGCTAAAATCGTAAATCGCTATTCAATTGCTCCGATTCTTCCTCGCTAACCAAGCCGCCAAGGCAGCAAATGGCAAAAGTCAGACCACAAGTTACGGGTTCCAAGGAGGACTCGCAAAGGGCTTACAGACATGTCCGGAGCTCTGTAAATGCAAATATAAATGCAATACTGCACTTTAAATGATGGGGAACACAATGTAAGACATTCAAATTAATTGCACAACAATCTCAAGCCCGTAAATCTGCAATATAAAATTGTATTTTTTATGTGTCATTTCGTGGTTATGTCAATCTCGAGAATGAATGAATTAATACATATCAGGCCACCCACATGGACTAGAACATTGCCATCATTAATTTTTATTATTTTGGACATTGCAGGTTTGCGGGTCAGATAGCATATCGGACCCCGAATCACTAATTGATTGACATATCACCTCCATATTTTACTGACATACTGATGAGGGCTCCTTTTCTATTGGCTGTTCCTGCATTGGGAGTTACGGTCTTGCTTAATTGATCATGTTCACGCTCGCAAATGCTACATACGATGGCATGGTTTACGATTTACTCTATGGGGCCGGGACTTGCAGTCTTGTCTAATTGAATAGCAACATAAGTCTAGCACGCTGTGGGTCAGACCGCCCCATTACCATCAATCTTTTGAAAATAAAGTTAATATTGAAAAATATATATTTTGTTTAATTATTAAATATAAATAGTTGTAATGATTAATCCTAATTAACATGTCTAGCCCCTTTTAGGGCATTAAAGTGGTCATTTCAGGTGCCAACCCCTAACTTCCTTTACTTTTGTTTTCTCAAGTGCCATGGATAAATAATCTGATTGGCTGACAGCATATTAAAGAAATAAAGATAGGTGGTAATGCTTGAATTTACCCTAAAACAAGTAGTGTCTCATTCCTTCATCATCAAGGGAATGGAAAGCAAAGCAACAAGGCATGTGCTGCCATAATCTAGGGAGCTCTACTGTTGACCTCTTCAGCACACACCTTATTTCGCTGTGCTCTTCCGCTGTCTCCACTTTTCCTGTTTTTTGATTCTCATAAAGCCCTATGATGCAGGTATTAAGTGGCTTCATGCTCCTGGTGCATGTCAACATCTACAGTAGCCTAATCCCTTCTCCCTCGGCCACCCGCTGTCATCCCTGATGCATCGGTCTTCTCTCTGCTGTTTCCCATTTTCTTGTTTTTTGACTCTCATCAAGCCTTATATTGCCTGTGATCCATGGCTTCATGTACCTGGTGCATATTGAAAAGGGTTGACAGCAGAAAGGAGACCGAGGCATTAGGGATGACAGAAAGCGGCCAAGGAGGTGGGGCATGCCCAATCCCCTCTCCCTCGTGTGCCCCACCTCCGTGGCCGCCTTCTGTCATCCCCAATGTCTCGTTCTCCTCTCTGCTGTCAACCCTTTTCCTGTTGTTTTTACTCACATCAACCCCTTCGTTGACGGTCTTCAGCTGCTTCACAACCCTGGTGCACATCGGCATCCAAGATTTGTGCCTCATCACTTACAAGGTTGATTCTCACCATAGCCTCTCCCACCTGAACATGCTCGCATTTCATCACACCACAAGTCGCTATCACAAGTCATTAAAACCATGTAAACTTCACTGCCATCCGACCGGTCCCTTAGGAACCTCGTCATTGCCCAGATCCTTATCCCGTTCGTAAGTCGCAGCATCGATCATCAGTCACACTACCTAGCCGCTACCACCTCTATGTCCCAGGTCATAGTTGCCACCCATCTTGTCTAAGACCCCAGGGGAAACCTGCATACTCAAAGATGATGAGCAGTCTCACCCAAGATCTTTACTGATTCCGTTTCGTATTCTCTCTGCAGTCATAGGTTACACCATTCCAGAAAAGCTTTTTCTCTACCATGGTTATCAGGGCCGCTAAGTAGCCTAGATTTATGTAGCTCTTGCTTGCAACCCTTATCATAAAAGAAGACCCAGCCACATATGTGTGTATGACTTTTTACCTATTTTGTTACATTACAGCCTTAAGTTCAATGTTGTGTTAATCTGAATTGTATGTGATGGATCAGAACACAATAGTCTAAGTTGGTGAAGTGAAATGAGAAAAATATATACATAAAACTAGTTTTTAGAAATAGAAAACAGAAAATTGGTATGTGCGTATGTATTCACCCCCTTTGTTATGAAGCCCATAAAAAGCTCTGGTGCCACCAATTACCTTCAGAAGTAACATAATTAGTGAAGTTATGTCCACCTGTGTGCAATCTAAGTGTCACATGATCTGTCATTACATATACACACCTTTTTTTAAAGGCCCTAGAGGCTGCAACACCTAAGCAGGAGGCACCACTTACCAAACACTGCCATGAAGATCAAGGAACTCTCCAAACAAGTAAGGGACAATGTTGTTGAGAAGTACAATGCAGGGTTAGGTTATAAAAAAAATAAATCTAAATATTTGATGATCCCCAGGAGCACCATCAAATGTATCATAACCCAATGGAAAGAACATGGCACAACAGCAAACCTGCCAAGAGACGGCCGCCCACCAAAACTCACGGACCAGGCAAGGAGGGCATTAATCAGAGAGGCAGCACAGAGACCTAAGGTAACCCTGGAGGAGCTGCAGAGTTCCACAGCAGAGACTGGAGTATCTGTACATAGGACGACAATAAGCCGTACGCTCCATAGAGTTGGGCTTTATGGCAGAGTGGCCAGAAGAAAGCCATTACTTTCAGCAAAAAACAAAATTGCACGTTTTGAGTTTGCGAAAAGGCATGTGGGAGACGCCCAAAATGTATGGAGGAAGGTGCTCTGGTCTGATGAGACTAAAATTGAACTTTTCGGCCATCAAAGAAAACGCTATGTCTGGCGAAAAACCCAACACATCACATCACCCAAAGAACACCATCCCCACAGAGAAACATGGTGGTGGCAGCATCATGCTGTGGGGATGTTTTTCAGCAGCTGGGACTGGGAAACTGGTCAGAGTTGAGGGAAAGATGGATGGTGCTAAATACAGGGATATTCTTGAGCAAAACCTGTACCACTCTGTGCGTGATCTGAGGCTAGGACGGAGGTTCACCTTCCAGCAGGACAATGACCCCAAACACACTGCTAAAGCAACACACGAGCGGTTTAAGGGGAAACATGTAAATGTGTTGGAATGGCCTAGTCAAAGCCCAGACCTCAATCCAATAGAAAATCTTTGGTCAGACTTAAAGATTGCTGTTCACAAGCACAAACCATCCAACTTGAAGTAGCTGGAGCAGTTTTGCAAGGAGGAATGGGCAAAAATACCAGTGGTAAGATGTGGCAAGCTCATAGAGACTTATCCAAAGCAACTTGGAGCTGCATCTGAGGATGTGATATAACAAAGACAAAATTAATTCCTCTACTCATAATCAGAATTTTCAAAAATTCTTATTTTCCCAAAGATTTATTTTATGTGCTTCACACGCAAATGCATTTTTCTTGAACTACAGTGGTTCCTTAGGCATTAATACTGAAGTTATTTCATATACCTTTTGTTGTTCCTCCAAAAATAGTTTCTGCATCCCACACATCAATCAACACCCCATACAGTGCACTTATATATTGCCTGTCTCTCTGAGCACCTATGTCCTTGTAAATCACTCATCCCAGCACTGACAGTGTCCTGCGAGACTCATCTCTTGAGGAACTTACTATGGCTGAGAGATCCAACCTTTAATTGACTGAAGCTTAACGTTGGCCTTTGTTCCATGTAGGTGGAAATAGCCCATGGCCTCATCCCTCTGAGACCTGCTTAACCTCTGTGACAGTAGAACAATATTTAATGACCCCGGGAAATTGCTTTAGTCTAGAAAGGAAGGGTGCATAGTTTCTTAGACAGGGAGAATTGTTGGATGTAGTTGGCAGGTTGGACGATCTTCCTGCACGTTGGCATAGAGCTCCCCGCCTTCAGGGCTTAGAGGAATAAAGAGAAGGTGGCGTATACAAGTAAATACAAGTCAGGCATCCTTGGATCTATCTTTACACTGGGCCGTGGTACATCTACAATTTTCTCAGTTTTTATTTGATCAAAAGGGACATTGAAGTCCTACATTTCTTAGCTTGTGTTAAAAGACCACTGTACAATGAATACATGAATATATATGTATAGATAGATAGATATATAGATAGATAGATAGATAGATAGATAGATAGATAGATAGATAGATAGATAGATAGATAGATGTGTGTATATAATATAAAGGATTCTTAGAACATACCGTAATTAGACAGGGAAATATCATAAAGTATTTTTTTTGTAAGAAAAATATAATTGTGATGCTTGCAGGCATCCATGATATTTTGGAGGAAGTTGAATGCGTGCAAGGGTGTTTATATTTCTGGCAAGGAGGGTTTAAATCTTTTGATGCAAGCTGTCTGCTTCTATGTCTGTGAGAGAAAAGGTGTCTGGTGTTGATTTTAGTGAGATCCGCTCAGATCCACAAATAACTGTGACCTCTACCTGTTCTATCCTACCCCTCCCCTCCATCCAATAATAGATAAAAACACACCTTCATGATCCAGCTCTGTGATGCAGCAAATAGAAAATGGATACAATTATTCATAAACAAAGTCCTTCAAAAATCCTAAAAAAGTTCCAAACAATAGTTTTCCATGTGTGTATTTAGTTATTTATAGAGATAAAATCAGTACTTTATAATTTTTATTTTTATTTTAGTTGTTAAATTTTACATTTGAACCTTAGTGTTACACTTTAACCGATATGCCGCTCTCCATTCGCTATCATTTGTCCAGGATGAGCTAGAGGATCTGATCTGGAGACTGTCCTGATAGCAGTATTTATCTATTATCCAGATATTATTCTCTAATTGCCTGCTGTCCTGCAGTGACAATGGCAGGGAAACCAACACCGAAGAAGTAGTTTAAGGAAACGCGTTGGTGAAAAGAGGGTTAAAACCCACATTTGTTTTTCTCAGCAGCGCTAAAGTATTTTTCAACACTACATTGTATTTTTCATAATTTTTTATAATAAAGTGGGATATTATATTTATTTTTATATTTAAAAACTAGCTGTATGACTTATTCCTGATTAAAGTTTTATGTAAGTGAGCTGGATTAAGAGTGCCTCTTTAGAGGAGAATTATTAGTGTATAAAAAAAAAAATCATGAAAAAATACCAAAATAAGCATTTAAACACTTTCCTTAAAGTTAGCAAAATATCTTTTAATTTCTGTCAGCTGAAACTCAGGGTTAACACCCTCCAAACCCAGGCTAAACTGGTATACAATTTGAAAATTTGTTTTGGCCAATCAGGAGGAAGTAAAGACTGAAACATTTGTATCACAATCTGGCGGTTGCAGTCTGTTTTGTTTTTTTCTCTTTGACTGTCTCCTTAAGGGCTCTTTCAGCTGTGACCCCACCAACCATTTTTTCCTTTAGATGTCACATACTGTACCCTGCAGGGTACACTTTATGTAAGCTTCCTAGGGGTGTGCACATCCACATATCAGTATCTAGCATATAAATATGTAAGTACATTCAACTTTTCAATATAATACATGTTTTTCTACTAATCAGTAGCTGTTTATTAGGAAACATTTGAAACCCAGGAAACTTACTTATACCTTTAATTATGCTCTTAGTAGTATTAGCTGCTTGCAAAGGCCTCTAAGCTGTAATTTTGGCTGCAGGTTTTTTTTTCTCTAAATGTTTAAATGTATTCTATTGACTCCAGTTTGCAATTTACCTTCTTTAATCCTAAACTTGTAAAGCCTGCCTTTTTAAGTAGGATTTCAGGGTTCGTAATCATATAATCTGACAATATTTAAGCAAGCCCATAATTTACTTCTTAGACACAGCCAATGGTAAATGAGACCCTCATCATGGCATCAGTAAAACCTGGAAGTTAGACGTAATCTGCAATCGGAGGCAAAGGATTAATTCGTGCCAATAAGTAATATTTGCCAATCGTGCTTGCAATCTAGCACTCTATAAAATGCATTAGAGCATCTGTTTTAGTCCATGTGGGTTTCATGATATGTATTAACCCTTTAAGTCCCGGGATCGATATTACTCAGAAATAACATTTAAAAATAATATTTTTTATATATTTGTGGGTTTGAGACTGTTGTGCAATTAATTCTAAAGTCTTCCCATGCCTTCTCATATTTTTAAAGTACAGTATTGTGTGTTTAATAGCTGTTACATCTCTAATAATTGAATTGCTGTTACGGCTCTAAAAATTTAATTGCTGCTACGGCTCTAATAAGTATTTGAAAAAGCCCTTGTGAGTCCTTGTTAGTACTCGTTTTCGACAGAAACTTGATTCTTTCTTCATTTGTGGGTCAGACTTTATTTGCTATCTAGCGCTACGTATCTAATAGAATATCGATTTTGTGCAACTTTAATTAGCATTTGTAATATTTGAGCTGTGCTGAAACCAATGGAGTTCTAATGCCAAATTTGCGTCTTTGGCTTGGACTTAGTGATTGTGGGCGGGGAACTTGCAATTGGATTGTGAGTAGCTAATAGAATATGTGGCAATATTAAGAGCAGTTTTAAGTGTGTATACATTTACGAATCGGGTAAAAGAATAGGGCCCATTGTTTTCAAATAAATATATATAAATATTTTTATCAACATGCAATTATACAATAAAGGAACATTGTAGTGCTCTAACAACATGAGCTAGGTAATTAAACTAAACTACTATCATTAATAAAATTCATATTCAATTATTTAAAAAGCACTGTGAAGTTCAGGCTCAGCTGCTGTTGGTGTCCACACACCATAAGGTAAATGGGTCAAATGGCTTTGTCTACCAGAAAGCTGCTAAATTTTCAGACACAAATTATATCAACACGCCATTGACTGGACACTGTGTGAGGTTTATTTTGGCAACAAGTGTTTGCTGTGAGGGCAGTTTATAAATAACCCCCTCACTCCTCTTAATAACCTTATTGGGGTTGGGACAAACAATTAATTGGATAATGATACCTGAAGTAGTAGTTTGATATCAGCAGTGTGGAGTTAGAGAATGGAGGACCCCAGTGCAAAAACAAAATCGTGGTCCTTCCCTCAGGGGGGGGGGGGGGGGCTGTAATTTTATTTTTACACTGGGCCCCCACCTTAATACCAACTCACTCAGTGCTCTTCCCACAACTCCTTCCCCTAGTTCCCCTCCCTAATACCCTTTCCCATAACAGAAGCTTTCCCATAGCTGCACCCTCCCAAGACCCCTTTCCATAGTTGCCCCCCCCCCCCCCCCCCCCCCCAGAGGAGGGCCCTGGTACATTGCATCACTGGTAGTTCAGCTCCTGGATATCAGATTGGTTCTTGACTGTAGTATTGGGAAGAGGGTGATCCTATTTTATATTATATAAAATCACACTATAAATATGACACTTCAGTGGACTTTTAATGGTGATTTTTTTTTAGTTCTTTGGGACCCAGGTGCACTATGATTTGAAATAACTGGAGGCTCTATTTTTGAAAATGAACTTAATATTAAATATTACTATTGTAAATCATTAAATAGGAATTTTATTAATGATTAATTAATTATTAAAAAACTAGATAATTCTGCTACGTTATCATAGTGCTCGTTTTAAAAAGACTATAATGCCCTACTACAGGTTCGGAATTGGCGCAAAACCTTTTCTAAAACAATATTCCTTGCTCAGAAAACCATAACTAAGGTAGCATAAAATCACTGTAATATCATAAAACACAATAAAAATGTCAAACAACTCAAGTTGCATCAAAAGTCAACAAAAAAAGCAGAACCTCTGTAAAGAGATCCAGTGCATTAATTATTTTTTGCTGGACAGTATTATTAATGCCTGGTCTCCAATATTAAAGTAATATTTTTATGAGAAATAAATCGTATGATGATAAAAAATTATTTCGTATTTAATCTCCAAAATCTTCATTCTACCCCCGTGTGAAATGCGAGGTCCTGCCCTTTTGTCAGTTTGGAAACATTTTGCATTCTTCACGGAATCGCTCCGCTACACATGCCAGCCACAAGAAATAATGTTCTTCTGTCTTGTTTTTCCACAGGTCATTCCAAAAGACTACAAGACGATGACTGCCTTGGCAAAAGCAATCTCCAAAAATGTACTTTTTGCCCATCTTGATGACAATGAGAGAAGGTATGAAGAAGAGCCTCAAACTGTGTACATTTGGGTAGGGCCCAGCAAGTAGGGTAATTTAAATAACCGCTGTGGTCAAATATTAAAATTATATTATTTTGAAGAAATACACTGGAAAATCTGCAAAATGTTTTTTTAGAACTGAAGATAAAAAATTGTGACTTATTTATATATTTATATACAATTATGTTTCAGTGGAGTTTACCATTTTGGTTTCTGATGATAAACATCCTGCAGTTACACAGTTGATCCCACCCTTGTTCCTCGTAGTTTGATTATATGATAAGTTAGGTATACCTTACCCAAAATTCATGTCCATCTATGTCACACCGGGGTTGTTGTTTTTTTTTAAATTGTGTCTGTGTCTAGTGTTATTTTTTTCAGTTAATTAATTTTAACTGGGGGGAAAAAATAACACTAGACACAGACACAATAAATAAAAAAAGTCACCATATGTGCTCTGCACCATCAGTTTGAGGGTGGAAAATGTGTTTACATTTTTAAAATTGATCAAGAATTCACTTAGATATTGTCATTTTAATTTATCCCTTGAATAAGAATCCCTTGAATAAGAATAAAAGGGAATCTACATAAGTAAAAAGGCTCCAGTCTGTAACTGTTACACATTGTATTATAGATTGACTTCCTTTAAAAGCAGAAGGTGGTGGTGTAGTGGTAAGATTTCTGTTTTAAAGTTTTTCTTCATTGGTAAAAAAAATTTTTTACAAAAAATATACACTTTAATATGTTTTGAAATACAATTAGAACATAATTGCCCTTTGTATTTTATAATTAACTTTTTTATTGAAAGAATAAACAAATATAACATCGTAAGTTCAGCAAATCATATAACAAATCTCTCAAGTATCAACAAGATATATCAAAAAGTTTCTTTCAAAGATTTTCTTTTTTGGTTAGAATAATACATGAACATGTAAAACATATATATATAAAGTCACACAAGGTCTTGAACATATATACATTCCTCAAAGCTGACATGTGTCCAGGGGGTACAGTAAGGTGAAACCATAGAACAAACATCAGGTCAAACCATAAAAGTAGTTCACACGAA
Organism: Discoglossus pictus; assembly: GCA_027410445.1. Taxonomy (NCBI): domain Eukaryota; kingdom Metazoa; phylum Chordata; class Amphibia; order Anura; family Alytidae; genus Discoglossus; species Discoglossus pictus. The sequence goes on from CM050172.1 coordinate 82,433,352, forward strand.
CCTTATTGTGGACCTCGTAGAGTCCATAAGTCCCAGCAGGAGGCCCATCGACGGTATCTTTCATCAATTTCAGCTGAAAGTGAGCTCATAGCCCGAATGAACCTGATTGTGTGAATTACTTCAGTGTGAGTAGGGGAGGTAAGTTTCCAGTGTTTAGCTATGATGCATCTCGTGGCCAAAAATGTGTTGTTAAACATTGTTCTGATTTGAATAGCCCCGTAATTGGAAGGCCTAGCAAAGCTTGCTCAGGCTTTTGTATTACTGTTGTCCCCAAAAGTGTTTCTAATAGGTCGTATGTTGCTGTCCATATGGGTCTTATTTTCGGACACTCCCACAGCATGTGAATTAGTGTACCAGTGTCTGTGCAGCCCCTAAAACATGTGTCAGGGTGTGTTTTGTTCAGAAGATGGAGTCTTGCTGGTGTAAGGTACCACCTCATTATTGTCTTAAAAGAGTTTTCTTTTAGTGTCACGTTTAGTGAAGAGGTATTGGCTTGTTTGAGGATCTTATTCCATTGGCTGTCGTCTAGAGTTACCTGCAAGTCAGCCTCCCATGCAGTTTGGTAATGTTGGTGAGAGACACCATCTGATTGTAAATGATGGCTATATTGGCCTTACCTCCGGGATTGTTGATACAGCATTTCTCGAAGGGAGATTTGGTATGATATTATGTTGAATTTCGTAGAGTGTGTTAGTGTCTCACTAATTGCCATCAGATTAATCCACTCTCTATGTGGCACCTGAATTATGTCAGTGATAATTGACGATGTGTTGCTTTGTGAGGTCACCCAGGTATCTGCCACAATTGTTATTTTGTTCTTTATCCACCATTTCATCTGGGTACATTTATTGAGGTGCTGACCTTTGTGAGATTGCCATAGTGGAATCAAGCCAGAACCCACGCTCAGGAGGTTTACCCTTCTGTTCAGGTCTTTCCATAATTTCAAAGAGTGGCTAATACAAATCGGTAACTCTCCTGTTCTTAGGTCCCGACCTAAGCTAAGCCATAAAACCTGCGATAGTACCCAATGTTTGTCTTCTAGAAGTTGCCTCTCTATGTCTGCCCACACTGGTATGGCCTCTTTTTTAAACCAGGTCGTGGTTGGAGCTAATCTAGTGGCCTTATAATACTTGATTAGATCAGGGAAGTCTAGCCCCCCTTTCTGTTTAGGCGCACACATTGTGGTTCTATTGATTCTTGGTTTGTTGTTATTCCAGGCGAAATAATTGCCCTTTTCTTAATAAGAAAACACGTCACTATCACTATATTCTTATTTAGGTATTTAATCCACTTTAAAATAACATTTCACAAACACACACAATTTATATACAAGTCTGTGGTTACACTTTATTATCAGATTATAATTATTGTCATATCTACTGATAATGGTTTAGAAATTCACCACAGTATTATAATGCACTTTATTATATGGCTATCATTATTGTCAAATCTATTGATAAATTCACCACTGTATAATAATTTAGTCATATATAAACACTTCAAGGAACATGGACAACAACAATTTAATTCAGTATCTGAGAAATATATAATGCAAGAATATATACATACATTTTTAGGAATATAGATAACAATGATATGTTCTAATACCTGTAAAATACACTCTTAAATAGAAACGAACCTATAAGTTGGGACTAGGATTTGATATCATCACTATTATATGAAAGTAATTCCCTGATGATGTTCGCGGGATAAAATTACCAATGACAAATCCAAGGTAAATTAACACATGGATAGACAACTTTTGAGGAATACAATTATATGAAGTGAGTTTAACTTTCTTTTTAATTGAAGTGGACTTTACATGATGGACATCAAATATGGTGCAGAGACATATACATTTTAGTTTTTACATACAGTTGATATAAGTATTTCTAATGTTAACATATGCTTACAATTTCCACACTTACCGCTCTCTGTTGCATAGAGGTAACCATGGCTACAGCCTTTACTACAAATAGGAGGCTCTAAAGTCGTTCATGTTCGTCGCTTTGAGAAAGTCACACCCCTAGTGATGAAACGTACGTCAGGGTATGCGTCTGACGTCAGACGCCATAGCTTAGACCAGAAAGTGTCTTCCTCATAGCTCCGTGGTATTAGATCCGAAGAATACTATGCTATAATAGCCTCTATATATTTTAATCGCTTACACTGAGAGCAGCATGGGTGGGTGAAAGTGTAGAACCAACTGGGATACCTTGACTTATATATATATATATATATATATATATATATATATATATAAAATATAAAGAGTGAGGGGTAGCCATGATTGTCCAGTAATCTAGATGTGTACTGCCCCTGCCTTGATAAAGGGAGGTTATCTCTCGAAAGCTTGTCATAATAAATGAATATGTTTGTCCAATAAAGAAGGTATCACTATATACTGCAATACTTTGATTATTAATCTATATATATATCATATATGTGTTAATAAATACACATTAAAACAAGCAAGTGGAAGGCATTGATTTAGAACCAATTTCTTACTAATGAAAACATTTTATGAAACACACTTTCCACCAGACCAACACACTCTGATTTAAGAAGTATGTCAAAGTGTTAAACTAATTTAGTTATTTGAACTTTAAATATATTGAATAATAATGTGAACTAGTTATTTAAAAATACTAATATATACATTATATATATATATATATACGTTAATTCATGTTGACATATGCTTTAACTTGAAGAACATATTTCAGATTTTTTAACAGTAAAGAAAAAGTTCAGTATTGTAAAGCTTTGAACCTAGGACCTATAGCCTTTACCTATTCTGCCATATGTTATATTGCTATGCTAACTGTTATAACATAATCTATTAGTTACAAATCATGTAGCCACTGCCTGATTCAAAGCCTCTACACCTGATTCTAATTAATATTCATTATTTCCTGTGCCCCACAGAGCTCTTACTCATTCAGGCAGACTTCTATTCTATTCAACCTGACTTCTATTGATAATAACTTCATGAATTCAGCATCAATTTTAAAAAGGAAAACACCTTTTTCTATTGCTTTTTCACCCTCTATCTAATTGTGCAGATCACATATGGGGATTGTTGTGGTCCTTTAATGTATGAAACATGCTATTTTAATGCATAAAAGAAAGATTTGGAGTAGGGTGTGAGTAGGCATAATATTGTAAATGGTGTAGCGGATGTGGTTGCTGCTGAGCAAACCTGTAGTTGTAGTCTTGACTGTAGTATTGAAGATGGTGACCTTATTTTAAACTTTATGAAATCATACTATAAATTTGATACTTCAGTAGTCTGTTTATGGTTATTTATCTAGTTTGGGACATCCAGATGTAAAATGATTGAAGATTTAGAAGAATTAAATTAATTTCTAGGTCCATCCACTATGTCTGGGCTGGGTTACGGATATTGAATCCATCATTTAATGGGATTTTTACCTGACAATGTAAGGTGATCTATCTTAGCTTGGAGATTCTTCATGTCCTGAGATGGCACTGGGATCAGGATTAAAAGATAAGACAATCATGGCAACACATTAATTTTGATTTTGACATCCAACTCATTTTATTATTAACCTTTATTTGTAATGTGCCAACATATTCTGTAGCGCTAAACAGGGTAGATACAAGTCAAAAACAAACTTACAAAAGTTACAAAAAGAATGGAGGGCCCTGTTATTGTGTTTAATATCAAGCAAACAAAGTGCTTTCTCTAAAGCACCCAACAAGACTGAAAACTATCTATATTTATATATGCTAGTCATATAACTTTATCATTTATTTCAACTTGCTATACCCCAGTTTTGATTTATTGGCCTTTTTTGAAACTTATATAAGACTGAAAACTCACAAACTTACAGTCCAAAGGGTATGGGTGAGGCATAGAAAGGTGAGGTACAATATATTGAGTAAATTACGTCTGAAGCTGATAAGCTTCCTTAAATAGATACGTTTTTAGTGAGGTTTTGAAGGATTTGTGGTGGAAGGATGGTTTAGTGGAGTGAGGCAAGGAGTTCCACAGAATAGGGGCAGCACGAAAAAAGCCCTGACGGTGGGAGTGAGAGGAGGTGACAAGAGAGGAGGAAAGAATAAGGTCATTTGTAGAGCGAAGAGGACTGTTGGGAGACTATTTAGAGACAAAAGCAGAGATATAAGAGGGTGCATTATTATTGAGGGCTTTATGTGTTAGGGTCATGATGTTACATTTTATTTTGGAGGATATGGGAAGCCAGTGGAGAGGCTGACAGAGAGGAGCTGCAGACACTGAGCGCTGAGTATGGTAGATGAGTCTAGCGGAGGTGTCATTATGGATTAGAGACAGACAGTGATGGGGAGGCCAGCGAGGAGAGAGTTGCAGTAGTCTAGGCGAGATATGATGAGAGAATGTATTATAATTTTAGTTGTGTCTTATGTTGGGTAGTGACGTATTTTGCAGATGTTTTTTAGGTGAAAATGATAGGATTCTATGATTGATTGAATGCGATGATTGAAAGAGAGGTCAGAATCAAGTAGAACCACAAGTCAGTGGGCATGGGAGGTGGGGGTGAGTGATGATGGCATTGTCAATGGTGAGAGAGATGTAAGGACTGGAAGCTGTGGAAGAGGGTGGGAAGATCAGGAGCTTGGTCTTTGACATATTGAGTTTGATATGGAGAGTTCATACCGGTAGAGGTGGACAAGTAAAGGTGGAAGGTTGATGGAGTATAGGTCCTCATATTGTCTAATAATAACCATACCCAGATATTTAAAGAGATGTTTTCACCATAAGAAGAGTGGTTTCATTTTGAAGATAATTAAACACTGTATATACATTGTACTATCCTTGTTTCTCAATAGTAAATCATTCCTGAGATATTAGACATTCATTGTGCATTTCCTTTATTCTAAAGTGCAGCTCAGTATGCTAATTGCATCTCAGAGTGCTTTATAAGGGTGGCGGTGGTAGGGATCTAACTGCAAGATAACTTTAAGGGGTATTGTTTTAGCCACCAAAGAGACAGAGAAGCAGACCGTATTTCAAATTACTCCACAAAACCAGCTAATTAATATTTTTCTCAGCAGTATTTAGATAGTTTACAGTAAATACAATGGGTTGTATCAATACTATACATCTGACAGAAAGAGTAGGGGGTTCCTAATCTTATAATCCAGAGAAGTGTTTTGAGCTCCAGTACTCCATCCCCAGTATGCTAGGATTTAAAGGTTTGCTTAAGGCAATTATTTTAGTTTTATATAAATATTTTAACTAGGCGATCGTATTAATGTTATCCTCACTTCACTTACGTCTACGAAGCCTCCGGAGTAACAGATTCTCACCATCTTGAGCTTTCTCATTTCTTCCTGTTCTCTCTCATGTAGAGTGCCATTTCTCACAGCAGTGACCTCAGTCCATATCCACAAGAAAGGAGCTTTACACTAGTGTATCTTGCTTCTGCAAGCAGGCAGTAAAGTGCTGTGTGTCAGGGTGGCACGTCCTTCGCATGCAGCTGAAGAGCGCGGTCATCAGAGCGCAGAGAACTGTGCTCTGATGATGCTCTGTGCTCCAGCCTGGTGCTATGTGATCTGCCCCTGTCCGGTGCCCCCATTAAACAAGACACCTCCAAAGGCTAGAGAAGAGATGACTGGGCATGTGAAGACTCAGCAGCGTATCCTTTGGAGGTATCTTGTTTAATGGGGGGCACCGGACAGGGGCAGATCACACAGCACCAGGCTGGAGCGCAGAGCGCCATCAGAGCACAGTACTCTGCGCTCTGATGACGGCGCGCTCTTCAGCTGCGCAGGAAGCTTGGGGTGCCGTGTGTCAGAGCAGAATGAGATACTGGTAGTGTGCATGGGGTCTTAGGTCAGTGCTGTGAAACTTGGCACCCTATATGAGAGAGAACAGGAAGAAAATGGGGTTCGATAAGGTGAGTAACTGTTACTCTGGAGGCTTCTTAGAAGTAAGTGACGTGTCAATGTTATATGGCAGTTACATTGAAGAGCACACAATTAAGTGTCTGTATAATCTAGTTAGAACATTTATATAATGTATGAGTTGCCTAAAGAGTTCCTTTAATATGTCACATGGCTACCACATGAATGCAATTCACTACAAACTCAGACATTTCCGTCAGTTTCAGTAAACATTACCAAGACAGTGAAATATCTCTATATGTCACTAGAGGGTCACAGGCAGCGGGGTCAGACAGAGACTGGACGAGCCGACTGTAAACCAGTAGCAAGATGACACAAACATGGGAATTGCATGGAAAATAAAGTTCAGCAGTCAGTGACCCCGAGTGTACATCTGTGTCCACGGAACGGCTCTCTCTCCCAGGCTCACTGACGGGAGTCTGAGACCCAGAGCTTTCTCAGCCTCTCCTTATTGTCTGGTGACGATCCATTTCTAGACATAAATTATAGCTTTTGAAATCATGATTTTTATTAATTGTAGCAGAAGATGATCATAAAAGACTTCTGGTTTCTAAAGCATTTAAAGTACCACTGTACAATGTGTACATATATATATATATATATATATATATATATATATATATATATATATATATATATAATCTAATATAGTTTGTGAAGTGTGTGTAACGCTCCAGGTGATCGCATGCGCACTTCAAAAACTACTTGTGTTAATGAACAGAGGGGGGATAAGATACAGAGAGGGGCAAAGAGACACAGGGGAGGGAGGAGGGGGGAAGAGACAAAGAGGAGGGAGAGAGGGGGAAGAGACAAAGAGGGGGGATAGGGGGGAAGAGACAAAGAGGAGGGAGAGGGGGGAAGAGACACAGGGGAGGGAGAGGGGGGAAGAGACACAGGAGAGGGGGAAGAGACACAGGGGAGGGAGAGAGGGGAAGAGACTGGGGAGGGAGATAGGGGGAAGAGACAAATAGGAGGGAGAGAGGCGGAAGAGACAAATAGGAGGGAGAGAGGGGGAAAGAGACACAGGGGAGGGAGGAGGGGGGAAGAGACAAAGAGGAGGGAGATGGGGGAAAAGACAAAGAGGAGGGAGAGGGGGGAAGAGACACAGGGGAGGGAGAGGGGGAAGAGACACAGGAGGGAGAGGGGAAGAGACACAGGGGAAGGAGATAGGGAGAAGAGACAAATAGGAGGGATGGGGGGGAAGAGACACAGGGGAGGGAGAGAAGGGGGAAGAGACAAAGAGGAGGATGAGGGGGGAGAGACACAGGGGAGGGAGAGGGGGAAAGAGTCACAGGGGATGAAGAGGGGGGATAGATAGATAGATGGATGGATAGACGGATAGACAGACGGATAGACAGACGGATAGACAGATAGATATCATAGGGATTAACTAATACAAGCTTTCAGACCAGATTAACCCTTTTACATTTAGATAAATTTGCATGAATACCTCTAGACAGACCTATTTCACAACAGTTCCTCATACCTTACACAGAGCAGGAAAAAACACAGGCGTGAGAGGGGAAGAGACACAGGGGAGGGAGATAGGGGGAAGAGACAAATAGGAGGGATGGGGGGAAGAGACACAGGGGAGGGAGGGACAGGGGGGAGAGACACAGGGGAGGGAGAGGGGGTAACGAGTCACAGGGGAGGAAGAGGGGGGATAGATAGATAGATACAGTGGATATAAAAAGTCTACACACCCCTGTTAAAATGTCAGGTTTCTGTGCTGTAAAAAAATGAGACAAAGATAAATCATTTCAGAACTTTTTCCACCTTTAATGTGACCTATAAACTGTACAACTCAATTAAAAAACTAACTAAAATATTTTAGGTGGAGGGAAGAAAAAAAAAAAGAAAAATAATGTGGTTGCATAAGTCTGCACACCCTCTTATAACTGGGGATGTAGCTGTGTTCAGAACTAAGCAATCACATTCCAAATCGTGTTAAATAGGAGTCAGCATACACCTTCCATCATTTAAAGTGCCTCTGATTAACCCCAAATAAAGTTCAGCTGCTCTAGTTGGTCTTTCCATGGTCCACAGAGAGCTTCCAAAGCATCAGAGGGATCTCATTGGTAAAAGGTATCAGTCAGGAGAAGGGTACAAAATAATTTCCAAGGCATTAGATATACCATGGAACACACTGAAGACAGTCATCATCAAGTGGAGAAAATATGGCACAACAGTGACATTACCAAGAACTGGAGCTCCCTCCAAAATTGATGAAAAGACGAGAAGAAAACTGGTCTGGGAGGCTACCAAGAGGCCTCCCGTATTCTTCATATGTCTGGGCTATGGGGTAGAGTGGCAAGACGAAAGCCTTTTCTTAGGAAGAAAAACATCCAAGCCAGGCTACATTTTGCAAAAACACATCTGAAGTCTCCCAAAAGCATGTGGGAAAAGGTGTTATGGTCTGATGAAACCAAGGTTGAACTTTTTGGCCATAATTCCAAAAGATATGTTTGGCACAAAAGCAACACTGCACATCACCAAAAGGACACCATACCCACAGTGAAGCATGGTGGTGGCAGCATCATGCTTTGGGGCTGTTTTTCTTCAGCTGGAACTGGGGCCTTAGTTAAGATAGAGGGAATTATGAACAGTTCCAAATACCAGTCAATATTGGCACAAAACCTTCAGGCTTCTGCTAGAAAGCTGAACATGAAGAGGAACTTCATCTTTCAGCATGACAACGACCCAAAGCATACATCCAAATCAACAAAGGAATGGCTTCACCATAAGAAGATTAAAGTTTTGGAATGGCCCAGCCAGAGCCCAGACCGGAATCCGATTGAAAATCTGTGGAGTGATCTGAAGAGGGCTGTGCACAGGAGATGCCCTCGCAATCTGACAGATTTGGAGTGTTTTTGCAAAGAAGAGTGGGCAAATCTTGCCAAGTCAAAATGTGCCATGCTGATAGACTCATCCCCAAAAAGACTGAGTGCTGTAATAAAATCACAAGGTGCTTCAACAAAGTATTAGTTTAAGGATGTGCATACTTATGCAACCATATTATTTTATTTTTATATATTTTCTTCCCTCTACCTAAAAGATTTCAGTTTGTTTTTCAATTGAGTTGTACAGTTTATAGGTCACATTAAAAGTGGAAAAAGTTCTGAAAGGATTTATCTTTGTCTCATTTAGATAGATAGATAGATAGATAGATAGATATCCTAGGGATTAACTAATACAAGCTTTCAGACCAGATTAACCCTTCTACATTTTGATAGGTTCACATGAATACCTATAGACAGACCTATTTCACAACAGTGCCTCATACCTTACACAGAGCAGGAAAAAACATCCACACCGCCAGGCAAAATCATAAATATTTGAGTTCTGGCCAATCTGAGTCCTCATTACACAGAACCGCTTTATGCCAAGAACAATGTGACCTTTGGACCTTCTTTGCTGCTGTCAATGGAATCTGAAGCTAAAAAAACCTAAAAAGCAAATCATTTTTAGCAGTATTTTTCAGGGTATTATTTTGTGTATTGCCTGCAGTTTATGGAAGTTAAATGCCTAGATTGTGTGGGGTTAGCCTGTGCCAGTCAGGGATTACAGCGCCCGCCCGGCTCTGATTTATCTGTGCAATAATAGTGTGTGTCATAAATATTTCAGCACAGATTCTGTGTTTTGATCATATTCATGTTTCTCCAATAAATGTCTTTTTTATTGCATGTTTATTTATTATGCAGATGCTGTTATTGTAAGGAGCCGTATATTGTCGGCCTTATGTTTGAATTGTGTTAGTCCCTACATGTTTGATGGAAGGTTGTTCCATGTATCTACTACCCTTTCTGTAAAGTAGTCATTTCTCACGGTACCCCGAAATCTTCCACTTTCCAACTTCAAACCATGACCTATTTTTCTTGCATTATTCTTGGTCTAGAACAATGGTTCTCAACAGCTGGTCTGTGACACCTTCTCTGCCGGCCCACGGGGATAAGGAGAGCCTAACACTTTATTTAAGCCATTGGTCATAGAGCATAAGCAGTTAAACTCAAGTCAGTGCAAGGCTAGATAAAATCAAATGAAGTATTACCCTTTTAAACATATTCTGGGTCTTAGAGTGCCCCCAAGGCATCAGATGGTGACCCGGTCTAGAAGATACACCCCCCTAATTATATCAAATCCTTTAATATATTTGAAGGTTTCTATCATATCTCTCTCTTGTCTTCTAAACCAGGGGTTTTCAACAGCTGGTGAGAGGACTTGTCCCTTTCCCTGAGACCTTATATGCTAATGAGGCGAGCCTAACACTTTATACAAACCATCACCGTTAGTCATAGTTATAGAGGAATTTATAAACACTTATCCCATTCTCTATTCATATAAAAATGCAGTAAATCATATGAAGTATCACCCTTTTAAACAAGTCCTGGATCTTACAGACAGTGCCCAGGGCATTGGATGGTGACCCCAGACCCAAAAAAGGTTAAGAACCATTGGTCTATGTGAATCGGCCCTTGTGAACTATATTAAATCCTTTGATATATTTGAGGGTTTCTATCATTTCCCTCCTCTGTCTCCTAAACCAGCTGGTCCTCAGGCACAAAGAGGGTTAAAGAAAGCGTAATGCATCATTATATCACTACCATTAGATTATTTAGGAACGTATAGAGTTAAAGGACCACAGTACAATGAGAAAAAAATATGTTTGAAAACTTTGAACATAACTCAGGGGATAATTAAGCAAGCTTTTAATTAGAAATAACATGTCTGCTGGACCCTGGGTGAATCCATGTAGGTAGAAGCTATGTGTCTAAGAGGAATGTTTACATTTCTGGAGAGCAGCACTTGCATCTATTGATGCAACTTCCTGCTTTTGGACCAGTAAGGGGAAAAGCATGTGGTGTCAGTTTCAATCTTAACTAATTAACTTAACAATGGCTTTTGGTTTCCTCCTCCCTCACACCTGCCTCCACTGATCTCAAAACGTATTGAACCAGCTCTGGGAAAGCGATATAACAAACACAAAATGGATTCCTGTACTCATAAACATAGTCTTCAAAAATTCAATTTTTTCCCAAAAATGTTATGTCCATGACTTGGGTGTATGTTTGCGTCATTCAGTCGTGTACAACTCTCTGTGGCCTCATGGACTGTAACGCACCATGTTGATCCATTTGGTATTCATGGCAGAGTGGGTTTCCAGTTCCATCTCCAGTGGGCCACATCATACAGCTCCTTGTATTCCTAGGTTGTCTCCCATTCTAATACTGACCAGGCCCAACCCTGTAGGGCTTCATGCTGGTGGGACCTCTTGGTTCCCTGACTGGAATCAAACCCAGGTCTCAGCAGTCAAAGCACTGAATCCTAACCACTGGACCACCAGGGAACCCATGTCCATGATGTACATATTAAGAATATGACGTATTAATATTTTTGTAAGACCATAAACTATTTTGAGCTCTGAATGTTTTCACAGGAACCAAGTACTCCATGATCCCCCCTCAAATCTCTAAAACTTCTTCTATGCCACCAAGAATAGACCCAAGTCCATCAAAACCCCTATCCAAAACTCAGTGCTTCCATGTGACCAGTGCTTGGGGCTAGGATGACCCTTTCCCTTTTGAAATTAAACCTTTCTAGCTTCCACTAGCCATTAGTCTAAACCACGGTCGCCCCAATCCCTTAAAGGGCCAATGCAAGTGTTTTTCATGTTAAATCAATTTTTTAACTCACCTTTAAAATACACAATGAAAAATAAAATATGTTTGAAAACCTTGAGTATGACTACAAATAAATTATCAGGAAAAAAAGTCATATAGCTAGTTTTTAATTAGAAAAAACATAAATGTTGATGCCTCTGAGGAGCCTGGAGGGATCCATGATACCTTAGTGGAAGTTGTGTGTGTGAGATTGGTTACTGTGAGAAAGTATAACCCTTGTACACTATCTTCATGAGCTGCACAGTGGAGAAACCAGTTAGGAACTATTTGTAATATGTTAGGCAGAAAAAAAGCATTGCTTATAAGCACTTCTTTTTAAAATTAAGGGACCTATCCTTTTACGGTAGCGCAGCACAGACAGCAGCAGTGGTGGTGAGCATCCGCTAGATGGCGCTGTCGATATTCTGGTGCCATATCATAGAGTCAACTGTTAGGGTTAGGGTTAGGCTAACATTATAAGCTTAGAACTTCTCTCACATATCACAGCGCTGCAAAATATCGGCAGCACCATCTAGCGGTTGGAGGCCGCACTGCAGCAGCGGTCCCGACACCATAACAGGATTGATCCAAATTAAGTACATAAAAGTGGTCCAGTGGTTAGGATTTGGTGCTGCGACCTGGGTTCAATACCAGTCAGGGAACCAAGAGGTCACACCACCCTAGCAATATCAGGAGCTGTATTCTTTGGCCCACTGGAGAAGGAACTGGCAACCCACTCAAGTATCTCTGCCATGAATACCAAGTGGATCAGCATGGTGTGTTACTGTCCATGAGGTCACAGAGAGTCGGACGCGACTGAACAACCCAAACACACACATAAAAGTAAAGCGATACACAGATATAGTATATATCTTGTGAAATCCAGAAACCTTCCATGTCAGTTTAACATCCCACTAGGGTAAATCTTGCAGAATTTAAATTTGAATTTCTAAAACACTATTGGAGATACAGCTACGTGCGACAGTATGGACGCTCCGCAATGTTGTCATTAGCACAGTGTGAGAAATAGAAAAAAAAAACACCTTTCAAACCCAAACAGAGATTTAGTTTTTTGCCCTACAAGTCACTGCTGACCTGGACTTACAGACCGTCCTGTGAGGTACCAGCTGGGCCTCCATTGTCCTTGCAAAAAAGTAACAGTGGCTACAATTTCATCTAACAAAGATGGTCTTTGAGTCAGCAACAACAGCTGTAAGAGACGTCCACACACACCAGGCCGTCAGCTGCTGAGCTCACATATCCAGACTGCCCGAAACGGAATACTTTAACCCTTTGGCGCCACCAGGCTATTACAATTTTATGTGTGTTAAAAAAACAAAAACATGAATGTGTGTGACTACATATAAATGTGTGTGTATATATATATATATATATATATATATATATATACACACATACACACAAGCTGCTTTGGAAAAAAGCACTATGTATGTTTCATTTTAAGCTCAAAAGACAGGGCCCTCCACTCTTCTGCAATGTGTTGCCTTGTATTTAACCCCCGTATAGCACTACAGAATATGTTGGTGCATTACAAATAAAGGATAAAAGTATCAATATATATAAAAATATATATACCGTATATACTCGAGCATAAGCCGACTTTTTCAGCACATTTTCTTATGCTAAAAAAGCCCCCCTCGGCTTATACTCGAGTCCCAAAAAAATCCTCCTCCCTTCTCCCCTTATCCTCCTCCTCATTCAACCGTTATCATCCTCCTCCTCCCCCCCCCTTATCATCCTCCTCCTCCTTCCCACCCCCCTTTTTCATCATCTTCTTTCCCCATAACCTCTTCCTTACTGCACTCTCTCCAATCCCTATCCCCCTCTCTCCTTACTTGCTACTATGCTCGGATGAGCTGATGGTGATCCTGATGCCGCAGCACGTCTTCCGTACCGGCACATGCGCGTCACATCATTAGCATATGCCGGTACGGAAGACGTGCTGCAACGTCAGGATCAGCATCAGCTCATCGGAGCATAGTAGCAAGTAAGGAGAGAGAGAAGGATAGGGATTGGAGAGGGTGTATTAATGTGGAGGTTATGGGGGAAACAAGATAATGATAAGGGGGGGAGGAGAAGGAGGAGGATGATAAGGGGGGGAAGAAGGAGGGTGATAAGGGGGGAAGGAGGAGGAGGATGATAAGGGGGGGGGAATTATAAGGAGGGTAAGGAGGAGGATGATCAGGGGGGAAGGACCCTCTTTTCCACCCTCGGCTTATACTCAAGTCAATACGTTTTCACCGTTTTTGGGGGTAAAATAAGGTGCCTCGGCTTATACTCGGGTCGGCTTATACTCGAGTATATACGGTATATATATATATATATATATATATATATATATATATATATATATACATATATATAGTATATAGTACATTTGTATCCACATTTGAATGTCTAAAGCAAGAGAAAAAAAAACTGTTTCCCGCTTAGAATTCCAAGAACTACAGTTAGTACACTGGATTCTGGGAAGCTGAGCGGGGACATGCAAATGTTCCCACAAAGGCTTCGCTCTTCAATCCATTACCATTTCAAACATGGCTTCCTTTAAGTTTATGCCCACTGCTTTTTTTGCAAAGCCAAGGTTGGATTATACACAAGCTGGGAAACCTACCCACGGACAGCCGTTTCAAGGTTACTGCCTATCATCACCATGGGTGTATATATGTGCGTTGGTACTCCCCAAGAAGCTGGTGGTGTGACCAAAAGCTACCTCTTCTTGGCCTGCTTAGAAGGCCATGGGAAAGGAGAGATGCCCTTTAGATTGTAAGTTTGTGAGTTTTCAATCTTGTGTCGGTGCTTTGGATACAAGCTCTATGTATGTTTGATTTTAAGATAAAAAAACAGGGCCCTCCATTCTTTGCACTGTGTTCATTTTGTTTTTTGCCATGTACCTAACCCCAGTAGCGCTACAAAATATGTTGGAGCGTTGCAAATAAAGGATAATCACATATATAGTTGTGAACGTACGAGTCGTTGCTCACGCTTGCGGGCTCGCGTAGCGAGCCCGCGGCCCTCGCGAAGCGAGGGCCGTGGCTCGCGAAGCGAGCCGCGGCCCTCACGTAGCGAGCCGCGGGCCTCGCGAAGCGAGGGCCGCGGCTCGCGCAGCGATCCGCGGCCCTCGCGTAGCGAGGTCACTGGGCGAGGGCCTCAGTTGCTGGCGAGGTCACTGGGCAAGGGCCTCAGTTGCTGGCATGGAGCGCCGAAGGCGCTCCATGCCAGCAACTGAGGCCCCTCGCGAAGCGAGGGACTCAGTTGCTGGCGAGGTCACTGGGCAAGGGCCTCAAACCCTCGCAAAATTCACGTCGCTACTCAAAAAACACGACACACAAATTACGACACTCGCTAAATTTTACGAGGCACGCAAACAACGTACGAAACACGTTACCACACATTACGACCTCGCAAACATCGGACGCAACACGCCGACATACAAACATTTAAAACACAATACATACACACAGCACATACATAAAAAACTTACCTACACCAAGAGGGAGCACCCAGGACCTCAAAAATGCAACTTACACCTCGATTTTACTCGAAATAAAACAGTTTAGAGACTAAAAAAAAATCGAAGCGACAGAAAAAATGGCCGCCGAACAAAACGAAAACGAGGCTACAGCACTCTAAACTCGCAAAACACCACAAAACACCTACGGATATTCCGATACAGACCTATACCACACATTACTCGCCATTTTACACCAATGCGGAAGTACACGACTACGCTAACGGTTTGGTCTCGCGCACGCACACTATTACACTGCACACATTCAGCACGCTTACACAGCAGCTCCACACCACTAATGCTGCAGCAACATCAACACAGATTGCCAGCTCTTCATCACAATGCTTCAAAATAGGTACACTATATTCATTTACTAATTTAGCTACCTTACAATTTCATTGCCGTCATTTTTTGACGGGCAATTCGCTAGTAATAATAATAATAATGCAGGATTGGCAGGAGAGATGGGTGGGCAATGTGAAAATGAGACGTGCAGGTGAGTGGGAGTGAGGTAGGGTATTTAAGGCATCAGTGTGGAGAGAGGCCCTCGCACAATCCCTACTTGTGTGTATATATATATATATATATATATATATATATATATATATATATATATATATATATATCCACTACATAAGCTAAGGAACCGGCCCCACGCTGATGAGAGGCAGTAACCTTGAAACAGCTGTGCATGGGTGGGATTCCTAGCTTATGTATAATCCAACCTTAGCTTTCCTCAACAGGCATATGCTTAAGGGAAGCCATGTTTGAAATGGTTGTGGATTGCAAGAGCGAAGCCTTTGTGGGCACATTTGCATGTCCCTGCCCAGATTCCCAGAATGCAGCATAATAACTGTATTTCTCAGAATTCTGGGCATGAAACAAGTTTATAACTTGTTTTAGACGTTCAAATGTAAACACAAATGTACTATTTACTTACTATACACACATACACACATATATAAATATATATATATATATATATATATATATATATATATATATATATATATATATATATATATATATATACAGATGGTCCCCAGGTTAAGGACACAGTGTAATAATAATAATAATACACCTGTACTATCATAATAATAATAATGTTACATAAACTATTGCGCTCTTTCTTTTAATTCAAACAAGCTGCACATACAAAAAGATTTCGGAGCCTGGCTCAAGTGTATTTTTCCAAAGTGGCGAAATGACAAAAAACGGAACAAAATAGGTTTGTTTTTATCGAATACCACTGACAGTACCGGCTCTTGCCACCTGGGGTCACTGTAACCCACAAGATCAAGTACTGTCTTGTATTAAAAGTTTAGCAGATAAGAGCACAAAGTTATGTAAATAGTGATTATCAAATATTCTGATAAAACTCGATTCTGTTTTAATCACATCCATACTCAAGAAGGAAACCGTTCTTATTGCAGAATATTTAGCGGACGTTTGTAATGGACTTTATAAACATATAATATTTAAGAATGAATGCCAGCTATTGATATGCTATGTGCAAATCCTTTATGTCAGTGCGTCAGGTTCATCCACTGAAGGTTTGTCCAGGGAATAAGATTTAAGTTTACGTTTTTGGCAGCAGCGCATCGCGTCCACATAACTCGATTTTCTCCAGATGTTTCTCGGCTTTTCAAAGCCTTTCTCATGCCTTTTGCATTTTGAGAGCAAAGCATAAAAATGTAATATTTTTCCTATGACGGGAATTATCTGTCACTGCTGTACCTAAACACCTTATAATTATTGATGTGAGGTTCAGATTTGCTCAAAACCAAGACAGGGATGAAATTCATTGGAGTTCAAACTGGTGGCAGGTGAGGCCTGCTAGGATCTTACATACCTCATCTTGGTTTCACCTAAAATTATTGGAAAAAGGAAAAAGTTACGTTTTAAGACCCCGGTCCCCACCTCACCTGGTATCTGCTTCCAGTTATACAGGAATATCAGATAACACATTCTGTATTGACTTTATTTACAATGTATTGCTTTTAAACTCTAAAATCAATCAAATTTGATCTGCCCTCTGCAGCTTACGAAGACACACACTCTGTATTACTGGAGGTGCTGTGTATTGAACGAACTAATCCATGACCATCTCTCAACCACATTGTGCGACATGATCCCTGATAAGCTAGGATGCTACACTGCACATCTAGATCAGCAGTGGCCCCTATTCAGTTGTCCAAATCGCAGTTACAGAAGCCCGTAGATGTTACTGATATTCAATTGGTTACTTTTAGCTACTCACATTCCAATTGCAAGTTATAGGTTTAAAATCACTGCGGTTGTCAAAAACGTAACGCCGTCCTATCTCCTCCTTTGATGTTTCAAGCCCGTAAATGTTACCAGTGCTAAAGATATCGCATACAACAAATCAACAAGCCCGTAATTGCCTTCAAACCCTGTAAATTGCAAATGTATCAAAAAATTCTATGAGTATTAGATACCTGCAAGTGGGATAAACACCTGTTTGTAACACTGCAAAAGCAAATAAACACACACTACTGTACTTATAAATACTGAGAAAGCATGTAAGATATTAAAATTAATTGTACAACAGTCTCACGCTCGCAAATCTGCAATAAAAAAAAAAGTTTATGTTTTATTTCCGAGTTATATTGATCCTGGGACTCAAGGAGTTAATACATGGAACCCGAATGGACTAGAACAGTTGCTTTATTGATTTCTACATTTCTAGATTGCGAGTCTGATTGCACATCGGACTTTTAAACTCCATGTTTTACTGACGTCATTATGACGGTCTCATTTACTATTGGCTCTGTCTAAAATGCTTGCTTAATTTATCACGATCATGCCCTGAAATGTTACATACGGGTTCATGGTTTGCGTGTGGGGGCTGTGAGCCTGTAATTGCGGGCTTGTGTCAATTAAATACATCTATATATGTAAAAAATCAGTAACCCGCAGCCAAAATGTCGGGTTACATGTAATTATGGGCTTTGAATTAAATAGGAGCCATTGTCTGTGTATTCATGAGCTGCAGTGGGGAGTGCCAAGCAGGTACTATTTGTATGGTTTTAGGCAGTAAAAATGGAGCTTATCAGCACTTCTTAATAAAATAAAATACATCAATGTAAATAGATACACATGGATATTATATAAAAGTAAAATACACAAACCTTCCATATCCCTTTAATAATAGCTATTTCTGATAAAAAAATAATTATACTGCAAATAGACCAATTAAAATAGTGTGCAAACGCTACGCTATTCTGACTTTAAATCAGACTGCAATTTATTTTTCTGCACCACGATAGTGTAGGTTTTTTATACTGATACTGATATAAGTTGTGGAATTCAAAGAAAAATAGAGGTGCTAATGTCACTATATAAGTCCCTGTTATTATTCTCCTTTATTTGTAAAGTGCCAACACAGGCCGCCATGCTAATCGAGTGCTATAATTTAGGGCAGTGCAGTAAAGCGGCTGCAGGGGCTTTTTTTCCCCATGTTCTACACTAATGTAAATCTTTTGCTCCTCCAGGTTAGGGCGCTCAGCCATAACAGATTTCTGTGTAGGGAATAGCCAAACCAAGCTTTACAGTCCAAAATATATGTAGGTGGTCAGATCACATTGCTATGAAAATCATTATATTCCCTCTCCCCTAATATATTAAGAGACCCATTCCATTCCGGGTAGCAGGTAGCCCCCATCCTGTTGAGGGCCCGGCACCTGTTCTACCAGTAGTAGTACTGCCACTGATTTCAAAAGATGGCGACTAAAATGGTACATCCAGAAACTTTTATTAAATGCTACTAATAACTGCACTTGTGGGGTTCCCTGGTGGTCCAGTGGTTAGGACTTGGTGCTTTCACTGCTGTCGACCCTGGTTTGATTTCAAGTCAGGGAACCAAGAGGTCATAGAGGAGCAGGAGCTGTATGCAGTGGCCCACTGGAGAAGAAACTAGCAACCCACTCCAGTATCTCTACCATGAATATTATTGTTAACTTTTATTTGTAACGCGCCAACATATTCCGTAGCACAATACAGGGGATAAAAACAAGGGAAAATACAGCATTAACAACCTTCCAAAAATGGAGGACCTTGTTTTGAGCTTAGAATCTTTGCAGAAAGTGCTTTTTCCCAAAGCATCCTAGAAGACTGAAAACTCGCCACTTACAATCTAAAGGGAATGGAAGGGGCAGAAGTCAGGGAAAGATTAAACAGATAAGGAATAAAAAGGGTCAGAAGAGAAGTGAAAGTTAGAAAGGTTTTTCATTTAGAGAGAGAGAGAAGGAACAGAGGTGAGGGCTCTAGCATTTAAAATGTTGTCTGCCCCTAGTGGTGAGATAATATATGCAAGTAGGAAAGTCAGGTGATTCCCATTTCACTATATATTTAATAAGAAATGGGGTGGGAGGGTGAGGGGCATGGAGGGCAGTACTCCCAGAATTCAGAGTAACCAGTGAGGCCTTCTGAAACCAGATGCAGGTAAAATTTGGGGCTAAAAGAAACCAATAAAATATGGAGAGAGAGAGAGAGGAGAGAGAGAGAGAGAGAGAGAGACCATGAGGTCACTGTGAGTCGGAATCTGCATCTGTATATACACGTCCGCATATGTGTTCATAGAATAAGTGAAAAAAAAAAAAAAGAAAGAAATATATAGTAAAAACAAACAAACATTTTATCATAGGAAAAAGAGGAAATTATTAGTATTAAGAGAGAAGAATGTTAAAAAATGAATCAACATAATTAAAATAATAGCCTTAATTGGGCAATGTAATATACAGTACATCATTTTCTTTCCCAAATAACAATAAAGTAATTCTAGAAGTAATTCTAGAATAAAGCAGCACAGTTAAGTAAGGCTTAAAAAGTATTGATCCTCTTGTCATCAACGTGTTTCGTAAAAAACTTCCTCTGTGGGTATATCAGTGGATTTAATAAAGTTAATGAGTAAAGTCTCTCCCAGGAAAGGTATAATGCAAGTACAAGAAGTCATGATTTAAAGGGATATGTAAGTGATCTGGATTTCAAATGATTCCTAATAAACAGCTACTGATTAGTAGAAAAATATGTATTATATTGAAATGTTGAAAGTACTTACATATTTATATGCTAGATACTGATATGTGGATGTGCACACCCCTAGGAAACTTACATAAAGTGTACCCTGCAGGGTACTGTGTGTGACCTCTAAAGGAAATTATGGTTGGTGGGGGCAGAGAGAAAAAAACAGACATCAACTGCTAGATTGTGATACAAATGTTTCAGTCTTTACTTCCTCCTGATTGGACAAAATTTATTTTTCAAATTGTATTTCAATTTAGCCTGGGTTTGGTGGGTGTTAACCCTAAGTTTCAACTGACAGAAATTAAAATATATTTTGCTAACTTCAAGGTAAGTGTTTAAATGCTTTTTTTGGTATATTTTCATGCACTACTGATTCTCCTCTATGAGATGCACTCATAATCCAGCTAATTGTCATATAAAGTTGGAAGCAATGTGAGAAAGTACTACTTTACATAAAGGATAGAAGATAAAACTACCTACCAGTGGATAACAGATACAGAATTTATGGGATATGCATAAGACCATCTTGAGGTATAAGTATGGCAAGCTTTTTAGGCGGATATAATGGGCACACTAGATGGGCTTTTTGGTTCTGCAGATCTTTCTTTCTATGTTTATTGATATTAACTTCTTAAAGAAATATCCTTGTGCTGAGAAAACACAATTGTATCATTTCTGTAGTTATATGATAAGCTGATAATACCAGCAAGACGTAATACGTGTATTTTATCAGTTTGTTAATCTCCTGTCACGTATGATTGCGATGTGCGGCAAAACATGACGGAAAATCATTAAATTCGCTAAATCGTCTCCCTGATGTAATATTGACACTAAGAGTCATTTGATGATTGTCCTGAACATCAATTTATCTCGGTGCAATTATCTGATTTTCTGATGCGTGCCATTTAGGAATTTTGAGAAAAAAACAAAAACGTCTATTTTAAGATTTTAGATCATTAATGCGATTGAGCTATTTTACTGTATATGTTGTCATTTTCCTATGTTTATCTACGGCTTTAAGAGCCCCCGGGTTCAAACTAATTTAAACACCTGCATTGGAAAGTTTTTGGTGTTTTAAAAAAAAAAATGGAGACAGACAGATGTTAAAGGATGAAAAAGTGACAGAAAGTGGTGAATTATGTATAGAAATCTGAGGAAGAATCTCTATAGTGCAGCTCTATGGAATAATGTGAGTATGTGCGCAAAAATGTGTATATGCAAAGCCGCTTCTGTCTGTAAATGTACCTGACATTTGCATATCCCAGAATGCAGTGTAATAACTGTATTTCTCGGAATTCTAGGCATGAAACTATTTTTTTAACTTGTTTTAGACATTCAAATGTGAACACAGATGTCCTATTATTTACTGTACTACTATACGGTGGAGGTTTCTATCGCTTTTTCCGACCATTAATTTAAATGATTGTTGTGGTGAACTACCTACTCAAAATATCCACCACACAAGCTAGGAACCGGCCCCACACTAATGATAAGAAGTAATCTTGAAATGGCTGTACGTGGGTATAATCCAACCCTAGCTTTTCCTAAAGCTGTTTTATACAGCAGGCATATGCTTAAGGGATACAATGTTTGATATGTTTATAGATTGCAAGAGCGAAGCCTTTGTGGGCACATTTGCATGTCCCTGCCAAGGTTCCCAGAGTGCAGTGTAATAACTGTTTTTTTGGGAATTGTTGGCATGAAGCAGGTTTTTTACCTTGTTTTAGACATTCAAATGTGAACATAAATGTACTATTTACTTACTGGCACATTTGCATATCCCTGAACAGGTTCCCAGA
Organism: Discoglossus pictus; assembly: GCA_027410445.1. Lineage (NCBI taxonomy): Eukaryota > Metazoa > Chordata > Amphibia > Anura > Alytidae > Discoglossus > Discoglossus pictus. The sequence continues at coordinate 82,455,296 of CM050172.1, forward strand.
ATGCAGTGCAATAACTGAATTTCTTGGAATTCTGAGCATGAAACACATTTTATTAACTATATGTTCAAATGTACTATTTATATACTGTATGGTGGAGGCTTCTATCTATCTTTTGCTCACCATAAATTAAATGAGTGTCGTGGTGAACTAACAGTAACCTTGAAGCAGCTGTATATGGGTGGGATTCCTGGCTTGTGTACAATCCAACCCTAGCTTGTTGTCACATTTGCATGTCCCTACTAAGGTTCCCAGAATGCAGTGTAAAAACTGTCAAATGTGATAGATATATATATATATTGTATGTGCCTCTAATTAAGCCTTTTCGGTTCTTATCTATGTCTCAATGTGATATATTGTCTGTAAACAAGTAATTAGATGCCAGGAAGATAATCTGCTGTTGGATGTGAGCACTGGACGGCCCGGACATGACAGAAGGTGGGCTTGTAGCTGGATGAGGCTGAATTTCTCACAGATTGCATAGAAAGTCATAGCCATCAATAAAATGTTATGTATATTAGGCTGTGACACCCACTATAAGATATAAAATGTTCAGCTGGATCAGCCCAGCTATTTATCATACTTATTTAGTATCCTGTCACCAATGGCAGGAGCCAAGGAATGTTCCATATAAGACAATGTGCAGAATTCTGGGTCCAAGACGGGCTGAGATGCAGCAAAAAAAAAATTCTACATCGTATTTTAATTACTAAAATGTTTAAAAAATAATCACAACCTTTACATACATTTTTAACTTTCACAATTTTTTTTTTTTTTTTACTGTGTGGTTCCATTTTGCTTTTTCCAGCTGAAACGTTCTGCTACTTTCTCATAACAGTATATCGTTGTAAATAAAAACCAATAACAACAACATACGCAAAATATGAGCCATAAATAACTGAGCAGAACATAAAGAAATGTTCTATATTTTTAGTAACTATATGTTCTGTGCATGTATACATCAGTAAAAAAATTGCATTTAAGCATTTTTCAAATTACTGTAAACATTTTTGTTGTCTCGTTCGGTTGTTCAGCCGTGTCCGAATGTCTATGACCCTATGGACGGCAGCACGCCAGGCACATCTTATGTCTAGTTGCGCTAATCCATAAGGTTTTCATGGTAAAGATACTGGAGTGGGGTTCTAATTCCTTCTCTAGTGGACCGCAATTTTTCAGACCTCTCTGCTATGACCTGTCCATCTCGGGTGACCTTAAATGGTATAGCTCACAGCTTCATTGAAGTACACAAGCCCTTTCACCACGACAAGGTAGCGATCCAGAATGGGAACAGGGGAGGGAGAGGTGGGGTGGAGAGACATAGGGAAGGGGGGGAAGAAACACAGGAGGGAAGAGGGGGGAAGAGACACAGAGGAGGGAGGGGGGAGAGGGGGAGAAAGAGACACAGGGGAGGTGGGGGGAAGAGACAAATCAAATATTATCCCGTCATTTATGTCGGGCAATTGAGTAGTAGTAAATAAATAGTACATATGTATTCACATTTTAACATCTAAAAAAAAGATAAAAAACTTGTTTCCTGCTCAGAATTCTGAGGAATACAGCTGTTGCACTGCATTCTGGGAACCTTGGCAGGGCATGCAAATGTGCCCACAAAGGCTTCGCTCTTTAATCCAATACCATTTCAAACATGGCTGCTGTATTACACAGCTTTAAGCAAAGCCCAGGGTGGATTATGTACAAGCCGGGAAACCCACCCACGGAAAGCTGTTTCGAAGTTACTGCCTCTCATTAGCGTGGGGCCGGTTCCTAGCTTTTGTAGTAGATTTTGTGGGGAGGTAGTTTGCCACAACAATTATTTAATTTAAGTCACACACATATATCATTTTTTTTTACATTTTCAAGTGCATGAAAACATGAAATTGAAAAACAAAACTCTGTGTTTTTTTTAAATCTCAATAAGAAACAAGATTGTTCTTGGGATAGCTAAGAGTATGGCGTGTACACATGTACACAACACAACAATGCAAGTAACAACAATAACAACAACCAAACGTATGTTTAGCTGGGACTGTTTACATTGTGATCTGGAAGTCTTGTCTTTGGGACTGTAGATATAGTACATCCAGGTCTTTCTGAGCACAATGAGTTAAACTAGAAGACATGTTTTCTTTTCGAGAAAAAGCAAAATAAATAGTAGCCGGGTTACTGGAGCCAGGACAATAGAACAGGCCTCGGCCTACTCCCAGCGCCATCTTACCACTAAGCACAGACAAAAAGGAAATGAGAGATGGGTTTTGTCTTAGCAGGATGTGATTACAGCACAAGGAACCTAATGTGTCTTGAGGATGGAGATGCTCTATCTGTTGTTGACTTTGCAGGTCAAGTGTTAAAGCCTTTACAAATAAGCTTGGTGCAGATATGGCCGTGCTAAGCTGAGAGGGCTCTAATGACACACAGATCGTTATATTATATATACTGTTCAGGGAGTCCTTTATTAAATCCACACTCGCTTCCGAGGATTCGTTACGTAAAAAATTAATGATGTAATTGTTCACTATATCAGCATGAGTATTTTTTTATAAAATAAATAAAAATCCCATTAATGTCTATGATGTGCTGATTTAGTTATTTCACGCGGGCTAATTTGTTGACTGTATAAGTTTAGTAAAATATTATCCTGGGTGCCTTATACCGACTTATAATATACCAAATAAATAATTTATAGGAATATAGCAAATGAAAATTTCCCAAAGTTTAATATGAATTTGAATCCAATAGTAGAATATCACAAGGAACTAATTTTCAATCACTCGCCAACTCTTTTTAGAAATATATTTTCCTCTAGAAAAAAGCTATAGTGTGGAAAATAGACGTATGACCTCGGTGGATCCTCCTACCTGGAAGGCTCACTAGTTGAAGCACCAAAACTTGCTAGACAATCTGTTACTAGATAGGAGGAAAAAGAGGTGGCCTAAATATCAAAGGACCACTAATACCACAATTGATTTACCATCCACCAATTAAAATATAGAGAGTATTGTAGCCCTTAGTATAACTAAAAACCTATATATGCAATATAAAAACAACTCAATAGTCCCTGAAAGTTAGTAAGTGTGGACTGGATGGATCTAAAAAGCCATATGCTGTAACATCCAACAAACACAGTAGTATAGATGCCCTAATTAGGCTGAATCCATCTGCTCATTGCTAGGTCTAACTAACAGTTCAGGAGACTGTCTATAATATATAAGCTATAATCAAGCCTATGAGTAATCCACTAAGGTGGCGAAACGGCTGTCAGGGATGATCGTTGGCTTTCAAGCCAAGGGTGGCAGTATTTCTGAAACAGCGCAGTTTGGGAACTGTTTGCGTGCTGCTGTGGTTAAAGTGTATCGTGACTGGACAAATGGCACTATTAAGAATAAACATCATCTAAACTGCGGAGCCCCATGTGCCATTGATGTCAGAGTTGAACATTGGCTGCAAAGGTGTTTGAGGGCCAACGAACACACTTCAGTTTAAGGAACTCACCATCCAAACGAACCAGTGGGCTACCAGACGTGTGTCTAAAACGACAGTACAGCCAACCCTGTTGTGTATGGGTCCACAAAGAAAATGGCTGACGAGGGTTCATTGTCAGAAACAACTTCAATTTGCACAACATTGGACATCTTTTGATTGGCAAAGGACTGTCTTCTCTGACGAGCTATGTTTTCTGCTACACTGACTGGATGGATGTTGGCGTGTCGGGCACAAAACCTCAGAGAACAACCATTTTTGGAAGAACACAAGTTGGTGGCGGTGGCGTTATGGTCTGGGGAATGTTTTCTTGGCATTGTGTGGGTTCACTCATACCCTTTGGAAGGCACTCTCAACCGACTGGGTTATCTATCCATCCTTGCAGATCAAGTACACCCATACATGTTGACTGTCTTCTCTGGAGCGGATGGGATCTTCCAGCAGTACAATGCATTATGTCATAGGGCCATAATTGTACGTGGGGAGTAGTTGGAGGAGCACAAACTTCCCTGGCCTCCAAATCCTGGACTAGAACCCCATCAAGCATGTGTGGGACCATCTTGATCATTATGTTCGCGTATGGAAGGAAGCCATGTTTAAAATGATAATGGATTACAAGAGCGAAACCTTTGTGGGAACATTTGCATGTCCCTGCCCAGGTTCCCAGAATGCAATGCAATAACCCATTTTCTCGGAATTCTGAGCAGGAAACAAGTTTTTTTTAACTTGTTTTAGACGTTCAAATGTGAACACAAATCTACATATATACAGGTATACCTTGCATAACGATACCCTTTTGAGCGCTGATTCTATCTATCTATCTATCTATCTATCTATCTATCTATCTATCTGTGTATCTATCTCTCTATCTATCTATATGTGTATCTACCTATCTATCTATATGTATATCTATCTATCTATCTATCTATCTATCTATCTATCTATCTATATGTATATCTATCTATATGTATATCTATCTATCTATCTATATGTATATCTATCTATCTATCTATCTATCTATCTATCTATCTATCTATCTATCTATATGTGTATCTACCTATCTATCTATATGTGTATCTATCTATCTATCTATCTATCTATCTATCTATCTATCTATCTATCTATCTATATGTGCATCTATCTATCTATCTATCTATCTATCTATATGTGTATCTATCTATCCATCTATCCATCTATCCATCTATCTATCTATCTATCTATCTATCTATCTATCTATCTATCTATCTATCTATATGTGTATCTATCTATCTATCTATCTATCTATCTATCTATCTATCTATCTATCTATCTATCTATCTATCTATCTATCTATCTATCCATCTATCCATCCATCTATCTATCTATCTATCTATCTATCTATCTATCTATCTATCTATCTATCTATCTATCTATCTATCTATCTATCTATCTGCAGTCAGACTGAAGCGTACGTTACTGTTGTCAATGTTTGATTCATAGACTTCTGTATAATGGACAAAGAATTCCTTTCTGCTTTGCCAAAGGCCAATTTTAACAGAATCTTCTAAACTGGGGGATTTCTTGTGGCGGGTGGGAGGTAGGAGTTTGCTACATACACAAAGCATGACCTCATAAGCCAACATTTCTTAAAGGTGCACTCACTTTCACAGATGTGTGCTACAGACGCCCCCTTAATAATCTCATAATCTTCACATTTTTTTCCACTTTAAAGCCTGTTCCATTTAATCATTTTAAAAACTAGGCTTTAAATCCCAAATTAGGGAACTTGCACAGATACAGTCTATTTCCACACCTATTTTTCTGTTTTCTTATCCCAGATAAAAGCAAATATATAATGATTTTTTCTTTATCTGTAATGTTTGAAGTGTGAAGAAGACCTGGAAATGGAAATGCCAGGGCCAGTTTACATTAGTGTAGATACATTTATAATATTTGGAGTCTGTTAGCCGAATAATACAACTACACATACAATATATTGAATAAATCAGTTTCAAAATAAAGTGTTCAGCTTATTAGTGATTAATTTATCTGTAAGTACCTGGCACTTAAGGCAGGCTGGACCTGAAATGCCAGGCAAGTCTCTGTACGAGAGAAAAATGCTTAAAGGGACATGGAAGGTTTCTTAATTTCATAATATCTATTAAGAAGTGCTTATACGCTTTATTTTGTTCTGCCTAAAATCACAGAATTTGTACCTGTTTGGGTCTGCCCTCTGTAGCTCATGAATACGTAGACTATGAAGTGCAGTGTTTCAAATTAGTCAAGCAGTGACCTCTCTCAAGCAGCATGTTGCAAAATGTTGCCACTGATTGGTTACTATGAGACACAGGCACACCCTGTACTTATAAGTACACTGTCTTCATAAGCTACAGAGGGGAGAAACCAGTTAGGAACTATATGTAAGATTTTAGGCAGAAAAAAAAAGAACTTATAAGCACTTTATAATAAAATAAAGTACCAAAAGTAAATAGATACAAATATATATTATATTCCTAGTGAAATCTAGTAAAATCCTTCCATGACCTTTTAATAATTAAATAAATGTGCTATTCATTTCCTGAATTTTAAGCGTGCAGAAGCCTAGCTTAAAGGTGTTCTAAGTGATTATAATAAAGTAATACAAATGTATTGATATTTTTTGAGAATCTATCTATTTATCCATCCACCCATAGATCTATCTGCCATTCATCCTTGCCTAGATCTATCTATCTATCTATCTATCTATCTATCTATCTATCTATCTATCTATCTATCTATCTGTATATCTATCTATCTCTATATCTATCTATATCTCTATCTATCTATCTATCTCTATATCTATCTATCTATCTATCTATCTATCTATCTATCTATCTATATCTCTATCTATCTATCTATCTATCTATCTATCTATCGATCTATCTATCTATCTATCGATCTATCTATCTCTATATCTATCTATCGATCTATCGATCTATCTATCTATCTATCTATCTATCTCTATATCTATCTATCTATCTATCTATCTATCTATCTATCTATCTATCTATCTATCTATCTCTATATTTATCTATCTATCTATCTATCTCTATATCTATCTATCTATCTATCTATCTATCTATCTATCTATCTATCTATCTCTATATATCTATCTATCTATCTGTCTATCTCTATATCGCTCTATCTGTCTATCTCTATATCTATCTATCTATCTATCTATCTATCTATCTATCTATCTATCTATCTATCTATCTATATCTCTATCTATCTGTCTATCTATCTATATCTCTCTCTATATTTCTATCTATATCTCTATATCTATCTCTATCTATCTATCTATCTATATCTCTATCTATATCTATCTATCTATCTATCTATCTATCTATCTATCTATCTATATCTCTATATCTCTATCTATCTATCTATCTATCTATCTCTATCTATCTATCTATCTATCATTATATCATTCTATTTATCCAGATACTTTGTGATTAGACTAGGAAATTACTGAAAGTAAGGAAAAGTAAATTGCATTTGATGGTAATACATCTCTAAAAGGTCCCGGGGCAGCACAATCCTAATTCCATGACTGTCCAGCAGTGTATTAGGAGAGAAGGTATAATTCCAGGAAGTGATTATAACTGTTCCAGCTCTCGGCGCTCGTCTATCTGCCCAACCACATGTATAAATGTGTCTCTCATTGTCTAAGGTGTAATTAAAGACGGCTCAGGGACGGGTCATTTCCTATCTCAGGGGGTAGGAAGCCTATGTCTGGAGTCCAGACTGTTACAGACAGTTTAAAGCCTTTAATAGAACATGTTTTTTTCACCTTTCCCTTTTTATTTGGACGACTCGTCACCGGTGGATTCCCAAATATCTCACCGATGAGGGGCGCAGGGATTTCCCAAATATCAGGAGGATCACAATATAGTTTATTTTGGCAGCAGGGAAAGTGTATTTGTAATGGGAAATGATGTATCACTCTTCCTATTATTACCCCAAGGATTTTTTATGTGTTTCCCGCTGGTGCCTCCTCAGCAAAATGCTATGGGGTAACAGTATATGCACACATGAAAATACAAATATAGATAAATAAAATGTTCGCGATTATGTTCAGGTTTGCTCTTTTCTAACAAGATTAGTTATGTTGGATGGATCTTGAATGCAGATACGATCTCCATTTGCTGTCATAATAATAAGGAACTTGCAATAGTTTTAAATAAAAGTGCAACTGACTGTAGAAGGGTGGACCAACCACCGCAGCATGCACTGGGGCCCTCATATGGGGGGGGGGGGCCCAGTGCTTTTTTTTAACTTTATTTTTGTATTTTTTTACTGTAGTGTAGTGGACTCCGGGCCCTCACAGGGCCCCCATTGGTGAAACAGCACACCCAGGCTCCATCACAGCTCCCCTGGGCACCCTTGCTGCACCAGCCCCTCTGGCGCACTATCCTCCCCTGGGGCACCATCTCCTCTTACTGTCAACTGTTGATCCAGGTATTCATTGGTGGTTCAGCAGTATCCTTCCCCTTCCAGCCCTTTTCATCCTAAATGACATCACACGAAGGGGTCCCAGAGGAGGGGTCACAAAAAAAAGACCCCCAGTGGTGTGTGTGGGGGGGGAGGTGCAAAAAAATATTTTTAGCACCAGAGCCCTCTATTCACTAGCTCCGTCACAGCCGCAGTATAATCGTATAATACTAGTTAAAAATGATAAATATTGCTCCTTTTGCAACTTTGTGAACCATTTTTGGAAACGGGCTGTTTTTGCTACAATTTGCAAAGCTTGTTGAAGCCAGGATTGAAGCCTTGTTAAATAAAAATGTATTTTTGTGACAGCATATTTTAGAAATGAGATTCCATTTAAACAGGTGTGTTTGTGTTGTACACGTCTGACTCTGATATTTTTAAACTCTCTTTGCCAAAAGAGAATTATTCCATTGATTTCCTTAAGACGTTGTGATGGGACATGAAGGGAGAGTTGGACACATTCATAGCACTGCGATGCTTCAAGGTTTCAGGCAGCAGGTGTTCTGGAATAATATTTCTGAATAGATTAAAATATCCCTTTGATCTTGTTTTTCCTTCTTTGTAGATGAAGGCAGAAGCATTTAAGGAAATCAGTTCAGGTGGAACATGTTTCAATATTTGCTTTTTATCTGGCCAGCGTGACTGTAACATGAAGCATTTGCTCACATCTATCTATCTATTTATCTATCTATCTATCTATCTATCTATCTATCTATCTATCTATCTATCTATCTATATATCCCTCGATCTATCGATCTATCTATCTATATCTTAATCTATCTCTTTATTTTTCTATTAATCTATTTATCTATCGATCTATTTTTCTATCTATCTATCTATCTATCTATCTATCTATCTATCTATCTATCTATCCTGGTGGTTGCCAAACAGGAAAAAGACACATGGAACAGAGCCAGATCATAGAGACTGGCCCTTGCACCATTGTCCATGTCCAATTAGCTGAATAGTGGGCATGGTGAAGTGTAAAGTCAAGGGCTGTTGGTATGTATCAGACTTGGTTACTGGCCAAAGATCTGGGATGCAGAATGGAGTAATGGTAGAACAAGAGGAAGGACAAGGCAGGATGTAGAATCGAGTAATGGTAGAACAAGAGGAAGGTCAGGGCAGGTTGTAGAATGGAGTAATGGTAGAACAAGAGGAAGGTCAAGACAGGAGGTAGAATGGAGTAATGGTAGAACAAGAGGAAGGACAGGGCAGGATGTAGAATAGAGTATTGGTAGAACAAGAGGAAGGTCAGGGCAGTATGTAGAATAAAGTAATGGTAGAACAAGAGGAAGGTCAGGGCAGGATGTAGAATGGAGTAATAGCAGAACAAGAGGAAGGTCAGGGCAGGATGTAGAATGGAGTAATAGTAGAGCAAGAGGAAGGTCAGGGCAGGATGTAGAATGGAGTATTTGTAGAACAAGAAGAAGGTCAGGGCAGGTTGTAGAATGGAGTAATGGTAGAACAAGAGGAAGGTCAGGGCAGGATGCAGAATGGAGTAATGGTAGAACAAGAGGAAGGTCAGGGCAGGATGTAGAATGGAGTAATAGTAGAACAAGAGTAAGGTCAGGGCAGGATGAACAAGAGGAAGGTCAGGGCAAGATGTAGAATGGAGTATTGGTAGAACAAGAGGAAGGTCAGGGCAGGATGTAGAATAAAGTAATGGTAGAACAAGAGGAAGGTCAGGGCAGGGTATAGAATGGAGTAATGGTACAACAAGAGTAAGGTCAGGGCAGGATGTAGAATAAAGTAATGGTAGAACAAGAGGAAGGTCAGGGCAGGATATAGAATGGAGTAATGGTACAACAAGAGGAAGGTCAGGGCAGGATGAACAAGAGGAAGGTCAGGGCAAGATGTAGAATGGAGTATTGGTAGAACAAGAGGAAGGTCAGGGCAGGATGTAGAATAAAGTAATGGTAGAACAAGAGGAAGGTCAGGGCAGGATATAGAATGGAGTAATGGTACAACAAGAGTAAGGTCAGGGCAGGATGTAGAATAAAGTAATGGTAGAACAAGAGGAAGGTCAGGGCAGGATATAGAATGGAGTAATGGTACAACAAGAGGAAGGTCAGGGCAGGATGAACAAGAGGAAGGTCAGGGCAAGATGTAGAATGGAGTATTGGTAGAACAAGAGGAAGGTCAGGGCAGGATGTAGAAAAAAGTAATGGTAGAACAAGAGGAAGGTCAGGGCAGGATATAGAATGGAGTAATGGTACAACAAGAGGAAGGTCAGGGCTGGATATATAATGGAGTAATGGTAGAACAAGAGGAAGGTCAAGGCAGGATGTAGAATAAAGTAATGGTAGAACAAGAGGAAGGTCAGGGCAGGATATAGAATGGAGTAATGGTGAAACAAGAGGAAGGCTAGGGCAGGATGCAGAATGGAGTAATGGTAGAACAAGAGGAAGGGTAGGGCAGGATGTAGAATGGAGTAATGGTAGAACAAGAGGAACGCTAGGGCAGGATGCAGAATTTAGTAATGGTAGAACAAGAGGAAGGACAAGGCAGGATGTAGAATAGAGTTATGGTAGAACAAGAGAAAGGTCAGTGCAGGATGCAGAATGGAGTAATGGTAGAACAAGAGGAATGTCTGGGCAGGATGTAGAATGGAGTAATGGTAGAACAAGAGGAAGGACAGGGCAGGATGTAGAATAGAGTATTGGTAGAACAAGAGGAAGGTCAGGGCAGTATGTAGAATAAAGTAATGGTAGAACAAGAGGAAGGTCAGGGCAGGATGTAGAATGGAGTAATAGTAGAACAAGAGGAAGGTCAGGGCAGGATGTATAATGGAGTATTTGTAGAACAAGAAGAAGGTCAGGGCAGGATGTAGAATGGAGTAATGGTAGAACAAGAGGAAGGTCAGGGCAGGATGCAGAATGGAGTAATGGTAGAACAAGAGGAATGTCAGGGCAGGATGCAGAATGGAGTAATGGTAGAACAAGAGGAAGGCCAGGGCAAGATGTAGAATGGAGTAATGGTAGAACAAGAGGAAGGCCAGGGCAGGATGCAGAATGGAGTAATGGTAGAACAAGAGGAAGGGTAGGCAGGAGGTAGAATGGAATTATACTAAAACAACAGGAAAGTCAGTGCAGGATGCAGAATGGAGTAAGTTTAGAACAAAAGGAAGGTCAGGACAGGGTGGAGAATGGAGGAACGGTAGAACAAGGGGAAGGGAAGGGCAGGTGACAGAATGGAGTAATGGTAGAACAAGAGGAAGGTTACAGTAGAACAAGAAGAAGGTCAGGGGAAGATGCAGACGGAAGTAACCGTAGAACAAGAGGATGGTCAGGACAGGACCTGTGTGGTCATGGCAGGAGTCACAATTGATGGCAACATGGTGATATTTAAAAATTCCCCCCAAAATAAGTCTGTTATACTGATTCAGCTGATTTAGCCTTATCTATTATTGTAATCATTTTTTAACATGCAGACAGATGGCAGAGTGGTAAGAATTGTTACCTATTTCTAATTTTTAAAAAACATTACAACACCCACAGTTCTCGAATAAACCTTTTACAGTTTATATCTGTTTTTTGTTTTTTTACGATAACCTGGTGCAACTTGAACTCACAACCTCCCATTTCAAAGGCATTTGCTTTAATCAAAAAGCCATCTCTACATATGATATATAATGACCAGTGAATAAAAACAATATAAATAATGTAACACTTCCTCATTCAGCTTCCACAGCTGGTTCTTATTCATCCCTCACGCAGCCTCCTTGTATTTACAGCATCTACATTAGATTATGAGGTGGTTACCCTCTATCTGATAGTGTCATGGAAACAGTTGGTCGTAGGACTGGTGCCAGCCCGTGAGACCTTATCTGCTGGTCCTCATGAACAGTGCCCCCCCCCCCCGGGGGGAAAGGGATAGAGACAGTGCAGATAGAAGAAGAGAGGTAGAAAGAGAAATGGGTAGGAGATGGGGAGAGAGTATAGGGAGATGTGGGCAAGAGAGAGGGTAGAAGAGATAAATTGAACCAGGCTTGATAAAGTTAAGGAAGAGAGAAGGAGATAGAGAGGAGGGAAAGACAAGAGGGGAGAAAGTGGATGGGATAGATAAGCGGACCTAGAGAGATAGAGGAAGGTATAGCGATGGAAAGGGTGGAAGGTTGAAAAGGAGATTAGAGTGGGATGAAATGAGAAAGAGAGAAGGTGAGAGAGAAATGCGGGTGAGAGAATGGGAGACAAAGAGAGGGAAGAAAAAAGGGGGACAGTAGAGGTGAGAGATGAGTGGGGGCAGGGCTGTATTTACATATTCGGTGCCCCTAGGCACAACAGCTTCCTTCCTCTTGTAACTCTTTAGCTACAGGCTTTCACAGTATTTCCTTTTTTTTAATGCTGAGGATGAAGTGTGAAATGAGGCGGCCTTGACCGGGAAATGCCCCAAGGCAGCTGCCTAGTTGGCCTAATGAGAAATCCGGCCATGAGTGGGAGAGAGTATAGGGGAGAGAGAGGAGACATGAGGAAGAGGAGAGGGGAAGTAAAGGAATAAGAATGAGAAAATGTGAAGAAAAAGAGGTAATGGGAAAGCGAGAGAAACAGGTGTAAGGGGATGGAGGATGGAGAGAGAAGGGGGAAAGGGGATAGTGGATGAAAATTGGGGTGAGAATAGGGGCAGGGTGCCAGGGAGGGCCTAGGGAGCTTTGAGGGGCCCCTTTAGGTGGAGGCCCTGGTGCAGCTCTGCACCAGTGGTCGCTGCGCCCCTGCTTAGAAACAAAGAGAGATGACCAGAGCCTAACACTTTAAACAAATCACTTCAGTTTGTTCCAGTTATAGATATATAAATTATTGATGATCTTAAGTACATAAAAAATCTTATCCAATGAATTAAATAAAAAAACAGATAAATATACAATGTGTTACATAAAGCATCACCTTGTTAAAATGTTCTGGATCTCTGAGCATTTGACCCTGGTCCCCGGACCTAACAGACACTCATTTAGAGCACATCCAGTGTCTTCAGTGGCTCTTTAATATCCCCCCAAAACATTGTCCTACTTAACATGATAATGTAACGATGGAGCATTACCAGTTGTGAAATAACATTGCATCTCCCAGTACGGTTTTAATCAGCTGTATATTATTTAATATGTCCCTCTAGTGCTCCATCTTTATTAAAATGCATGTTTTTTTGCTGTAGGCTACAGTTCTCACATTCCCTTTCATTGTCAACAGTGCCTTTATTAAAATTAATTTGGGGATTTGCTTTCAGATGTCTGACACGCCTTAAGGTAACACAGAGAAAGGTGGCGTCCTTAGACATGGCTCCTTATGTCAAGTTGATGATCTGCATACAGATTATACACATTCTTTTATCCGCGTTCGCCTTTTGTTCCTCGGTAGACAGAGAGGGGCGCCGCAGCTCAAGGCATTTTCTCTTAGAAACAGATATTAACATATCCCAACCTATTAACCCTTTGTTACTGTCCTCTGCCACTGATACAGCTAAAGAAAATAAACACAACTTTGATTTTAGGCAGGACAAAAAAAAAGGACAGCCTCCTGGGCAGATCTTCTACTACCCCCTTTACATGTAATAGAGGGTGGTGAGAAGCTGTTCTGCTAGCCCCTATAGCTCTAAAGGTTTAAATGTAAGTTTTAAAAGTTGAATTTAAATTATTTTCTGCAAATAATCAATAAACAAAAACCAAAGATGAAAGTCTATTGTATGAGCATCACTCTGGCCCTTTAAATTTAGTTTGATCCTTTTCTTTTACTTATATATATATAGATAGATGTTAAAATAAACTCCCTTCCATATAGTCCATACAAAGCCATGCCCCCAGGAACTCATGCACACAGTGTTTCTATTGGTACTAGATGTACTAGCCAATCACAGGCTGTCTCTCAACAGCTTGTTTTGAAATGCTGCTAAGAGACAATATGTGATTGGCTAGTACATGTAGTACTACGGAGACACTGTGTGCATGCCTTTGTATGGGCTGGATTTGGAAGGTCTCGGAGGTATTAATAAGCATGTGTTAATAAAATGCACACAAACACTTAGGTACTTTATTTTAATATTAAAAACAGGGTGCCTTCCATATCCCTTTAAGATTAGTGGTGGGAGTAATGAAGAAGACTCCAGTTGAAAACAAAATGTATATTAAACCTATGTTTTAGTGTCGTTCAGTTGTGTCCAACTCTCCGTCCCCTCATGGACACACGATGCTGATCCACTTGGTGTTCATGGCAGAGATACTGGAGTTGGTTACCAGTTCCTTCTCCAGTGGGCCACAGCATATAGCTCCTGGTATTCCTAGGTGGTCTCCCATCCAAGTACAGGACCAGGCATCACGGTGGTGTGATCTTTTGGTTCCCATGAAAGCACCGAATCCTAACCACTAGCCCACCATGCGCAAACAAACACTTAAGGTAGTTTATTTTAATATAAAAAAACATGGAACCTTCCAAATCCCTTTAAGTTGAGGTTGAACGTTCCCTTTAATTGGGATATTTCCCGAATCCATTTGCCCAGACCACGCTCTCACATCCTCTTTGAACGCGCCGAGCTTGTGTTTACTGATCAGGTTTAAGTGATTTTTTTTTATGGTCTCCACCAGATCAGGAATAAAGAGGAAACACGATCGCCTCCTTGAAGAGGATTAGTCTCAGGTCTTGT
>CM050172.1:82474908-82532408 GCA_027410445.1 Discoglossus pictus
ACCGCTCTTCACTTCTCTTCTTTCGAGGTTCACACTTTCCTCCTCTTCGCACCCATCTCTTTGCAAGTAGTTGTGATCTATCACCCCTAACTATTGCCCTTTTTCCCTATTTCTTCTGGCTTCCAAACTGCTTGGGCGACTTGTTTACAATCTCCTTATCCAATTTATTCCCTCCAACTCCCTCCTTGACTCCTTCAAATCTGGCTTCTGACCCCAACAATCGACACAAACAGCTCTGACTAAAGTTACTAATGACTTGCTCACCGCCAAGTCAAAGGGTCATTTCTCTATCCTAATTCTCAAAGGTCTTTCTGCTGCCTTCAACACAGTTGACCACCCTCTTCTTATCCAAATTCTCCTCTCTCTTGGCATGCGTGACACAGCTCTCTCATGGTTCACATCCTACCTAGAAGATCGAACATTTAGTGTCTACTTTTCTGGCACCCCTTCTTTGTCTTGCCCTCTGACTTTTGCGTACCCCCAAGTCCAGCCCTAGACCCCCTCCTTTTTTCCATCTATACATCATCCCTCAGTACCCTAATTTTTTGGATTTCGATATCATCTATATGCAGATGACACTTAAATCTACCTCTCAGCATCAGATCTATCCTATCCTCCTGGATGTCCTCCTGTCAACTCAAACTCAACATGTCAAAGACTGAGCTCCTAATCTTCCCACCCTCTACCACAGCTTCCACTCCACATATATCTCTCACTGTTGACAATGTCATCATCACTCCCACCTTCCAGGCCCGTTGTCTTGTGGTTCTACTGGACCCTGTCCTCTCTTTCATTCCTCACATATAACTCAAACCAAAATCTTGTCACCTAAAACAATTCTCCAAAATGCCTCTTTATCTTACACAAGACACAACTAAAAATCTAATCCACTTTCTGATCATTTCTCGCCTCAACTACTGCAACTCTCCTTGCTGGCCTCCCCATCTCTCGTCTGTCTCCACTCCAATCCATAATGAACGCCTCCGCTAGACTCATCTTCCATACTCAACACTGCAGCTCCTCTCTGTCAGTCACTCCACTGGCTTCCCATAGCCTCCAAAATCATGACCTTAACCTATAACACCCTCCACAATAATGCAACTTCCTATATCTCTGCTCTTGTCTCTAAATACACCTTCAACTTCCCACTTCGCTATGCTAATGACCTTCTTCTGTCCTCCTCTTATCACCTCCTCTCATTCCTGCCTTTGGGACTTTTCTTGTGCTGCCCCTATTATGTGGAACTCCCTGCCTCGCTCCACTAGACTATCCTACTGCTTCAAATCTTTCAAAACGTCACTAAAACCTCATCTGTTTCAAGAAGCCTATCACCTTCAGCCATACGTTACACTATAGATTGTACCTCTCCTTTCTATATCCCACCCATACCCTTTAGACTGTAAGTTTGAGAGTTTTCAGTCTTGTTGGGTGCTTTAGTCAAAGCACGGTATACCTTTGGCTTTAAGCTCAAAGACAGGACCCTCCATTTTTTGGGGGCATTGTGTTAATATTGTTTTGACTTGAACTTACCCCTGTATAGCGCTACGGAATATGTTTGCGCGTTAAAAAAAAAGGAAATAGTAAATAAGTCCTGTTCACTCTCGTGAGAGCTGACATGTTGCGCAGCTAAAGCCATGCCCAAACTTGAGGCGCTTCGTATTGCCAGTGTCTTATTCTACTCAGACACACAACGTGTTACTGCCTACTTATTAGCAGCATGAGATACTGTTACTGTAAAGCCATTCCCCAGTTGGTGTGACCTTAGGCCAAAGCTATGCAATATGTGAGCTTTCATGAGAGACAGCAGGAATAAAGGAGGAGGCTCCAGTTACATTGAAGAGGATAACATTATTTAACTTAAAAAAATATTATGTTCACTAAAGAGTCTGTTTAAATGGTATTAAAATGGCCTTTACATTGTACTAGCCATTAGTATCTACATTACAATATTCAGCATTGTTTGAACAGCTCATTTATGCTAATGTGTTGCTCCATATATTACCTTACAGCTTGGAGTACTTGATTAGGGTGGGGAAGGGCGATCTAATTGCATGATAACAATGGGGTATATTGTTTTTCCTCACTAATAGACACATCAAAACATCTAATTAGTGCTTAGGTGCCACTCACTTGCATAATAACTTAGCCCAAACAATGCTGAATATCTCAGGAATTACTTTCAAATTAAAGAAGCAGTATAATGTATTGCCATTTTTTTATGCTCTTAAAGAATAACTTAAACAACACAATGTGCTGTTGGGGAGACAGAGTACATTTAAGGGGCCACTGCCCATGTAAAATGTACAGTATTGAAGAACTACACTTGAAAACATGTTTTTAGCATGTAAAAATATAAAACAGTCTCTAATTTATTACTTTTTATTTGAAATTACGAGTCTATCATTTTGGTTTCTGCTAATCAACCTCCTGAGGTGCGAGCAAGCATTGAATGTAGAGGAAGCATCTATCTGCACAATGGAAAAGTGGCAGCTAAGACTGCCAGTGCTTTGAAGCGGACTAATTAAAAATGCAATCCTTCTGGATCGCTATCTTGTTGTGGTGAGGGGGCTTGTGTATCTCAGTGAAGCTGTGAGCTATACCATTTTTTGTCTCCCGAGATGGGCAGGTCATAGCAGAGAGGTCAGACAAATTGTGGTCCACTGGAGAAAGAACTGGAAACCTACTCCAGTATCTGTGCCATGAAAACCTTATGGATAAGCACAACCAGACCCAAGATGTGCCTGTCCTGTGGTCCATAGGGTCACAGAGAGTCGGACACAACTGAACAAACAAAATAGTTTTGCCCATTATGAGTTATTTAAAATATCATATTGATAAACTTTAAACTGACGTTATATGTTTTTTTCCCCCCATAAATGCTGTGATTCCTTCAAAAAGTCTTATATTTGATTAAGAAAAAAGTCTTCCAGCTGTGTTAGCCTCTATGGTACGACATACTTTGGGACTTCTGTATTTTCTTAAATATTTGCAGAGCGTGGAACTATGACAGTCTGTTTGAAGCCCCTGACAGATGCACATGTGAGCGCTCTGTGACCTGTCATTAGGTTTAATCATAGAGGTTGCTGATGTGTCACTGCACTCATATGCCGTAGGTGCTGTCTCTTTAACAAGTCCAAACACAATTATTGGAAAAAAACACAGAATTAGATAGATAGGAAGCCTGTGAAAGGTGCAATAATATGCAATATAAGAGGAGTAATCTAAATGAGAAGATCTGGAGAGTGTGGATTCCGGTGTCAGCCCTTTGGCATCTGCATAGGTTCAAAGATATATAGAAGTTCCCTGGATTATGAGTGCATCTGATAGAGGAGAATCAGTAGTGTATGAAAACATTTTTCTGCATGAAAAAATCTGAAAATAAACATTAATAAACTTACCATAGAGTTTGCAAATGTCTTCAGTTTTCTGGCAGTTTAATTTAAGAAGGAACGGCCATGAGAAATGTATAGTCTGTTTTGGCCAATCACAGGCAGCTACAACATTGTTGCAATGTCTGGGTATACAGCAAAGCATCCTGGGATGTATTGTCTTTTGATCTCAACACAAGGAAGCAGCCTTAGGCAGTGCTGCTCTAGATCTCTGCACTGTGCTGCTGTTGGTTGAAAGGTTAGTATAGAGTTAATGTACTTGAACACAGTGTTTCTATTGGTTAGTACCAGGTGACTGTGTAGGCATCTCTGGGGGTGTGGAAACCATTTTTAAAAAAAATAAAATAAATCTGTTTGTGTATAGAATTAGTTAATGTAATATGTGGTTCTGATATAAGCAGGATGGGTTAGATCAGAAAAAGGGAAAAACAGGGAAACTGCCATGTACCTTTGAAATGTTCAAGTTTAAATGACCAGTGTAGCTCTCATATATGAGGGTTAATTGATGCATTCAATAACTAATTAGTAATACAAATGAATACATATGTAGTTTGTACAACTGACATTTGAACTTGCAGCCATGCTTCTCTCCACCCCATCACAGCACTGGACAATATTTATTATCTGGTCTTCAAATACTCCCTTGACTGCCTTATGCACAAAAGATATGTAGCTCTTCATCCATCACTTTATTGGGTGGGCGAGGGACTGCAGATAAAGACATCTATTAGATAGCCGCCTTAAGTAGGTAATGAGGTGGTACCATGCTAGTAATGGAAAAACAGGAAATAAAGTGGAGTAAAATGTGATCCCTTTAATGGCTAACCAAGAGGGATTATAGTGTAAGCTTTCAAGATCTCACAATTCCTTTATCCGCAGGACCAGATTTACATCTCCAGCGCCCCTAGGCACAGCATCTTCCTTCCTCTTGTAACTTTCTAGTTCAAGGCGTTCCCCCCTAGTGGTAAATCTGTGAACTGCATAATTATCTTTTTTTATGCCTAGGAACAACTTGAAGTGTGAAATGAGCCACCCTTCACAGGGAAGCACCCCTAGGCAGCTGCCTTGTTGGCCTAATGAGAAATTTGCCCATGTTCGTCCAGCAAGAAATGAGATACAGAAAAAACTGCCCCCTGGGCAGATAAAGTGGCCACTGCACGTAAACCAATTAGAACAAAATGGTAGACCCTGAAACATTACAATTCAAATATTGGTCTTAAGAGCTACATTGAATTTGTTATCTTCAAATTCTGGTTTTATTGTTAATCAGTTACTAAATAAATAGTTAAAACCCAAAGATACAAGTACTACATCAGTCCTTCAATGTGTCACTGACATACAGATGTTCACCAGTGCGGTATCACAAACTGAGCCATCGCCATTGACTTGAATGAAAAGGAAATGGTTACCAGTTGGTTATACCAGTGTCATGATGAACAGGAGTAGCAGATCTGTAATGTTTGACTTGTGACCTAACATATCAGAGCAAGGCTCTTGTTTCCATTTATATATATTGAAGACACGGTGTCCATTGGTAAAGCAGCACCTCTTTCGATACTCAATTACATACACTACTATTATTAAACACACCTGGTCGGCCCCCCTTAAGAAAAAGCAGTGCCCCTATTGTAGAAGTCCATCTCAGTCCATATCCAAACCTAAAGGCATTGTATCCCACAGAGTAGAAGATAATTACACTGAGGGAAACAAGTATTTGATCCCCTGCTGATTTTGAACGTTGTTCCACTGACAAAGAAGTGATCAGTCTATGATTGTAATGGTAGGTGTATTTTAACAGTGAGAGACAGAATAACAAAAAAAAGCAAGCAAGAAAAACGCATGTCAAAAAAGTTATAAATTGATTTGCTGGTCAATGAGGGAAATAAGTATTTGATCCTTTCGACTTAGTACTTGGTGGCAAAACCCTTGTTGGCAATCACAGAGGTCAGACGTTTCTTGTAGTTGGCCACCAGGTTTGCACACATATCAGGAGGGATTTTGTCCCACTCCTCTTTGTAGATCCTCTCCAAGTCATTAAGGTTTCAAGGCAACTTGAACCTTCAGCTCCCTCCACAGATTCTCTTTGGGATTAAGGTCTGGAGACTGGCTAGGCCACTCCAGGATCTTAATGTGCTTCTTCTTGAGCCACTCCTTTGTTGCCTTGGCTGTGTGTTTTGGGTCATTGTCATGCTGGAATACCCATCCACCACCCATTTTGAATGCACTGGCTGAGGGAAGGAGGTTCTCACCCAAGATTTGATGGTATATGGGATGGTGTTCTTGGGGTCATAGGCAGCATTCATCCTCCTCCAAATACGGCGAGTTGAGTTGATGCCAAAGAGCTTGATTTTGGTCTCATCTGACCACAACAATTTCACCCAGTTCTCCTCTGAATCATTCAGATGTTCACTGGCAGACTTCAGACGGGCCTGTACATGTGCTTTCTTGAGCAGGTGGACCATGCGGGCGCTGCAGGATTTCTGTCCTTCGCGGCGTAGTGGGTTGCCAATTGTTTTCTTGGTGACTATGGTCCCAGCTGCCTTGAGATCATTAACAAGATCCTCCCGTGTAGTTCTGGGCTGATTCCTCACCGTTCTCATGATCATTGAAACTCCACGAGGTGAGATCTTGCATGGAGCATCAGACCGAGGAAGACTGGCAGTTATTTTGTGTTTCTTCCATTTGCGAATAATCGCATCAACTGTTGTCACCTTCTCACCAAGCTGCTTGGCGATGGTCTTGTAGCCCATTCCAGCCTTGTGTAGGTCTACAATCTTGTCCCTGACATCCTTGGATAGCTCTTTGGTCTTGGCCATGGTGGAGAGTTTGGAATCTGATTGATTGCTTTTGTGGACAGGTGTCTTTTATACAGGTAATGAGCTGAGATTAGGAGCACTCCCTTTAAGAGAGTGCTCCTAATCTCAGCTCGTTACCTTTATAAAAAAAGCACCTGGGAGCCAGAAATCTTGCTGCTTGATAGGGGATCAAATGGTGGCACGTCCTTCACGCACTGGAGAACAGCGCGTCGTCATCAGGGCGCTGAGAACTGCGCCCCAGCCTGCATCCCATCTGCCCCAGAGGCTTCCCATGCGCCCGCCCCCATCTCATATTTACTGGACCTGCTTGTTGGAGGCTGCCAAGGTAAGGGGCTGACAGTGTGCCATGTGGGACTGGCATGTGTCACTAGGAGCATATTGTATGTAATGCCACTGTCATTGTGAGCATGTGTCACTAGAAACATGTTGCATTGCATGTTTATCACTACATGTCACTGTTATTATTTGCATGTGCGATAAACATGCAATGCAACATGCTAACACATGAAACAATGCCTGGCCCATATGGCACCGTCAGCCCCTTACCTTGCCAAGGAGGTCCAGTATATATGAGATGTTGGCCCTCGCGCATGAGAAGCCTCTGTGGCAGATGGGATGCAGGCTCGAGAGCAGAGCATCATCAGAGCACAGTTCTCGGTGCCCTGATGACGACGCGCTGTTCTGCAGGGCGCAAAGGTCCGGGTGCTGGATCAAATACTTTTTTCCCTCACTGTACTACCTGGCACCATCACATAGTGACATAGCGACCCGAAGCGCTATAGCCATACCACTGGGACTAACCAATCCCGGGACCACTAATATCACTCCAAGACCTTCAAAATATGAATTAGGTTGTTGTACCAGTTACTTATGTTGCCCCATGTGAGATGCCAATAGGCCACTGATCACGATGATGTCTTATCTTATCTGTGCATGCTGGTATAAAGTCAGGCTCTTGTAATATTAAGTTATTATTATTAAAGATCATAAATAATTGTATACTCAGCATTGTTTATGCCGCCCTATTATGCAAATCTAAGCAGCTGTATCGATGTGCTAGTTTGTAACAAAGCCTGATTATGGCGGTAAAAGTATGCACACACACACACACACACTAGCTCTACAAGTTAGCATAATAAAGCCTTTTTTATGTCCCTTACATTATTGTAATATATCAGCCTTTTTATTTGCAACATTAAATGATTCCTTTACCTTTTCTTATGTCTTTTAGTGATATATTCGATGCCATGTTTCCTGTCAATCATATTGCTGGGGAGACTGTCATACAGCAAGGTAAGCCGGCCATAATACTATGTACCCGTATGTTTCATTTATTATTATACAGTTAGTATTTGCACCTATTTACTTGTGGTTTTATATATATATATATATATATATATATATATATATATATACACAAAGGGTCCAGTCACATTACTATGACTAGCGTTTATTTTTGATGTCAGCAGCAAGTAGCCATTGAGCTGGCTTGGTGGGTATATAAGGTGACATGTAGTCATTCTACAAACATATCAACCATTGCTGTCATGGGTCGAACGTGTCATGAAAGGGATTTGGAGGGCTTGTGGACAACCACCTAGGTAACAGTGCTCAAAGCCAAGCAGCAGCTGCAAAGGCAAGTAAAATATTAGCATGTATTAAGAAGGGTATAGAAGCCAGGGAAGTAAATATAATTCTGCCACTATACAAATCTCTAGTACGCCCTCATTTGGAATATGGAGTACAATTTTGGGCACCGCTACATAAAAAGGACATTTTAGAGCTGGAAAAGGTACAGAGAAGGGCAACCAAACTAATAAGGGGAATGGAGGGGCTAAGTTATGAAGAAAGACTAACCAAATTAAACTTATTTTCTCTAGAAAAAAGGCGTCTAAGAGGAGATATGATTACCTTATATAAATACATCCAGGGTCAGTATAAAGATTTGTCAGGGGAGCTTTTTGTGCCAAGAGGTTTTCAGCTGACAAGAGGACATCCCTTGAGGTTAGAAGTAAAAAGATTCCACCTTAAAGAAAGAAAAGGGTTCTTCACAGTAAGGGTGGTTAATCTGTGTAATTCTCTACCAGAGGAGGTGGTGACAGGGAATTTAATAGATAACTTTAAAAGGAGACCGGATTTATTTCTAATTAAAAAGGGAATTCAGGGTTATCATGGATAATTAGAGAGACAGTAATGATCCAAATTTTTTACATTTCCCCTTGAGACAATTGGCTAAGTCTCGCTTGTTTTTTTTTCTATTTGCCTTCCTCTGGACTAATTAATAATAATTAAAAAATTTTTTTTTTTTTAAATAATTGATTAATAATTAATTAACAACTAATGAATTAATAGTTAATCCGCATATTGCAGATCAGAGGAGATCTTAAAAGGTTGAACTTGATGGACTGAAAGTCTTTTTTCAACCTTAAATACTATGGGCCTCATTCAATTGCAATTTGGCCAATTGAATAGGGCTCTAAATAGGCACATAGCATATATTTTTTAAAGAAGTTTTTAGTTAGTGAACTTCTATCCAAAAGCAAGGTCTTCACTAACTAAAAACTTCTTTAAAAAAATATGCTATGTGCTTATATAGAGCCCTATTCAATTGACCAAATCGCAATTGAATGAGGCCCTGTGTAACTATGTAACTATGTATCCGACTTTAAAAAGGGGATGATCATTGGCTTTCAGGCCAAGGGTGCCAGTATTTCTAAAACAGCGCAGTGAACTGCTCGCATGCTGCTGTGGTTAAAGTGTCCCGTGACTGGACAAACGGCACTAATGCATATAAATGGCGTGGAAACTGCGAAGCACCACGTGCCATTAATGTCAGAGGTAAACTTCGGCTGTGAAAGTGTGTGAGGGCCAAGTACAGCAAACCCTGCTGCATATGGCGCCCCGAAGCAAACGGCTGTCACTGCATCCATGCTGACATCATCAGAAATGGCTTCAATTTGCTCTACAGTACAGAATTTAGACCTCTTCTGATTGGCAAAGGGTTGCCTTCTCTGGTGAGTCACGTTTTCTGCTCCATCGACTGGACGGACGTTGGCGTGACAGGCGCGAAACCTCAGAGAACAAACACTATTCAACCATTGTTGGAAGTACTCAAGCTGGTGGCAGCAGCGTTATGGACTGGGGAATGTTTTCTTGGCATTGACTTGGTCCACTCATACCTCTGGAAGACACTCTCAACCGATTTGGTTATCTCTCCATCCTTTTAAATCAACTACACCCATACATGGTGACTGTATTTCCTGGAGCGGATGAGATCTTCCAGCAGGACAATGCACCATGTCATACGGCCAGAATTGTCCTGGAGTGGTTGGAGGAGCACGACGAAGACTTCCAAGTACTTCCCTGGCTTCCAAATTCCATGGACTTGAACCCAATAGAGCACCTTTGGGACAACCTCAATCTCCATGTTCGCCGTATGGATCCTCCACCACGCACTCTTCAGCAGCTGTCGGATGCACTGCAGTCTGCATGGCTCCAGGTACCCTTTTCAACCTTCCAGCATCTTATTGACTTATTACCACTCCATCTACCTGCTGTTCGTGCTGCACACAGTGGTTATTCAGGATATTAGCTGATGGTCATAATAATGTGACTGGACTGTGTGTGTGTAATAACCTTTTGAAGAATGAGGCATGCAAAAAAGTAAACATGATTTTAGAATGCAAAATAAAAACAACATCATAGATTCTAACTCATTATTATTTACATGCAATTATGCTGCAGTAGATTCTACCATTTTGGTTTCTGTTGATCTCCTTCCTGAGGTGGGAGTAGACTTAATGAGTCTATCGTCAATGGTAATATGGCAGCTAATAATGCTGGTGCTTTCATCAGGTTTTATAAGAAGAACATTATTTAGGATACCCTCCCAAAGTAAGTAGCAGAACGAATAAGACCACAAAAGAAATGTAATTATGATATAAAACGTACGCGTCACTTGCTTTTAAGAAGTCCCCAGAGTAACAGATTCTTATCTTCTGCAGCCACCTTCCTTCCTGCTCCTAAGACCACACCCACATAGAGGGGCTTCACATTACCAGTGTCTCATGCTGCTTCTTAGCAGCATTAGACATTGGTGTTGTGAAGTTCCACCCTCTGGGCATGGCCTTAGGTCACAGCTGAAGATGTCATCTCTCATGAGAGGGGAGGCTGCTGAAGATAAGAATTTTACTCTGGGGACTTCTTAAAAGTAAGTGTACATTTTATGTCATAATTACATTGGGGGTGTGAAATCAATTAGTGAACCTTGTTAAAATATTTATATCTAAAATTAAAAATGTTTGCCTGAAGCGTCCATTCAAAGAGGCAGAAACATTAAAGGGCCAAGACCTTCAGTACTTTTTAAGCATCATTTTAATGCCCCTTTAAGCAAACTGATATAACAAAGCTTAATAAAAAGGGTAAAAATAATATTACCCAATATTATTTATCCTCTGTTGCAGAATATCAGATTCTAGAGACTTCATATCTATCACACTCACCATAAATATTTTCAAATAGAAAAAAAAAAGAAATATTTGCACGTCGTATTTTATATGTAGCTATGTGCCTCCAATGAGTGGAAAATAAAACATTTTTTTTAAAAGACAGCAAAATCTTCTGGGAACTTTCAACACTGGAAAATGAAATTATATTTTAAAATACTCCTTCAGAAGTTCCATTCTCTTTTGGTGCCAATAATAAAGTCTCTGTGAAAATAAAACGCGTGTAACGTTATTTTTACAGATTTGGTCGTGGACATTAAATATAATTATTATAAAATCGTACCATTTAAAGCCATTGCCATTCAGTAGAATTTAGCGGAAAATTCACTAATGCATTAGATTTATTGGAGCAGATGCTTGATAGGAACGGTGACAACATTTAAAGGGCCATTGCAGTGGTCATATAAGATTGTTTGTGTTGTTTATTTATCACACAAAAAACATTAAATGTAACGTCCATAACTTACATTTTATCCTTTAAATGCTTTGTGACTGTGGTGACTTTAAAGCGGAACTTGGCAGCCTGCATCACAACTTGACCTCTTCTGGATCTCTGCCTAGTTGTGGTGAAGGGGCTTCAACGACACTGTGAGTTATACCATGTAGGGTCATCTAAGATTGGCAGGTCGTAGCAGAGAGTTCAGACAAATCCTGGTCCACTGGAGAAAGAACTGGCAACCCACTCCAGTATTTTTGCCATGATACCATATGGATTAGCACAATCGGATACAAGATGTACCTGGCATGCTGCAGTCCATAGGATCATAGAGAGTTGGACATGACTGAATGACTAAACACACACATCACAGTTTTAGCTTAATGGACCACTCTATGAAAGTTTTATTTTTATAAAATACTAACATAAAGGAAATATTTCTAATATTTAAACAGTAAAGAAAAAAAGTGTCTTTATTAGGAATTGAAACCAGGACATTCTCCACCACAGACAGCAACACTAGCTCAGTGTCACAAGCTCTTGTGCAAATGTAGCTGCTAGAGTAGTTACAAATAACTCACCACTGCCTAATTCAAAGCCGATTCTAATTAATATTCATTATGTATCATGTGGTACAGAGCTCATTACTCATTCAGGCAGAGGCAACGCACTGAAATAGCCTGACCTCAACTGATAATAACTCCATGAATTCAGCATCAATTTTAAAAATGAAAACACTTTTTCCTTTCCACATGCGTTTTCATCCTCTATATATTGGGGCAAAGCACATATGGGGGACTTTTGTGGTTCTTTAATTAAATGAAAGTTATGAACTATTACTGTTTCTATTTTTTTTTTTTTTCAAGGTGGCTGCAATGTTGATCTCTGGCTCTTGCCATTGTCAGCTGTCACCAAGTGAATCTCCATATTGCATCTTCTATAGGAAACGCAAAATGGTGAAAAAAATGTTTACTAGGTTGTGTTCTGCTGGCTCCAGCACTAAAATGTACACCCCATGACCTAATGATCCTGTAGGATGCTACTGGTTGTGCTCTGGTTGCAGTAGAAGGTGCAACATGGAGATTCGCAGCTTACTGCCCACCACCCAACATAATGATATACATGGAAGGAGGGAGCGAGGCCATCATGTCACACCTAGAGTAATATTTTTTTTTAAGAATTAGAAGTTTTATATTATAGGGCTATGTACTTTTCCTGTTGGGTGGCCACAGGTAGTGACGGCGAGCGGCCGCTGGATCGTGCTGCTGAGATTTTACTGCTGATCTCAGTGAATTTCATCTGAAATGTAACCACATTTTATAGCGTAAGGGTTAGGGTAAGGGTTGGTGTAATGGTTAGGTTAAGGGTAATGGTTAGGGTTAGGGTAAAGGTTAGGGTTAGGGTAAAGGTTAGAAATTATGTAAAATCTCCAGAGCGCCATGTAGAGGCCCCTCGCTGCCCTCCTACTAAAACTGCTCCGGCCACCCAACAGGAAAGATCCAAAGCTATGTATACTTTTAAAGGGCCATGATTTTTTATTTTTTTTTTGCACCACAATTAGGAAATAAGTGGATTTACTCAGGCAGGGTAATTATGTCTCAGCAAACACAAGATATCTAAATGATTTTACATTTATTTTCATTAACTGACATTAAGTCAACTTGCAAAAACAGACTCTCTCCATTAGTGTATATTATTTAGAGAAAATAATCACTTTAACCGTTTAGCTTTCAGAAATGATTTCCTTTTTAATAAATCTCACTGTATTCCCAATCATTTACCCTGAGAAATATAAAGAATGCAGAGGAATTTTGGCAGAAAAAGCTATTTAGCAGAAACGACTAAACCTCTAGGGACGACTCTGCTGTGACAGAGCCAAATATGGGACGGTTATACAGAGCGACCTTGAGGGTTCCTGATAAGATTTGTAGTTACTTTGCGATACACTGTAACAATAAGTCATTTGCTGGGATTTATTGCAACATTCTTACATTTAAAGAACAATTTTAGTTCAATATGTAAAATTTACTTTAAAAATAGACAAAATAACACAGGCTCTTATTATACCATATATCCAATTATACTGCAGTGGAATCTACCTTATTAGCTCCTGCTGAATTACTTCCTGATGGGGATGGAGAGCTTGCAGAGGAAGCAATGGGAATGTGGCAGCTAAAATTGCCAGAGCTTTCAGCAGGACTAATGGAAAGCTTGTTTGTTGACAAGGACACACTCACTTGAGAAAGTTGCAGAATCAGCTTCTAATCTGAATCAATTTACCATAGCAGATAGATAGATACTGCAGGTCTAAGAGGTGGCAGTGTGGATCAGTTCTGTATATTGGGGATATGTATCAGGGAAGAGTTGAGCGAGGAAGGACTGGATCACAGCAAAGTACAGGGGGTGGGTTCTGTGAGGGGGAGCAAAGGAGATAGGGATGGGTCTGGGTGTTATGAGTACTGAGAGGGTTTGGGTGCTTTGTGGGGATGGTTGGTGATAGGGGATGGCTGCTGACAAGAACTGGGTGCTATGTGAGGATGGATGCTAAGAGGTATTGGTGGTGTGTGGGGTGGATGTTGAGCCGAACCATCTGTTTTCTAGCTCCACTACTAGATAGATAGATAGATAGATAGATAGATAGATAGATAGATAGATAGATTTATTCTAGGATGGATGGATGGGTCTATGGACTGATGGATGGATGGATCTAAAGATGAATGGACAGATAGCTCTATGGATGGATCTATTGATAGATGACGGATGGATGGATGGACGGATGGATCTATCGATAGATGAATGGATAGCTCTATAGATGGACAGATGGATGGACGGATAGATGGATAGATAGATTCTCAAAAAATATCTACAAATTTGTATATCAATTTATAATCACACTTAAAAGTACACTTTTAAGCTGGCAGGAGTCTGAATTCAGGATAATGAGGCTGAGCATAAAAAAATGAATTGAAAAAGCTGTGAATACAGTAATAAATCTTGTTCAAGGCATGAACAGGGCAAGTAAGATTTGTAGGTGGGCTTGTAATTACGCTTTTATGTTCAAGCGTGGGGAACTGGAGCACTGTCATATGCTAGAAGCTTATCTGAATCATCCAATGAAACAACAAATCCCCCTTCCTTCTCCCTCCCTTTCCCCCCACTCCTGAAGAAAACAATATTTAGCAAAGCACCTTCCCTACAACAAGCAGGAAGTGTTGTTGGCATCCATCAGGTGCAATCACTGTTAAAATTAAGATTTTTCGCTCATTGCTTACATACCTGCTGATGTTCTTTGTTTGTTACATACTCCACAAACCTGTGGAGTTCTACCAACCTACAAAGGTCCTTTAAAAGTGCTAATCATACCAATGTGAAGGACACATTAGACCCTATGGACCTCAGCACTCCAGGCACGTCTGTCTCTGGTTGTACTTATCCATACAGTTTTCTTGGCAAAGATACTGGAGTGGGTTGCAATTTTTTTCTCTAGTGGACTGCAATTTGTCTAACCTCTCTACTATGACCTGCCAATCTTGGGTAACCCTACATGGAATAGCTCACAGCTACATTGACGTATAAAATCCTCATCACCATGGCAAGGTAGCGATAAAGAGGAGGGAACCTACCCCAAACATTGCTATATAATAAAAATGCAAACATAAAAATACCATCTTGAATGTTTTGCAATTTATTTATTTGGGATCTTATTTTGTCTTTTCACAGGTGACGAAGGTGACAACTTCTACGTCATCGACCAAGGAGAAGCTGATGTGAGCATATTATTTTTGTGTATCTTATTACATGAGAGGTGGGGCTTAGAAATAATATGTGTTGCTAAAATGACACAGAGTACTTTATTGCTGGCAGACATTATATTATACCAGGGGCGGAGCTACCAGTGATGCACCATGGCCCTCCTCTGAGGGCCTGTGCTGGGTACATTTTTTTTTTTTGCATTTCATTTTTTTCCTGTAGTTTAGGGGCACTCCACCATGGCCCCCTGGACCCCTTTGGCTGCACACTACCTCAGATAGAAATTGGTCTGTCCCAGTTTGGAGCAGTTCAGCACACTGGGCATGTGTATCAGGGAAGAGATGAGAGAGCAAGGACTGGATAGGGGGGTGGGGTTGTTTTTTGTTTGCACCAGGGCCCTCCATTCTCTAGCTCTGCCACTGTATTATATGAAACATTATTCCTAGTGATTATTCTGGTATATCTAATCCCAAAAACTCATACGACTTTTGCATTGCTCAAAAATACACGTTGGTGGTTAGATCCTCAAAACCAAATGTTGCTTTGTTTTGTTGGAATGAGTTATTTAAAAAATCTGTATTTAATAGCTTGTAGCTTAAAAAATCATAAATCATTTACTGGCTTAAAATATGATAAAAAATGGGAACCTTTTCTAAATACTCTTTTATCAGAGAAATAACTGAAAATTAAAGTTATATATAAGATTCCTGGGTTTCAAATGGTTGGTATGAAACAGGCAGTGATTATCAGAAAAATATGTGTTAAATAGATAAGTTCAGTGTTCTTACAAAGTTATAGACTGGAGGACAAAATCCAGCTTTGCACACCCACACGGAGCTTACATAAGCAAGTACACGCAGGAAAGGCAGCCAGAGTTTGACCTTTTTGGTGGAAGTAACTGGTGCTGGATGTAATCACATGGTTGGGTGGGGTCTGAGCTGAATCAGACCACAAGGATAGAGAGACTACTTATCCCAGGTTGCTTTGCAACACAGGAACCCCAGAGTATAATACAAATGTGTAAGTTAACCTCTGCTTTCTTCTGATTGGCCAAAACGAATTATGAATTTTATGCTAATCTTAGCAAGGATTTTAAGGGGTGTCAACTAACATATATAAATAGTACATTTGTGTTCACATTTGAACATCTAACACAAGTTAAAAAACTTGTTTCCTGCTCAGAATTCCGAGAAATACAGTTATTACACTGCTTTCTGGGAAGCTGAGCAGGGATATGCAAATGTGCCCACAAATATATATATATGTAGCATTGGCAAAAATCAATATATCTTTTTATTCAGTATGAAACTTCTTGTGTTAAATATTGTAAACATATATATATATATATATATATATATATATAGATATACATATATATATAAATATTTAGGAGTTACGTAGATTTTCTAGGAGCAAGAAGTGTTATTTTAAGGATCCAGAGAAGGAATCTATTCATGAAGATGCTTTATATTTTTTAAATATTTAGGAGCCAGGAGTAAACATTTTAGTAGCCCAGTCTCCTATGATTACCCGCCTATATATGCAGTATATAACTATATAATTATTGTTACTTTTTTTATCAGAAATTTTATGGGCAGGACTAAACCATACAAAAATTAAAATAAATCCCTACATTTGGGCACTTTGCCTTTTCAGTTGTATATATAAATTGTGAATTATTACGAGAGCCCATTACACCTAAATTAAGTGATCTTAAACATGTTGTAATTTGTGCCAAATTAATACATTTTTAAACGTTTTACTTTTTTGTATTATTTCGCCCTATTCAATCAATTTGGCACAAAAATACACTTGATCACTTAATTTGGGTATTATGTCTTCGCAATTGTATATTCTTGGATATTAGTTCATTCAAAAAGCTTAAAAATCACTTAATTTGGATATTATGTCTTTTCAATTGTATATATTTCTTGTTAGGACTAGTTCATACATAAAGTTTAAAGAGCACTTAAGTCCGGCCTTATGTCTTTTTAATTATATATGCGGTAGGAATATATGATACATTAATACAAATAGTTTAAAATCACTTAATTTCGTCATTGTGTCTTTTTATTTGTACATACTTATATTTTCCTCTTTAACAAAGTAAAAATCATTAGGAATGACACCCATGTTGTTCCAATAACATCCTTTTAACAGAATAAAACCCGTGAAGAGTAAACTAGTTTATATGTGTTGTACCAATATTGATACAAGCGTGTAACTAATGATATAACGAGCACTAAAAAGGTCTGAGAGAGACTCCAGTGGCGTTAAGTTCCTTTGTTTTACAAACGATGCGTCTATACATCTCCTAAGTTTGGATTTAACCCCAACACAAACAAGGTATCGGTTTACCTGCAGAAAACTAATAGCACCTCTAGGGATTTGTCCCACCACCGAAGAGGCCACCAGGATGGAATGCACCCCAGGGCACTATAAGGACAAAAAGCAAAATGTTTACCAGTAATGTGCCTCATTTCTTTTGAGAAGAGAAAGAAAAGTAATTCAGAGCATATCTACATATCAATAGCAGGCCAAGAGTCCCGTTTTCCACAGAATTACTCAATAAATAATGTTACAACTGAGGATTCTGGGTAGGGACATGCAAATTATGCTCAAAATGTGTCACCTGTTGGTTCTAGATCCACTTAACATGGGACCAGTAGGACTATGGATCCTGCTCTCAGACAAACCTCAGGACATAGCCTTGAATTAGGTTTCAGTGCCAGAAACCCACTCACAGACAGCTGTTTCACCCTTCTATGGGACTCATCAGTGTGAGGTTGGTTATAGCAACTTGATATGAGGCTGGAGAAAGTGTTCATACCATAACATACTTTGTTACTTGTCAATGAATTATTTTAGAACTAGAAAGATATGTATTACTTAAAACTGTAATAGTTACAACTCACAAATCCAACTGAGATTAGCTAACTCCGACTCCATGACAAAGCCGCATAGAGCGGCGCAATGTTCCACATTTATTATACTCTTATATTGGAGTCATCAGTGTGAGGTTGGTTATAGCAACTTGATATGAGGCTGGAGAGAGTGTTCATACCATAACATACTTTGTTACTTGTCAATGAATTATTTTAGAACTAGAAAGATATGTATTACTTAAAACTGTAATAGTTACAACTCACAAATCCAACTGAGATTAACTGACTCCATGACAAAGCCGCATAGAGCGGCGCAATGTTCCACATTCATTATACTCTTATTTTGAAGTCATCAGTGTGAGGCTGGTTCTAGGAACTGAACTGAGGTTGGACAGAGTAGTCTAACCTGACACTAAATATGTTATGGTGGGTAGAACGGTGATTGAAATACCCTATACTGTTTATATAGTATGGAAGAAAATATACTTCTTACGATATCTTTATATCACAGGAGACCTGTTTTCACACATAATATATTATTGAATTGTGTTCCCGCCACTGCTAAGGATTCTGGATACTGATATGCAAATGTATCACCTCTGTCCCTCTAGCCCACTTACCATTGGAGCCATTTAGGACTATCGGCCCTGCTCGCAGGCAACCTACAGAACATACCCATGGATTAGGGTACAGTGCCAGAACCCGTCCACAGAATGCAGTGTTGCCCACATATGGCTCCTACCATAATGCACTTCATTTCAGTAGGTAGTGGTAATTTCATCTGACAGAACTCACTTACTGTAGGTTTACTCATGGTCTGAATGAGGAAATTACTAATCAGTACTGTGCATAACCCCTTCCAGTTATATAGTGACCAGACTGACCAGACGAGCATCTGATGAGTAACAGATACCAGTACAGTAAGTACAGTAATATTTTATGGGATACGGTAAAAATGCAATTTTGTTACAAATACAGGAAATTCCAACAGTAATAATTATATTTTATCAGCTGTATTTTACTCATAGGGCTATTTTTACAGTAGGATAACCTCAGCAGTTCCTGTTATTCTGTGGAGATTATTTACTACTGTTTGTAAGATTTCACGGACTTAACAGCGATACTGCATCAGATAACATATCAACTGTACAAATGCATATATATATATATATATGTACTAGTCATTTATCCATGATATATAACAGTATCATGTGTTATATTCAATTGTTTGTCCTGTCTCTCTCTCTCTCTGTGTGCTGTCTCCCTTTGTGTGCCCTCTGTCTTTCTCTATGCGCCCTCTCTGTACACTGTCTCTCTTTTTCCTCTCTCTGCGCTGTCTCTCTCTCTCTCTCTCTCTCTGCACCCTCTCTCTGTGCTCTGTGTCTCTCTCCCTCCCCTCCCTTTCTCTCCCTCTCCTCCCTTTCTCTCCCTCCCTCTCCCTCCCTTTCTCTCCCTCTCCCTCCCTCTCCCTCCCTCTCCCTCCCTCTCCCTCCCTCTCCCTCCCTTTCTCTCCCTCCTTCCCTCCCCTTCCCTTTCTCTCCCTCCCTCCCTCCCCTTCCCTTTCTCTCCCTCCCTCCCTCCCCTTCCCTTTCTCTCCCTCCCTCCCTCCCCTTCCCTTTCTCTCCCTCCCTCCCTCCCCTTCCCTTTCTCTCCCTCCCTCCCTCCCCTTCCCTTTCTCTCCCTCCCTCCCTCCCCTTCCCTTTCTCTCCCTCCCTCCCCTTCCCTTTCTCTCCCTCCCTCCCTCCCCTTCCCTTTCTCTCCCTCCCTCCCCTTCCCTTTCTCTCCCTCCCTCCCTCCCCTTCCCTTTCTCTCCCTCCCTCCCTCCCCTTCCCTTTCTCTCCCTCCCTCCCTCCCCTTCCCTTTCTCTCCCTCCCTCCCCTTCCCTTTCTCTCCCTCCCTCCCTCCCCTTCCCTTTCTCTCCCTCCCTCCCTCCCCTCCCCTTTCTCTCCCTCCCTCCCTCCCCTCCCCTTTCTCTCCCTCCCTCCCTCCCCTCCCCTTTCTCTCCCTCCCTCCCTCCCCTCCCCTTTCTCTCCCTCCCTCCCTCCCCTCCCCTTTCTCTCCCTCCCTCCCCTTCCCTTTCTCTCCCTCCCCTTCCCTTTCTCTCCCTCCCCTTCCCTTTCTCTCCCTCCCCTTCCCTTTCTCTCCCTCCCCTTCCCTTTCTCTCCCTCCCCTTCTCTTCCTCTCTCTCCCTCTCTTTTCTTCTCTTCCCCTTCCTCTCTCTCTACCTCCCTCCCTCTCCCCCTCACTCTCCTCCGGCCCTCTTACCCTACCTCTCCCATTCCCCCTCTCTCTCCTCCTCCCTCTCTCTCTTTCCCCCTCTCTCTCTCTCTCCCTCTTTCTGTTTCTCTTCCCTCTCTCTTCCCCATCTCTCTCCCCTCTCCCTCCCTCCCTCTCTATCTCTCTCCCCCCTCCCTCTCCATCCCTCCCTCTCTCCCCCTCCTTCTCTCTCTCTCCCCCTCCTTCTCTCTCTATCCCCCCCTCTATCTCCCCCTCCTTCTCTCTCTCCTCCTTCTCTCTCTCCCCCTCCTTCTCTCTCCCCTCCTTCTCTCTCTTCCCCCTCTCTCCCCCCTCTCTCCCACCTCTCTCCCCCCTCTCTGCCTCCTCTCTCTCCCTCCTCCTCTCTCCCCCTCCTTCCCCCCTCTCTCTCCTCTTCCCCCCCTCTCTCTCCTCTTCCCCCCTCTCTCCTCTCTCACTCCCTCCCTCCCAGTGAACCAGTGCCAGGGCGACTCTGCTGCACATGTGCAAATACGACGCAACTGCAATTTAGGGGTAGCAGCTTGTGAGTAACTCCTGCAAAGAACGCACCTCTCAGGCGTTATTCATGTCAGATGATTTTCCATCTTTAATGTGACATTACAAAAAAAAAAAAAAGGAATTTGCCCAAACCCCCCCCCCCCCCAAAAAAGTAGATAATTAGTAGAAAAATAAATGAAAATGAGACCCCCCACAATACCCTGGTTAGATAAGATGCCACACATTTCTATGGGCTGTCGCTTTGTTCAGAGTTAATCGCATTCAAACCCATGTCCCCATCTAAGTGCCATACATCTGCCTTCAATTAAAGTTATTCTGATTAAACCCAAGTAAAAATGAGCTTTTCATTTTTTTGGGATCTTATTTGTGAAAGGTACCGATAAGGAGAGGAATATAAAAGAATATATAAGGCATTGGATGAACCATGGAGCATGGAGACTACCATCAATAAGTGGAGAAAATATGGCACCGCATGGACATTGCCATGATCAGGATGAGCCTACAAAATTGATAACGAGGAGAAAACAAGCAAATGAGGCTACCAAGGAGCATACAGCAAGATTGAAGGAGCTGAAGGGATTTCTGGTGACTCCAGCATTCTGCAGTATGTTTGATCTATGGGTTAGGGTGGCAACATGGAAGAACATCCAAGCCTGACAGCATTTTGAAAGAAAAAAAGATACATTTAGTTACCCCAAACCATGTGGTAAAATGTCTTATGGACTGATAAGTCAAAGGATGAACTTTTTGACCTTAATTCTAAAAGATATAGTGGCAGCATTATGCTTCTGGGCTGCTTCTCCTCAGGAGGAACAGGGTATCTGGTCAAGATAGACCGGATAGTTTGGCATAAAACCTGCTGTCCTCCATCAGAAAGTTGAAGATGAAGATGAATGTCACCTTCCAACATGATAATGACCCAAAGAGAACATCCAAGTCAGCCAAGGAATGGTTTCAGAAAAGTTATAATAAAGTCTTGGAATGGGCCAGAGCCCAGAACTTA
This sequence comes from Discoglossus pictus, assembly GCA_027410445.1. Classification (NCBI taxonomy): domain Eukaryota; kingdom Metazoa; phylum Chordata; class Amphibia; order Anura; family Alytidae; genus Discoglossus; species Discoglossus pictus. The sequence goes on from CM050172.1 coordinate 82,496,447, forward strand.
ATCCAATAGAAACTGCCCACCCCTGTCTTAGAGGTATCATTCAGACCTCTAAATACATATATTATCGAGCCAGATATCTTAAAGTGACACAGTGGAAGTTCCCAAAAAAGCTTTATTATAATTTTGTATTGTGCAGTTAAACTATTAGTGAGTTGTCCGCCAGGATGTATAAGCTCTGGATCTCTCCTCCTCCTCAATGAAGTTTTCTGGCTGGTGTGGAGCTACCCAGGGGGAAGTGCCACATTACAAAAACACTCTCTGAAAAGCACATTAGAAGCAGGGAGCAGTGTAAACTGAACTGCTAGCCATGTGTGACCAATATTATACTAATATTAGATTGTCCTCCACGCTGCTGGCTCCACTCCAGACACAATACTTCATTCATCCAGAGTTTATAAAGCCCCAGCGCATGATTGAAAATAGTAATTCATTGTTTAAAAGTTTATAAAGGGCTATTCTTTAGAGAATAAGACCACTTGTGTGTGTTTGTGTTGTTCAGTCGTGTCCGACTCACTGGCCTCATGCTAATCCACGTGGTATTCATTGCAGAGATACTGGAGTGGGTTGCCAGTTCCTTCTCCAGTGGGCCACAGCATACAGCTCCTGGTATTCCTAGGTGGTCTCCCATCCAAGTACTGACCAGGCCCAACTCTGCATGGCTGCACGGTGATGTGACCTCTTGGTTCCCTGACTGGAATCAAACCCAGGTCTCAGAGGTGAAAGCACCGAATCCTAACCACTGGACCACCAAGGAACCATAAGACTGCTGAGTGGTCCATTAAAAGCTTAAACTTTTAAAGGGCCATGACTTGTTTTACAGCTACAACTTTAATAAACAGGCACCATAGAACTATAGAGCAAGTTTTTTTGCTTTCTTAGCCCCCTGGTCGTGCTCAGCCTTGCAAGCCGTCTCCCCAGACACTGCCTGTCTTGTAGGTGCAATGTTTGTTATGTAATTGGCAGCTAATATTTTAGGAAATAGCTTTACCTGGGAGTAACGCCAAGCTGGCTCTGGAGAGCTAGACCTTATCTGACACCAACACGCACCACGTAGAACAAGAATGCCCAGACCTGCCTGCAGATAACAGAGCGGCTGAGAGACTGCAGTGAGTCTTCTTACTAACTCATGGGGTTGCTACAGAGGATTAAAGAGCCACTGGGGGCAATATGTTTCTGTATGAATGGCTAATACTGATAATGGGCAAAAATGCAAGAAAATAGAGTCCCTTTAATTTAGCCCCAATATAGACTTATTCTGCTTGACTGTACAGTAGTCAGTCAGTCATTTCCGACTCTCCGTGACCTCATGGACCGTAACACACCAGGTCCATCTTTATGTCCATGGTCATGCTGATCCACTTGGTTTTCATGGCATCATGGAATGGGTTGCCAGTTCCTTTTCTAATGGGCCACAGCATACAGCTCCTGGTATTCCTAGGTGGTCTCCCATCCAAGTACTGACCAAGCCCAACTCTGCATGGACAGTGATGTGACCTCTTGGTTCCCTGACTGGAATCAAACCCAGGTCTCAGAGGTGAAAGCATTGAATCCTAACCACTGGACCACCAAGGAACCCTAAGACTGCTTAGTGGTCCATTAAAAGCTTAAACTTTGAAAGGGCCATGACTTGTTTTACAGCTACAACTTTACTGATGCTGATCCACTTGGTATTCATGACAGAGATGCTGGAGTGGGATGTCAGATCCTTCTCCAGTGGGCACCAGTATACAGCTTCTGGTATTCCTAGGTGGCCTCCCATCCAAGTACTGACCAGGCCCAATTCTGCTTGGCTTCAGGGTGTTGTGACCTCTTGGTTCCCTGACTAGAATCAAACCCAGGTCACAGCGGTGAAAGCACCTAGTACTTTCTCATAATACCCCTAAATCTTCTACCTTCCAACTTAAAATCACGACCTATTGTCCTTACATTCCTCTACTATATTATAGAAAGCAAATAAATAAATGTATGTATACATTTATATCTTTTATGTGCATATATTCTTTACATTGTGGCATTTCTTTTCTCAGACAATTCATTCTGCTACTATTTCATGAATGTGTATCCTCGTAAACTAATATACTTAATTTAGTCTTGTTGAACGCCCTGGCAGTTTTAATTGCCATATCCCCAGTGTGCAGATAGAAACATCCAAAGCATCCTCATAAAGCTGATTGTCAGAAAACAAAATGATTATACTGCAGAGTATTTGTAGTAATAAATACATAAAAGGTAATAAAACAGAGGATATTTTTTGACATTCTTAAAACATTTCCTCCATTTATAGATAGAACACACCCCTCATGCTCCAGCTATCAAGTGATGAAACAAACACAATATGGATTCATCTATATCTTTAAAAAAAAGATTTTTCTCTAATATAGTTATTAAGATTATGGCTTATATATATGATAAAGTAGTTAAAGGGCAACTGCCGTCCAAAACTGTCATGCATTTTAAAGGCAGACAGATAAAAAGCAATGTGTTTGATCCCCCTTTCCTTACCAGTGAGTTAGTCTATACAAGGAGTCAATGTGGTAATTGTGATTTCTTATCCGATTTACATTAAACACAGTGGGAACAAAAGTACAAAGTGTTGCAGTTTAGACATCCATAAGACTCACTGCTCATACCAAAATAAATACTTTTTGCAATGTTTAAATGTGATGTTTTAAATGCATTCAGGACTTACAATGGCCCTTTAATTTATTACATACTTTACAAAGATGTGAAGTTTTTTCCAATCTACACACAGGTCCTTAAAGGGATATTAAAGATTCCTGGATTATACAACGTATATAATACCCCAGTTTATCTATTTACTTTTATGTACTTTATTTTATTAATAAGTGCTTTGACTGCCTAAAATCAAACAAATAGTGCCCTCTGCATCTCATGAAGACACAGACTCTGCTGTACTTGCTGTGCTGTGTCTCACCCAATCAGTGGCCATCTCTCAGCAACATGCAGGACTCAGCAACATCCAGGACCCTTCCTCATCCCTTTAAGCTCCTATAAGGCAGACACAGCGTCCGATCCTATAAGACGTATGAGCACTTAGATGGCCATTACATTTCCTGTATAGTTTTACTCATAAACCTGAAGCTAATAAATCTTTTCGATGTCCTTCCCAAACGCGCGGTGCACTTGAGACGTTATTGGAAGAAATCCATGTGTCACTAACCACATTAAAGCAGCACTTGTTAGAAGACAGATGTGCTAGAATGTTCCAGGGTCCAGCGGATAGTCTGAGCATGTTTATCCCCAACACCTCAGGAATGGGACCGGCCTTTTATATATATATATATATATATATATATATATATATATATATATATATATACACCACATATTATGTTTTAATTATGTATTTATCCTAATGTAATTACTGTTTAATGATGTATAATAGAAAAATTCAATATTAAATTAACTTCCAAAGGTTTGGACTCCAGTTTAGCTGATTGTCTCCATCCCGATAAGGTTATTAAGAGGGAAATATTTTTTGCTCTTGTTCATCTTTATGTTCATGGTCATGCTGATCCATTTGGTTTTCATGGCAGAGATACCGGAGTGGGTTGCCAGTTCCTTCTCCAGTGAGCCACAGCATAGAGTTCCTGGTATTCCTAGGTGGACTCCCAACCAAGTACTGACCAGGCCCAACCCTGCTTGGCTTCAGGATTGTGTGACCTCTTGGTTCCCCAAAGCACCGATTCCTAACCACTGGACCACCAGGGAACCCCTTTAATATGTACACACGCTCTATAAGTACATGAGTCCGATGCCTTGATGATAAATAGCCCCCTTTCCCGGTTTGATAGCACCAAATCCTAACCTCTGGACCAACAGGGAATGCTATGGAAGATTTACAATAGAAATAATATACCTGTGTGTTTTATTGTATCAGGAAGTGCTGATAAACTCTGTTTTACTGCCTAAAATCAAATAAATATTCCCTGTATGGACTGACCAGTTTATGGATGTTCAGTATAGTGTCCTAGCCTATCAGGGACCACGTCCCAATGATACGTTGCAGAGTGTTACTGACGAATGAAAGTGGCAGTGGTAGAGTCAAACATAATTATGGAATTTAAGCATGCCTGGGATAAGCATAATGCCATCCCGAGGCTAAATGTTTAGGTAGATAGAATAGGCAGACTAGATAGGCTTTCTTAGCTCTTATCAGAAGTCAAATGATTATTTCTATGATAAAACTCCCAAATCCCAATGCGTGTTTTGCCGCACGTTGAGGGTTGGCGGGTCCTATGTGTATCTTTCTGCCCTTTGATGTGGGTGACCACAGACAGGAGTTGCCCTCTTCTCACTCTATTTGTAAGTCAGACTTTACTTTTCCGTCCACTATGTTCTCAGACCGATATAGACGGTCAAACCGGCAATTATTAGTCTGTGCATCTGTATGGTAGCCAGCCCTCGCCTTATTAGATAGTGATACTTACCTATTAGTGTTACGGGAAAACAGCTCATGGGTTTCCATACATTTCAGGGGGAATCTTCCACTTTTTCTGCCCAAACAAGGCTCAGTTGGAAAGGACATGATGATGTGATGAGATTATATGAAGCCAGTTCCTCTTTTAAAAAATTCTACAATTTTCAAATTTATAGATCAAAAATTATGTGTATTAACCCCTTGAATCCTTGGATTAATATTACTTGGAAATATCAGTTAAACATTTTTTTTTCATTGCATATTTGTGAGTTTTGTGATTGTTGTGCAATCACATATATAGTTGTGAGCGTACGACTTGTTGCTAACGCTTGCGGTCTTGCGTCGAAGGCGCTCCTTACCAGCAACTGCGACCCTCGCAAACTTTATGTTGTAACGCAAACAACACGACACAGCAACTGCGACCCTCGCAAATTTTACGTCGCAACGCAAACAACATACGAGACACGTTACCACTCATTACGACCTCGCAAAAATCGACCGCAACCCGCGGACAGGAAAAAAATTAAAAATACAATCAATACACACAACACATACATAAAAAGCTTACCCACAGCAAGAGACAGCATCCAGGACCTCAAAAAATGAAGTTACACCTTCATTTAACTCAAAATAAAAGAGTTTAGACACTCGAAAATTCTCTAAGCGAGAGAAAAAAATGGCCGCCGAACAAAACGAAAACGAGCCTACAACACTCTAAACACGCAAAACACCACCAGAAACACGCAAAACACCACAAAACACCTACGGATATTCCGCTACAGACGCATACCACACATTTGCCGCCATTTTAATGCGGAAGTACACAGCTACGGTAACGGTTTGTTCTCGCGCACGCACACTATTACACTGCACACATTCAGCATGCTTACACAGCAGCTCCACACCACTAATGCTGCAGCAACATCAACACAGATTGCCAGCTCTTCAACACAATGCTTCAAAATAGGTATAGTATATTCATTTATTAATATATTATATATTTCATTATTATACACCAAACAGCATTAGCTACCTTACAATTTCATTGCCATCATTTTTTGACGGTCAATTCTCTAGTAAATTATGATACTTTCCATAATGACTTTCCATGCCTTCCAGTGCTTTTATAGTACAGTTTTGTGTGTTTAATTGCTGTTACAGCTCTAATAAGTGTTTGAAGAATCTCTTGTGAGTCCTATTTAGTACGCCTATTTTTTTTGACAGAACTGTGATATTTGTTTTTATTTGCAGGTCTGAATTTATTTGCGATCTAGAGCTACGGGTTTAATAGAATATCGATTTTGTGTAACTTTATTAATTATTTAGAGCTTGTAATGTTCGAGCTAAAACCAATGAAGTGCTAAGGCTCGTTTTGAGGGTTTGGCTGGACTGTAGTGATTGTGGCGGGTAACTCGTAATCGGATTGCGAGTAGCTAATAGAATATGTGGCAGTATTAAGAGTGATTTTAATTGTGTATAACTTTGTGAATTGGGCAATAGAATAGGCCCCTAAGCAGATCCCCCTCCCTCCTCTTCTCCTTTCACTCTTATATAAATAACAACAATTAGCGTATCACACCCACTCATACTCCAAGCCAATACAAACATGGCATACTTCAGGCCCCAGCAGTGTATATATACTGTATATAAATCCCCTTGTTCTGGGAAAGGGGCTCATACTTCAATGAAGCTGTGAGCTAAACCATGAAGGGTCACCCAAGAGGGACAGATCATAGCAGAAACACAGAGAGATGTGCCTGGTGTGCCGAGTCCATATGGTCACTGAGAGTCAGACACACTGAAGGACTGATCAACTGGAGAAGTAACTGGCAACCCACTCCAGTATCTTTGCCAAAATAACCATATGGATAAGCGCAACCAGAAACACAGAAAGATGTGCCTGGTGTGCTGCATCCATATGGTCACTGCGAGTCGGACACAACTGAAGGAATGAACAACAACAATAGTATATATATAAATATATACAGTATATATATATATATATATACTGTATATATATATATATATATATATATACAGTAGAATCCCGGTTATCCGGCACTCAGCTAACCACCGGGACTCTCAAGCAACCGTCACCGGCATCAATTCCCCATTTTAAATAAACTCCCGCTAAACCAGCACTATCCGGCACAGTTAGAGACTGCAAAAAAAATGCTTATTTTTTTTTCGAAGTATTTTTTCTGGGCCTAAGTGGCCCAGTTTAGGTGCTAATGCCTTTTTAAATGCATTTTGAGGGGTTTTGGGGTGGGTTTAAGGGTCATTTAGACCCTTAAATCCAGGGACTCCCAATTAACTGGAAACTACAGTAGGCAATAGGGAGTCCCCATCGGTGGCGGATAACGGAGGTTTTACTGTATATGTATATTTATAGAAAATTAATAATACACTTATAAGCCCATCTGAAAGTCTAAAAATAAGTTATATATCTATCTATATATCACTCTTCAGCCCACCATAAGTGATATGATTGTTGTAGTGAACTACTCTCTGCAAAAATCTACCACATAAACCAGAAACCAGCCCCAAACTGATGAGATCCATTAAGATTGAAACAGTGCTGTCTGTGGGTAGGTTTTCTGGTTTGTGCATAATCCATCCTAAAGCTGTTTTATACAGTAAGCATATGCCTTAGAAGAAGCCATGTATATAGTGGTTTATCGGATTATTAGAGTGAGAATACACTGTGGTCTCATTTGCATGTCCCCGCCCCCAGTCTCTAAACTTGCAGTGTAACGTGTATTTCTGGGAAACTGGGTCAGGAAATACGTCTATTAACTTATTTTTTAGTCATTCAAGTGGAATCATAAATGTATTATTTGTTTTCTGTATATATATATATAGAAAACAACAAAGTCAGAGGTGCTCATCAGAGAACGAACCAACCTTAATAGGTTGGTTCTATAGCCATGATAAGCTACTCTGAGAGCAACCTATTTTAGCGCACTTGTGCCCTTCACAGGGAGAAATATCCTGTAGTATATCAGTCTGGTCCCACTCAAAAGAGTGACCCAGGCCCGAAATACCAGGCAATTCTACCCTGAACAGGAGAAACAGCAAACCCCAGACGCGTTTCGGCCTTTATGGGCCTCGTCAGTGAGGTGCAGCTGAACTCCCTAAGGCACAGTGAGCAAGGGGTCCACGTCTGGAGTCCAGTATTACCCTTAGGGAGACTAAACCCTAAAGGTAATTTGCATATAGAAAACAACAAAGTCAGAGGTGCTCATCAGAGAACGAACCAACCTTAATAGGTTGGTTCTATAGCCATGATAAGCTACTCTGAGAGCAACCTATTTTAGCTCACTTGTGCCCTTCACAGGGAGAAATCTCCTGTAGTATATCGGTCTGGTCCCACTCAAAAGAGTGACCCAGGCCCGAAATACCAGGCAATTCTACCCTGAACAGGAGAAACAGCAAACCCCAGACGCGTTTCGGCCTTTATGGGCCTCGTCAGTGAGGTGCAGCTGAACTCCCTAAGGCACAGTGAGCAAGGGGTCCACGTCTGGAGTCCCCTATTACCCTTAGGGAGACTAAACCCTAAAGGTAATTTGCATATAGAAAACAACAAAGTCAGAGGTGCTCATCAGAGAACGAACCAAACTTAATAGGTTGGTTCTATAGCCATGATAAGCCACTCTGAGAGCAACCTATTTTAGCTCACTTGTGCCCTTCACAGGGAGAAATCTCCTGTAGTATATCGGTCTGGTCCCACTCAAAAGAGTGACCCAGGCCCGAAATACCAGGCAATTCTACCCTGAACAGGAGAAACAGCAAACCCCAGACGCGTTTCGGCCTTTATGGGCCTCGTCAGTGAGGTGCAGCTGAACTCCCTAAGGCACAGTGAGCAAGGGGTCCACGTCTGGAGTCCCCTATTACCCTTAGGGAGACTAAACCCTAAAGGTAATTTGCATATAGAAAACAACAAAGTCAGAGGTGCTCATCAGAGAACGAACCAACCTTAATAGGTTGGTTCTATAGCCATGATAAGCTACTCTGAGAGCAACCTATTTTAGCTCACTTGTGCCCTTCACAGGGAGAAATCTCCTGTAGTATATCGGTCTGGTCCCACTCAAAAGAGTGACCCAGGCCCGAAATACCAGGCAATTCTACCCTGAACAGGAGAAACAGCAAACCCCAGACGCGTTTCGGCCTTTATGGGCCTCGTCAGTGAGGTGCAGCTGAACTCCCTAAGGCACAGTGAGCAAGGGGTCCACGTCTGGAGTCCCCTATTACCCTTAGGGAGACTAAACCCTAAAGGTAATTTGCATATAGAAAACAACAAAGTCAGAGGTGCTCATCAGAGAACGAACCAAACTTAATAGGTTGGTTCTATAGCCATGATAAGCTACTCTGAGAGCAATATTTTAGCTCACTTGTGCCCTTCACAGGGAGAAATCTCCTGTAGTATATCGGTCTGGTCCCACTCAAAAGAGTGACCCAGGCCCGAAATAGCCTGGTATTTCGTGGCTGGGTCACTCTTTTGAGTGGGACCAGACTGATATACTACATGATATTTCTCCCTGTGAAGGGCACAAGTGAGCTAAAATAGGTTGCTCTCAGAGTAGCTTATCATGGCTATAGAACCAACCTATTAAGGTTGGTTCGTTCTCTGATGAGCACCTCTGACTTTGTTGTTTTCTATATATATATATATATATATATATATATATATAAAACGAATAATACATTAATAAGCCCACTTGCATGTCTAAAAGGCAGGGACATGCAAATGAGAATACAATGTACCTCACTCTTTTAATCCAAAAATAGCAACTTTATACATTGCTCCCTTAAAGCATATGCCCGCTGTATTAAACAGCTTTTAAGCAAAGCCTCGGGTTGGATTTTACACAAACCAAGAATCACTCATATACAGGCCTGTTTCAAACTTTTGGCTATCATCAGTATGAGGTAGATTCTGGTTTGTGCAATAGATTTTGTAGGATTGGGTATTCCACAATAATCATTTAGTGTATGGTGAGCACAAAAGTGAGAAAAGCTCTCCACCGTACAAAGTACAGAAAACGAATAATACATTAATAAGCCCACTTGCATGTCTAAAAGGCGGGGACATGCAAATGAGAATACAATGTACCTCACTCTTTTAATCCAAAAATAGCAACTTTATACATTGCTCCCTTAAAGCATATGCCCGCTGTATTAAACAGCTTTTAAGCAAAGCATCGGGTTGGATTTTACACAAACCAAGAATCACTCACCATACACTAAATGATTGTTGTGGAATACCCAATCCTACAAAATCTATTGCACAAACCAGAATCTACCTCATACTGATGATAGCCAAAAGCTTGAAACAGGCCTGTATATGAGTGATTCTTGGTTTGTGTAAAATCCAACTCGATGCTTTGCTTAAAAGCTATTTAATACGGCGGGCATATGCTTTAAGGGAGCAATGTATAAAGTTGCTATTTTTGGATTAAAAGAGTGAGGTACATTGTATTCTCATTTGCATGTCCCTGCCTTTTAGACATGCAAATGGGCTTATTAATGTATTATTTGTTTTCTGTACTTTGTACGGTGGAGAGCTTTTCTCACTTTTGTGCTCACCATACACTAAATGGTTGTTGTGGAATATATATATATATATATATATATATATATATATATATATATATATATATATATATAGGTTCTAACTGAGTTTGAGTTTAAATGTTTCCTCCTCAATCAATATGTAACAACTATAACATCAGGGTTGTATGACTTTGAGAACATTGCTGTGACATGTGTCACTCATCACTCCCGTGTACAATATTGATGTCGTCTTCACCAAGTAGTTAGTAGACGATTAGTCTCTGCTGCGCTGAGGACCTCTACCTGGGAGGTTGTTTTGCCTCTCCCACTGTGGTCATGTTGGGTAACCCATTCCGTGCGGTTCAGACCATTCCACCTTTCATCGAGTTTCCTTTAAAGTTGACTTGGTTTTGAGAATTTATTTTTCACGCATTTCTTTCATACTCTGGGGAAAGGAAAGATTCCCTGACTCATTTGATCTTCTTCCAAATTCTCCGTCACCGATCCTCCATCAGCTTTTCAGAGAGATGGTTCCCAGATCCAGCCAACACTAACCATGGACACCTCTCTTTGTTTCATTTGACACCAGCACAATGCACTCGCCTGTGCCCAAAATAACTATCTCATTTCCTACATTTCATTTTTCACAGAGTTGGAACTTCTGGTATGTGTCAAAGCCCGGGGCCATTTCCATTGTCTCTCCAAGTATTTGCTGTTCAACTTGTGATTTCGTTTAGTGCTAGACTGATATTTCTGTGTTTCCTTCTTTGTACTTGGTGGAATCTTCATGTATCTGTTAAAAGGAGTTGTATTTTTAAGTATACAATGCCCCTAGGACAGGATTTTTTTCCTCCAGGTTTTTGGCAACCCTACTAGGAATGTGACGTGTTTTGGGAATTGGAGACCAATTCTCTTAACCATGGGATATTGGGGAAGGTCATATCTACTACCTATATATGTTTGTTTACCAATACATTGTTGTTCAAGTTCTAAGAATCATAGTTATACTTACCTTTCAAGGCACAATGTGGTGGTTAAAGGCCAGGGCAAGCATGGCTGGCAAGTATACTTGCAATTTACCAAATTGTCCTTTGCTGAAATCTTATCTGAATCCACCAATACGTAATCAAATCCACCTCCCTCCTCCTTCTCTTCTCATTCCATTCTTGAATAGATAACAAAAAAAATTGCATAACACAAACTGATGCGCTAAGCCAGCAGGGCATATGGAAGACACAAACATGTCATCCTTCAGGTTTAAGCAGAGTCTAATAAAATGTATCTAAAAATACCTTTATGCCCACCGCTTACACAGCTGCAAATGTTTTAATTAGTTACAAACTTCACAAGCAATTGATCTTTTTCCTAATTTACAGTAGTCCTTTAAAGAGACTCTACAGACCTTATCACATATAATACTTGTCAAACTGCGAGACGTCGTCACGCTTGTCGAGGTGCGTAGGACTTAGCATAGCGAGGCGAGACGTTAAACCGTAGCACTTAGCCCAGGCGAGCCTCGCAAAAGCGAGGCGAGCCGTTAAAATACGAGACGCAGGACTTACAACAAAAAAAAATACACAATGCGGGACTTAGAAAAAAAAAAAAATACGAGATGCAAAAATTTACGAGATTATCGACTGAACAAAAAACCCGAAAAAAAAAATTAAATACACCTCAAAAAATTACAAAAACATCACAGACAGCATGGGGCAACAGCCAGGACGTCTGTGAGTAAGGTGGGACGCAAATTTAACTCAATTTAGACTATTGTCTCCACTTGAAAATTGCCTAAGCGAGGAAAAAAATGGCTGGCGAAAAAAATGAAAACGAGGCTACATGACTACGGACCGCGCAAAACACTGCAAGCTGCGTAGCACTTTACACATCACACTACGAACTACAAGATACACTATTACAAAAGCCGCAAAATGCTCACGAGACGCGTATCACATTAATAACATTACGACTATACAATGCCGCTTTACACAATAAACCAACGGCTTTACCTCGAGCACGCAGCCTATTTAGAATGCACACTTGGAACATTCATTACACTTTATAAGCAGGACATCAACACTCACAATGTATATTCTATGCAGAGGCAAAATACAAATAGATTGTTAGCTCTTCAGCCTATTGCTCGCTGCATATATCAATTATAAGTAATTCAACTATATATTACTTAATTAATTTATTGAATAAATCATTATTTATTACTTAACTACATATATATAGAAATATATATCTTTCTCAGTGGACCAAAAGTACACGACAGCCTCACAATGAGCGCCGAAGGTCATCACAGTACAAAACTGTTTCAATTATGTCTCAAACAGCATTCCCATGGCTTCAAATTTTATTGCCTCATCATTTTTGACGGGCAAGTCGCTAGTTTATATATAGTAAATAAGCAGTACCTTATATATATATTGTACCTCTAAGAGCTCTTGCCTCCCTCCCTGCCCCTCACCCACCCGCCCCTATCCAAATCAAATGTATAGAGGCACAGGAATCACATGCACCTGACAAATCAGCAGTGTATGTTATCCTAATATGCCACCACTCCATCCTAATATGCTACCACTCCAGCCACCATACCCACTCTGATTATCTCTCAGCACTCTCCCCTGTGCTTGACACAAAACTTGCACTAGGTAAAATAACTGCATTATACGCATTATGCACCACTGTTTCACATTCCCTCTCTATCAGATTTATACTGTCTCCTGCTATATGGAAACATCTTTCCAATACATTAATTTGACCCCTCCCCCCCTCACACCATGTGCTCTGTAACAGTCTTGCTCACCTAACTTTCCATTTGCAGATTATATTATCTGACCACTAGGAGCAGACAACAGATTATATACCAGAGCCTTTCATCTCAAATGATTCTGCGGATCTCATCCCTCTACCACTAAATGATAAAAAAAATGTCTAACTTTTCCTACCTTCCTACCTAAGCTAACTGTCACTTCCTTCCTGACCCTTGCTATTCCTTATCTGTTACTCTTCCCCAGGTCTCTGCCTCCTCCATTCCCTTTAGATTGTAAGGGTGCTTTGGGAAAAAACACTTTCTACAAAGATTCTAAGCTCAAAACAGGGCCCCCATTTTCTAAAGTTTGCCAATATTGTTTCCTTCCTTGTTCTTATCCCCTGTACATCGCTACGGAATATGTTGGCGAATTATAAATAAAAGTTAATAATAATAAAAGTTCATATATATATATATATATATATATATATATATATATATATATATATATATATATATATATATAGTAAATAAATGTCTAAAAATAAGCTAAAAAATGTATTTCTGTTCAGAATTCCAAGAAATACAGTTATTGCATTGCACTCTGGTAAACTGGGCAGTCATATGCAAATGAGACCATAATGCACGTTCACTCTTTTAATCCAAATACCACTTATACTATATATATATATATATATATATATATATATATATATATATATAAATGTAATCATTAAATATAATGTTTATGACTAAAAGTACGGAGTAGGAAGAGTTTATAATAAGTAGCAGCAAGAATAATAATTATACTTTGCCTGTTTTTTTCAGATTAGCATTTCATTATTTATAATAATAAAATATGTCATACATACACATGTTCTCCTTACAGAAAACCTTGAATTATGTATGTCATCAGTGATAAATGGAAAATAGACATATTGGGAACGAAGCATTCACAGCATTTAAAACATGAAATAAATGAAAAAAATATATTATACTATATTACATTATATTATATTATAGTATATTATATTATATTACATTATATTATATTATAGTATATTATATTATATTACATTATATTATATTATATTATATTATATGAAAGGACCACTTTAATGCCCTAGGAAGATGAGTTACTTACTTTAATTATGTATTGATCATTAAAAAAAATTCATCTGTAATAGTTTATATCCCTATTCAATGTTAAATTCCTTTTCAAAGATAAGACTATCAGTCTTGAGATGAGTGTCTGCCTCCACCCTGATAAACCCATCAAGGGGAGGGTTAAGAGACAGATCTAAAGGGGTTTTAAGAACAATCAGATATCATAAGAGTGTAAATAATATTGGCTGCCCCAACAGCTATTGCTCATTAAATCCTCTTTATTACAACAAAGTCTCAGGTCAAGGGAGATCATTGTGTTTGATACTTTGTGTCTAAAAATGTAATAGCTGCTAGACAAAGCCGACTCCCCCATTGACCTTATAGAGGGTGGATACCAGCAGCAGAGTCTGAACCTTAACAGTAAGCTTAATATTGAATATTTTTTTAACTGTTGAATATTAATTTTATTAATCAATGTCTAACAACGGTCCCCTGTAGTTTGTAGTGAGGTGTGTAACAAAATAACAACATTAGAAGGTACGCAAGACAGAAACATAAAAGTATTTTTATAGAAAAATGTATTTTTAGATGACTTTGTGGTATTCCTTCGTGTTAGACTGCTAGTTTGTCTGTAGCTTGAGGGGTAAGGCTATTTTATGAGGCCTTTCTTTCACAGTGAGTTCTATTGTCAATTATGCTTTTTGGAGATGAGATTTTCAACAGAAGTGAATACAGATCTTATCTGAATCCAATGGTCCTCCCACTCCTTCTAGATTCTTAGTAGTTTTAGAAATAAAGACTTAATACAACAGTTAAAAATGGAAGGCTTTAATTATGCATTTTAAACTGTAATAACATTTTGCACGTTGTCGAGTCAAATTCTTCAAAAGACAATACTATACATATCAGGGGCGGAGCTACCAGTGGTGCAGTGCACCAGGGCCCTCCTATGGAGGGGGCCCAGAGCTGTGTAATTTTTATTTTTTTTGCATTTAATTATTTTCTTCCCCTTCCTAGTCCAATCCACCATGCCCGCCTGGGCAGATTCTTGGGGTGGGGAACGTCAATAGGAAAGGGTCTTGGGGAGGATAGGGGTGCTGTTATTTGAAGATGACTTGGGGAGGGGCACTAAATTAATTGGTACCCGGGGGGGGCCAGCACAAAAAAAATGTTTTACAACCCACTCTTGGGGGGACCAAAATATGTTTGTGCACCAGGGACTTCAATTCTCTACACTTTAGTGCTCCTTTAAAATAAAAAAAATATAAAATTACATATTCTTTTTTGCAGACGTTATGCAGTTTGATTTTATTGGATTTTTATTATGAAATCATTATTTCAGTGCAATATATTTGCTGTTCTCTGTTAGTATCATTTTATTACTTTGACTTTTCGTGGTCTAGCTCATATTCTTCATTAATAATGGAGGAAGCTGAGCCATCTGACTGTCTTCTTGGTGGTCTGCTCTGAGCTAATTTGCATCACTTTATTAAGGTTATGGGTCACGGCATAATGATATGCTTGGTAAGGCAGCAATGCACTTGGTGATGTGATACATGCAGGATGGCCAACTGCACGCCATGCTTTCTGGGGCTATTTATAATCACATTGCAGGATGTATAATGTTATTTGGCTGCTAGCACCATGGGAGAATTCCATAGATACTTCATACTAAGCAGTTACTTCTCTGGGTTATCTTAATTAATAGCCCAGAGAGAGTAGAGTGTTGATAATCTCACCCAAATAGGACCGCCATGATGTTGTATAATCTAGAAACTAGTGTTAGAGGGGTAAAAGATCAGGAAAAATCAGGAAAACAACCATAAAACAAGTAAATTAATTATTGAAGCCTCTGCTGGTCTCTGGAGGCACCCATGGTGCTTTGATGACATTTGTATGTAAGAGAGGGTCATTTACATTTCTGGAGGAGCAGGGCTTGAACTTATTGTATAATTGTATTTATATGGGAGAATTCCATAGCTACTTCTTTCCTGCTTCAGGGCATTTGGGAAGGAAGTGTATAGGTGTCAAATTCCAAAAGCACCAAACAAAGAAGAACTTGAGTTTAATCTACTAGATATCAGGAAGTGCTTGAGTGAGACAAGATGGATACTTTGTATACACAAAGAGAGTCTTCAGAAATTAGGATTCCCTTTTAAAAAATGTTTTATAGTCATGTTTTACACAGCAGCTAATGTGGTTGTTAAATCCTTCACAAACATATAAGGCAATAAACTACAGTATGAAATTACCGGTAGGTTAAATATTAAGATTCCATAGGTTCCTTTCCCTCTAAAACTCCTCTAGTTTTATATAATTAGTTCAGTGTTGTGGGTACCAGATTAATATTAACCAACAAGCTTGTGGGCTGGACTTAAAATAATAACTTTAAAAAAATCTATCAAAATATATATATATATATATATATATATATATATATATATATACATGGGCGTAGGATAATTCAACTCTACCCTGAGGACAGAAAGCAGGAGCAGATCTAGTGCTGGTGCCCTGCTCTAGGAAGGCCCCATTACTGCAATGCCCCTCAAACACTTTTTTTTCAATTTTATTTTTTAAATACTCATCGGCCTTGCCCCCCCCCCCCCCATGAATGACTATATGCCAACTTATTTTGTATGTATGTGTGTATATATATATATATATATATATATATATATATATATATATATATATATATATATATATATATAAATTATAAATCAAAGCTTTCATGGGAAAGACATGCTGTTCCATAGCACTGGTGCACTCTAGTGGCCAAATGGTAATGCATGATTAAGTTTAATTTTTGCTATTTATTGTGTCCCCTTTTCATTTAATTTGGGGCAGATCTGTCCCCCCTATCCCCCCAGTTCCTAACCCCCTGTATGTATATATATATATATATATATATATATATATATATATATAAAAAAATATATATATATATATATATATATAAATAAATGTATATATTTTTATATACTCTATGAATTTACTAAATATTTTGGAATTTATATAGGATGTTGTGTTGTTCAGTTGATTTCACTCACCCAATGGACAGTAGGACGACAGGCACATCATGTGTCTGATTGTCTCAAACAATAAGGTTTTCATGGCAAAGATACTGGAATGGGTTGCCAGTTCCTTCTCAAGTGGACCGCATTTGTCTGACCTCTCTACTATGAGCTACCCATCTTGGGTGACCCTACATGGTATAGCTCACAGCTTCATTGAAGTACACAAGCCCCTTCACACGACAAGGTAGTGATCCAGAAGTTGATATATGATGTACCGAGTTTCTAAACTGTTTTTAATTGTAAAATGATTAGTTTTGTGAAGAAACTCCCTGGGCCACAGAAAAGAGCTGGAGGGCCGAATCTGGCCCCTGGGCCGTATGTTTGGCAGCACTGTCTATGTTTAATTCAGATATAAAGTGGGCCCTTTACAATAGATTGCCAAACAAATACCTGTAGTCCTCTACAACACCAAACAGATTTAAAATCTGCTACTTGTAACAAACTATTTACATTTAAATAGAAGCCTTTTGGGACCTATTTTTAAATAAACACAGTGGTACCTTGTTTCTCAAGAGGTTTTCCCATGAGACTACGAACAAAAAGAAATGGGGCAGGCCAGCAAACTAATAGGTTTAGGAGAGAGAAACAGGCCTCCAATACACAAAGAAAAAGACCTATCAAAGGACGCCAGGTCTTTACGTCCCAATTCACAGGGTCGTAGTTTCCTTACGCCCCTCATTACTGCCATCAACACGTCTCTTTCCTTTCAGGTTTGACAAATGTAATGAAAGGTCAGAGTTGTGACAGTTCTGCTTGTCGATTCTGTGAGTGCTCAACACTAGAAAGAAAATAACCTGGGCCCAGTAAACCCCAGAAGCTGCAAATTCCCAGGGCAAATATGGCTATTGTCCAGTCCTGAAACTCTATCCTCAAAGCAGGTTGTTAGGTCTTTGTGCCCAAGTGAGGAAACTATTAGCCCATTGTTTGCACTTCCATTGTGTTCCTCAACTCATTAGAAGAGAGATTATTAATAGTTTTTTTTTTTTTGAGACATAAGAAAGAAAAAAAGCAAACAATTTCCTGCTATTAAAGTCTTTGTTCTTGTCGTCCCTTTGTCTAGGTGTACGTCAATGGAGAATGGGTGACCAGCATCGGAGAAGGAGGCAGCTTTGGAGAACTGGCATTAATATATGGCACTCCAAGAGCTGCAACTGTCAAGGCCAAGACAGACCTTAAACTCTGGGGCATAGACAGGGACAGCTACAGGCGGATCCTAATGGTAAGTTTGGGGTCAACAATTAAAGGGGAAGTTCCATCAAAACATACGTTACATGGTGACAAAGTAATCAAGTTCAACCTCTCTACATCTCCATAGATCTTTACATTATGTGAATTGTGGTTGACAACAATCACAAATCCATAGAAATATTGCCAATTAGGGGGAATTGTTCCTGGCATTTGGACCCTGGACCAGTATCCTAACTATTCTGTTTAACTGACACAGCCTTGTATGCTTTATTTAATATATCTAAAAAAAGTTATATATTGGATTTGCTGTCACAACCTGTTTAAGTTCAAGAACCTGACTGCCCTTACTGGGTGGGATCCTTTTATTTCTTTAAGGTAAAATATTTGGTCATAGTCTCTAATCTACTTTGCTAAAAAGTAAAATTTTCGCCCATTTTTGCTAAATTTCCATAATACTACAAAGACACTTCAACATTATCTCATAGAAGAGTTCTTATATCATAACATTATTTCAGAAAATGGGGTGGTGGGGAAGCAGAGAATGTAGATTGTTTATATATATATATATATATATATATATATATATATATATATATATACACACACACACACAGTATATTAGTAACTTGCCAGTTATCATATAGTCTGTTCCATCTCTTTCAGTGCTGTCTCTCTCTGTGTGCCCTCTGTGTCTCTCTCACTCTTTCTTTTTCTCTGTGCCCTCTCCCTTTCGTGCACCCCTCCCTCTCTCTCCATTCCCTCTCTCTCCCTCCCTCCCCTCTCTCTCGATCTCCCTCCCACCCCTTTCTATCTCCCTTCCCTCTTTCCCTCTCCTCTCTCCTTCCCCCTCTCTATCTCTCCGTTCCTCCCTCTCTCCCCCTTCTCTCTCTCTCTCTCCCTTCCCTCTATCTCCCCCTCTCTCCCTTCCCTCTATCTCCCCCTCTCTCTCTTCCTCCCCTCTCTCTCTCCCCTCTTTCTCTCCCTCCCCTCTCCCTTTCCCTCCCCTCTCCCTTTCCCTACCCTCTCTCTCTCCCTCCCCTCTCTCTCTCCCTCCCCTCTCTCTCCCTTCCCTCTCTCCCCCCTCTCTCTCTTCCTCCCTTCTCTCTCTCCCTCTTCTCTCTCCCTCACCTCTCTCCCCCTCCCCTCTCCCTCCCTTCCCTCTATCTCTTCCTCCCCTCTATCTCTTCCTCCCCTCTCTCTCTTCCTCCCCTCTCTCTCTTCCTCCCCTCTCTCTCTCCATCCCCTCTCTCTCTCCCTCCCCTCTCTCCCTCCCTCTCTCTCTCCTTCCCCTCTCTCGCCCATCTCTCTTAATCTCCACCTCCCCTCTCTCTCCCCTCTCTCCCCCCTCTCTCCCTCTTCCTCACCTCTCTCTCCCCTTCCTTCCCAGTGATTTGTCTGACCTCCCTGCTATGACTTGCCCATCTTGGGTTACCCTACATGGTATAGCTCACAGCTTCATTGAGGTACACAAGCCCCTTCACCACGATAAGGTAGCGACCCAGAAATGGCCTATATATGTCCACACACAATTTCTAGTTGCTGCCCACAATCATACTGCACATGAGCTATGCCCTTTGCTTCTGACGGCTTCACTCCACCTCCAATGCATCATTCCGATAGTGGAGAGAAATGGATTTTATACACCCTGAGGTATTGTGGGAAAATCCTCAAAT
Source organism: Discoglossus pictus (assembly GCA_027410445.1). Lineage (NCBI taxonomy): Eukaryota > Metazoa > Chordata > Amphibia > Anura > Alytidae > Discoglossus > Discoglossus pictus. Next base: position 82,516,244 of record CM050172.1, read on the forward strand.
TCAGGCCTGTTGTCGTACCTTTTGGACCAAGGTTAACAGCCACTGCTGTAAAGTGTGGGAGCATTACAGTGGCAGTTTAAAGGGACATAGTCACCCCAACAATGGTGAAGTTTATCAGTCTGAGATACCACACTGGTTACAACTATGAATGCATTTTAGCACCTTCATACTTCTCCATATTTCAGGTGCTGCTGTTGTGTTTAGAGCAAGGGTAGGTAAGTTTGTTCCCAGACGGCCACACACAGGCCTGGATTTGAGGATCTCCTTTCTGTGCACAAGATGACTGAAGAAGCAATAGTCTGTCTTGTACACATCGTGGATATCCTGAAATCCTGGCCCTTGAACTTGCCCACCCCTAGTTTTACATATAAAACTCCCCTAAGGCCATGCGTATGACAGGATGTGAAGCTTAGTAAATACCACAATCTATATTTGCTTTATTGCAGCTGCAGAGAAGCTTAGCCAATTTTGGCCAGTGTCCCTTTAAATACAGACGACCATTCATTTAATTTCTGTGCAAAAAATAAAACGCAGCCAGTTCTCACTCCCTATTGCAATCAAAATAGTCTCTTTTGATCCGGCCTCGCGCCCAATCTTGACACATACAGACCGTCTGCGGCGGCTCACTCATCGCTCATTACTGATGTTTTTTAAACCCACAATTAGAAAATATCAAAATTCACTGATCCCACCTCAAAACCAAGCTGTGGTTACACAGGTGGCTGCAACACAGCGTGAAATAGCGATAATTACCGGCGTACACAGACCACGCTGGCGCCCTAATGGTTAATTCATTACTTAACTTACCTAACATTTCTGAGACAGACACTGGATACGTTAATATATACACTGCGGCTTTAAATCTGCGATTTCATTTCCACTGTTAGCGCACGGATTCAGACACGCAGGGGAGTCTCAAGACTGCTGCACGGCCCAATCAATTAATTATATATTAATTAATCCATATAAATCATGATAGATCTCGGAAATCACTTTTACTATCAAATATTATTCTGGAATAAATCATTTTATCGGTATTAAAGGGATATGGAAGTTTCCTGGATGTTACTAGGTATATAATATCCCTGTGTATCTATTTAGTTTTATGTACTTTATTTTATTAAGAAGTGCTTATAAACTCTGCTTTTATTTCCTAAAATAGTCCCGGTATGGGTCTGCCCACTGCAGAATATGCAGAATGCAGACACAGACTCTCTAGGGCTGGATGTGCACTGTAATGTCCTAGCCTATAAGGGATCATGTCTCAGCTGCATGTTGCAGAGAGATAATCACTGATTGGATAGTATGTAACACAACACAGCAAATACAGTCTGTGTCTTCATCAGCTGCAGAGGGCAGACCCATACAAGGATTATTTGTTTGATTTTAGGTAGTAAAAACAGAGTTTATAAGCACTTCTTAATAAAATAAAGTACATAAAAGTAAATAGATACACAGGGATATGATATACCTAGTAAAACCTTCTATGGGTTCCAGCCAGGGAACCACACTGGTCAGTACTTGGATGGGAGACCACCTGGGAATACCAGGAGCTGTATGCTGTGGCCCACTGGAGAATGAACTGGCAACCCACTCCAGTATCTCTGCCATGAAAACCAAGTAGATCAGCATGGTGTCTTATCCATGAGGTCACAGAGAGTCGGACACGACTGAGCAACGCCATTTACATTTAAAACCTTTTATATGTGTGTTCAGTCTTATCCGACTCTCTGTGACCTCATGGACCGTAACGCGGTCATGCTGATCCGTTTGTTATTCATGGCAGAGATACTGGAGTGGGTTGCCATTTCCTTCTCCAGTAGGCCACAGCATACAGCTCCTGGTGTTCCTAGGAGGCCTCCCATCCAAGTAATGACCAGGCCCAACCCTACACGGCCTCAGGGTGGTGTGATCTCTTGGTTCCCTGACTGGAATCAAACCCAGGTTGCAGCACTGGATCCTAACCACAGGACTACCAAGGATCCCATATAATATGTACACACTCTATAAGTAAGGAGTCCAGTGCCTTGATGATTAGTAGCCCCCCTCACCAATTTGATAGATATTTGGCAGCTCCGTGTGCCTTTGAGACTCATCTTACACAGCGCAGCACACGGGGTGAGGACGGGGCATGTGTCGGGCCCTGTGCTGTAGGTGCAGATCTGATACTTGGCACGGAGAGCTGGATATCTGAGCGGCATGAGAGCTGGCAGAGTCTCTTATTCCAGCTCAGGACAGCGGGGCTTTGAAGATAATGTAACCCTGCAATCTCTGGGTTATGGATATGTCCCCCCACTGCCATACGAGTTGTCCATAGGATTACATGACGCCGCCATATTTAGTAGTTAGTCTTTTGCGCGGCATCCTTTGAGTGCTTGTACGTTTAACCCAACAAGTGCTGGAAGAGCCCTTCATTTATTAGATGGAAGACAAAGGGAAACAGCTAAGGCACGTTCATATATAAATACATTTGATTATTATTAAAAGTTTTAAGTGGACGTGATAGATAGGCGAGCTTAGTGGCGAAGTTAATGGAAAAAAGAAATAGACTGCCCTGGGCCCCCCACAGAGGAGGGCCCCAGTGTATTGCATCACCTGTGAGTGAGCTTGAAAGTTGGGTATTTTAAAGGACCAAACTAACAATATAAACAGCTGTGTACATAAAATCTGTGTAAATAAAACATTTTAGGGAGAAAATCTGAATTTTTGAACACTTTGTGAGTACAGGAATCTATTTTGTGTTTGTTACATCACATCATGCGCCCTGGATGATAGTGGTATGTGTTAATGGAAGGAGTTCTGGGGGAGGAGGGAACAGAGAGCCTTTGTTAGATAATTGTATAGTATCAAAATTAAAACCACACCCCTCCCCCTTCATTGCCCAGAAGCAGGAAGTTGCATCAATAGATGCAACTACAACTGTCCAGAAATATAATACCACCTCTCTCACATACAGATTCCACCAATGTCTATAGCGGAGCAGAGGCATCAAAACTTGTGTTTTGCTAATTAAAAGCTATCTGTATGACATTTTTATGCAAAATGATTTGGGCCCCGACGGCACATCTTTACACACCCCACATAAGTCAATAAAAAATCCCAAAATGTGTTGATCAGATCGTTCATAGGATGATCAGATAATATAAAAAAAATTATCTGCCCTCTTTTAATAAATTAAGAGGAGTGCAGTCATAGGCCCTGGTGCTTTGCACCTGCTGCACCCGCGAAAGCTCCACCATTGGTTAAATACATAACTGAACGTGTGTGATCACAGTGTCCTTTTGGGTTAGGCTCCTGTGCTGTTATATCCACTATAATAATTGTCAGTTATGAGTAACGCCCACGAGATGCGTTCTGCGCCGGTGCTACTCACAAGCTGCTAACTCTAAATCTTGGCGAATCGCGCAACTGCGCATGCGAAGCTGCGTCATATTCACACATGTGCAGCAGTGCTGCTCAACAGGGTCACTGGGAGAGAGACAGAGAGAGAGTGGGAAAGAGGGAGGGAGGGGGAGAGAGAGGGAGGCAGACAAGGAGGAAGGGAGACTGAAAGAGAGGGGGGAGATAGAGGAGTGGAAGAGAGAGGGAGAGTGACAGAGAGCCCACAGAGCGCAGAGGGCACAGAGAGAGGGTGCACAGAGAAAGAGAGGGCGCACAGAGAGAGAGGGCACACAGAGAGAAAGAGAGGGCGCAGAGAGAGAGAGAGCTCGCAGAGAGAGACAGCACAGAGAAAGAGAGTGCAGAGAGAGCGCACAGAGAGAGGGAGAGGGCGCACAGAGAGAGGGAGAAAGTGCACAGAGAAAAGGAGAGTGACAGAGAGCCCACAGAGCACAAACAGAGGGAACAGAGAGAGGATGCACAGAGAAAGAGAGGGCGCACTGAGAGGTAGAGGGAGCACAGAGAAAGAACTCACCGAAAGAGAGGGAGAGGGTGCAGAGAGAGAGGGTACACAGAGAGAAAGAGAGCAGAGATAGGGAGATTGACAGATAGCCCACAGAGCGCAGAGGGCACAGAGAGAGGGTGCACATAGATAAGGAAGGCGCACTGAGAGAAAGAGGGCACACAGAGAAAGAGGGCACACAGAGAGAGAGAGGGCACACAGAGAGAGAGAGGGCGCACAGAGAGAGAGAGAGAGCAGAGAGTGGGAGAGGGCGCAGAGAGAGACATCACAGAGAAAGAGAGGGCGCAGAGAGAGAGCGCACAGAGAGAGCGAGAGGGCGCACAGAGAGAGGGAAAGAGTGCACAGAGAAAAAGAGAGGGTGCACAAAGAGAGTGACAGAGAGCACACAGAGCGCTGACAGAGAGCACAGAGAGAGGGTGCACAGAGAAAGAGAGGGCGCATTGAGAGAGAAAGGGCGCACAGAGAGAGAGGGCACGCCGAGAGAGAGAGGGCGCAGAGAGAGAGAGAGGGCACACTGAGAGAGAGAGAGAGGGTGCACAGAGAGAGAGAGCTCGCAGAGAGAGGGAGAGGGTGCACAGAGAGTTGGAGAGAGTACACAGAGAAAAGGAGAGGGCGCACAAAGAGAGTGACAGAGTAGACAGAGGGCACGGAGAGAGGATGCACAGAGAAAGAGAGGGCGCACTGAGAGGTAGAGGGCGCACAGAGAAAGAACTCGCAGAGAGAGGTAGAGGGCACAAAGAGAGAATGCACAGAGAACGAGAGGGTGCGCAGAGCGAGATTGCACAGAGAAAAGGAGAGGGTGCACAGAGAGAGACAGGACAAACAACTGAACATAACAGGGTGACACTGTAATTTATGACGGGCAGGTCACTAGTCCTTGTTATGTTGGGCAGACATCAGCATCTGGAGTTATTGCCTTTTTAGGTTCTCTGTTGCTTCTCGTGTGTGATGTTTACAGTAGAGGGCGTTCAATCCTCACACCCTCATGTCATTAGGACGCGGCCTTGAACAGCACCGGGGCCCACAACAGGGTAGGGACCCTCGGCTACTGACAATAAAGGAGGAATTGTAATTTATTAGATGAGAATGGCAAATAATTACTTTATAGAAAGGTGATCTAGTTATCACAGGGGTGATCTGGCCATCTACCTATACTTTTGTATTCTTATTAACCCTTACAGGGTGAATCCCCTTCTGGGTCATTATCTTGTCATGGGGAAGGGGCTTGTGTACCTCAGTGAAGCTGTGAGCTATACCATGAAGGGTCATTCAAGATGTGCAGGTCATAGCATAGAGTTCAGACAAATCGAAGTACACTGGAGAAGGAACTGGCAACCCACTCCAGTATCTTTGTCATGAAAACCTTAGGAAAAACTCAGGATGTGTCTGGCATGATATGGTCCATAGGGTCAAGGAGAGTCTGGCACGACTGAACACACAGGGTGAATAGGGAAGGTGCAAGGGGGGCCCCCAAATGATTTTGCTCTCAATTCACTTGCTCGTCATTGTTCACAAGGAAGTATAAAAAGAGGAAGAACAAGAGGTCATGATTTGTAGTTGGTATGGGTACATTTAGGGGTAATATGTGAAAATACTGCTTTACAGAAAGGGTAGTACATAAGTAGGAAAGCCTACACAGAAAAGCAAGTCAAGCATGCCAGGGGTGGGCAGAAAAGCAATCCTGATGGTTAATTAAACCAAGGTTTTAGGTAGATAAAATGGGTAATCAGCATGGGCCTTTTGGTTCATAGCTATTCACAGATCAAATTTCTGGTTTTCTAAGATATTTCAGATCAAGTGAATTAAAAAATATATAAAAAAGTATACTTTGTGCTGTAGACTTGCAGCTTGTGGGGTATATTGTTCTCAGTAGGGACAGCAGCCCATCCCTTAGTAGAACCATCCGGAATGTCCTGGGATACATTGTTGCTTCTTTACCCTGAAGGTGTTATGAGAAGCATAGCCTGAGTGGCTAACGGGCACCTCAGAGATCCAGTTGTCCTAAGCCTCTTAAAATCTAAAAGCATTCCTGCCCTATTTTTAGTCGGGTCACTCGCACCCTGTGTCTTGAGAGCAATGGTCAAAGCATCACCATTTTCTTTTAAAGGGTTACTGTTGCCACAAATTCTGCGGGAATTAAAAGACACGGCTGTGTGCTAATGACAAGTGGCTAATGTCTAAAATAGAGTTTTTACTGTAGTTTTGTAACTGAATGCACTACAAAAGTCCTCTGCACCATTAGATAGAGGGTGAAAAAGCAGGTGGAAAAAGTATTTACATTTTTAAAATCGATGCTGAATTCATGGGGTTATGATAAATAGAAGTCTATGGTGCTAAAGGTCCTGGGCTCACTAGCCAGTACCCCTACCCAGCAGCTCACTAGCCAGACATCCACCCACAAGCTCACTAGTCAGTATAACTCCTGCCCATCAGCTCACTAGCCAGTACCCCTACCCACCAGCTCACTAGCCAGACATCCACCCACAAGCTCACTAGTCAGTATAACTCCTGCCCATCATCTCACTAGCCAGTACCCCTACCCACCAGTTCACTAGCCAGTACATCTCCTGCGCACCAGCTCACTAGCCAGTACCCCTACCCACCATCTCACTAGCCAGATCTCTACCCACCAGCTCACAAGCCAGTATCCTGCCCACCATGTCACTAGCCAGTACCCCTACTCACCAGCTCACTGTCCAGTAAAACTCCTGCCCATCAACTCACTAGCCAGTACCCCTACCCACCAGCTCACTAGCCAGTAAATCTCCTGCCCACAAGCTCACTAGCCAGTAAAACTCCTGCACCTCAGCTCACTAGCCAGTACCCCTAACCACCATCTCACTAGCCAGATCTCTACCCACCAGCTCACTAGCCAGTACCCTGCCCACCATGTCACTAGCCAGTACCCCTACTCACCAGCTCACTATCCAGTAAAACACCTACCCACCAGCTCACTATCCAGTACCCCTGCCCATTATCTCCCTAGCCAATACCCATAACCACCAGCTCACTAGCCAGTAAAACTCCTGCCCACCAGCTCACTAGCCAGACCTCTACCCACCAGCTCACTTGCCAGCATAACTCCTGCCCAGCAGCTCACTAGCCAGTACCCCTACCCACCAGCTCAATAGCCAGTACAACTCCTGCCCACCAGCTCACTGTCCAGTAAAACTTCTGCCAACCAGCTCACTAGCCAGTACCCCTACCCAACAGCTCACTAGCCAGTACCCCTACCCACCAGCTCACTAGCCAGTAAAACTTCTGCCCACCAGCTCACTAGCCAGACCTCTACCCACCAGTTCACTTGCCAGTATAACTCCTGCCTGCCAGCTCACTAGCCAGTACCTCTAACCACCAGCTCACTTGCCAGTATAACTCCTGCTTAGCAGCTCATTAGCCAGTACCCCTACCCACCAGCTCACTAGCCAGTACAACTCCTGCCCACCAGCTCACTAGCCAGTATAACTCCTGCCCCCCAGCACACTAGTCAGTACCCATACCCACCAGCTCACTATCCAGAAAAACTCCTACCCACAGCTCACTAGCCAGTACCCCTGCCCATCATCTCACTAGCCAGTACCCCTACCCACCAGCTCACTAGCCAGTAAAACCTCTGACCACCAGCTCACTAGCCATTACCCCTGCCCATCATCTCACTAGCCAGTACCCCTACCCACCAGCTCACTAGCCAGTATAACTACTGCCCAGCAGCTCACTAGCCAGTACCCCTACCCACCAGCTCACTAGCCAGTATAACTACTGCCCAGCAGCTCACTAGCCAGACCTCTACACACCAGCTCACTAGCCAATAAAACTTCGGCCCACCAGTTCACTAGCCAGTATAACTCCTACCCACCAGCTCACTAGCCAGTAAAATTTCTGCCTACCATCTTATTAGCCAGTACCCGTACCACCAACTTACTAGCCAGTAAAACTCCTGCCCACCATCTCAATAGCCAGTACCCCTACCCACCAGCCCACTAGCCAGTATAACTACTGCCCAGCAGCTCACTAGCCAGACCTCTACACACCAGCTCACTAGCCAGTAAAACTTCTGCCCACCAGCTCACTAGCCAGTATAACTCCTACCCACCAGCTCACTAGCCAGTAAAATTTCTGCCTACCATCTTATTAGCCAGTACCCGTACCACCAACTTACTAGCCAGTAAAACTCCTGCCCACCATCTCAATAGCCAGTACCCCTACCCACCTGCCCACTAGCCAGTATAACTCCTACCCACCAGCTCACTAGTCAGTACCCATACCCACCAGCTCACTATACAGTGAAACTCCTACCCACAGCTCACTAGCCAGTACCACTGCCCATCATCTCACTAGCCAGTACCCCTACCCACCAGCTCACTAGCCAGTAAGACCTCTGACCACCAGCTCACTAGCCAGTACCCCTGCCCATCATCTCACTAGCCAGTACCCCTGCCCATCATCTCATTAGCCAGTACCCCTACCCACAAGCTCACTAGCCAGACCTCTACCCACCAGCCCACTAGCCAGTATAACTCCCGCCCAGCAGCTCACTAGCCAGTATAACTCCTTCCCACCATCTCACTAGCCAGTACCCCTACCCACCAGCCCACTAGCCAGTAAAACTCCTGTCCACCAGCTCACTATCCAGTACCGCTACCCACCAGCCCACTAGCCAGTAAAACTCCTGCCCACCAGCTCACTAGCCAATACCCGTACCACCAACTCACTAGCCAGGAAAACTCCTGCACACCAGCAGAGAGGTCATACAAATCGCTGACCACTGGAGAAATAACTGGCAGCCCACTCCATTATCTCTACCAAGAACACCTTATGGATAAGCTTGACCAGGACATAGCCATAACAATAAATGTGCCTGGTCCATAGGGTGATGGAGAGTTGGCAATGACTGAACGACTTAACAACCTAAGCTTATTATGGGTACTGCACTCTGTCTACAATCCAAGCCTGATAGTAAGCATGTCCATGGTAGTACTGCCGTAACCTTGATTGCCCTCCATGTCCTTTGCTAATATCGGTGCCTGGAGGCTCCATGTGCTGTTGGGTGTGACCAAACCATCCGGTATTATTTATATCATTCTCTCTCTCTTCTCTCTAATAACAGGGCAGCACGCTGAGGAAGAGGAAGATGTACGAAGAGTTCCTGAGCAAGGTGTCCATCCTGGGTCAGTTGGCCTCCATATTGCTGACATCACATGCTGCTCAGACCACTTTTAGCACCAGTGATCTCATGCAGCTCAGTTACAACACGACAGAGGACCACACAGCGTCCCATAAACTCACATGGGGTCCCACATACTAGTCATGTTTATTAGCTCGTGTAAGCTCACATCTGTTCCTGAGGTTCTCTTAGTTGTTATCTGATCTCATGGAGCGAACTAAATGATTTTACACATGTGACCTGGAGGTGTCAAATCCCAGGGCCTGGAAATGAGAGGGTTAAATAACAGCCTTGTAATTAATAACCTATATATTCCATATTATATATTAATTATTACAGCAATATTATATTTTAAAGCTATATTATATATTGGATATTAAAGCTATATTATATATTAAATACAAAAGTAATATATATTAAAACTATATTATATATTAAAGTAAAAATATGTAATATATTAAAGATATATTATATATTAAAGCAGCACATATAATAGTTGTGGTTTGTCAGTAACGCTATGTTAAAAGTTGCAACAAACCCTCAATTACTACAACTATAACTCTCAAGTTGCACATGCGCATTGTGGGGCGTGCATGAGCAATGCACAGCCTACACGCCGGGAGCGGGAGGGAGAAAGGAGACACAGGGGAGGGAGAGAGGGGGAGCAAAAGGAGACACAGGGGAAGGAGAGGGAGGGAGAAAGGAGACACATGGGAGGGATAAAGGAGACACAGGGGAGGGAGAAGGGAGACACAGGGGAGGGAGAAGGGAAACACAGGAGGGAGGGAGAAGGGTGACACGGGAGGGAGAGGGATGGAGAAAGGAGACATGGGAGGGAGGGAGAAGGGAGACACAGGGGGAGAGGGGGGGAGAAAGAAGACACAGGGGAGGGAGAGGGGGGAAGGAGACACAGGGGAGGGAGGGGGGCGATCACAGGGGGGGAAGAGACACAGGGGAGGGAGAGGGGGAAGAGACACAAGGAAGGGAGAGGGGGGAGAGTGGGGGGGAGACACTGGGGAGGGAGAGGGGGGAAAGAGACACAGGGGGGGGAAGAGACATAGGGGAGGGGGAAAGGAGACACAGGGGAGGGAGATGGGGAAGGAGATACAGGAGAGGGAGAGAGGGGAAAGAAACACAGGGAGGCAGAGGGTGCAAGAGACACAGGGGAGGGAGAGGGCAAGAAGAGACACAGGGGAGGGAGAGGTGGGAGACACAGGAGGGAGGGGGGAAAGAGACATAGGGGTGGGTTGAGACTCGCAATGAGCGCCGAAGGCTCTCATCGCAAGGTTCGCCATAAGTGACAAAGTTACGGACAGTGCATGCCGCAGCCTGCAATGAAGGCGCTCATCGCGAGGACCGTAAAGTAGAGGTGGCGGAGAGGCTTGCAATGTGTGGCAAACAGCATTGCCAGGCTTCAAATTTTATTTCTGTCATGTTTGACGGGCAAGTCACTAGTTATTATATATTATATATTAAAGCGATATTATAAATTATATATTAAAGTGATATTATATATTATATATTATATATTAAAGAGATATTATATATTAAAGTGACACAATCTAAACCTATAGGTAATTACTAGTACTTTATCAGTTTTATGCTATTAAAAATAACTTTTGCCATTTTTAGCTTTTTTTTCCCACCCCTGTAAAGAAATCTATTATTTTGATAAAGAGCAATCATTGCCATTAATTAATGATAAGCCCCATAGGTATTGGTTTTATTGCCTTGAGAGCAGTCGCCTTCACATAAAGAGACTAGGCACGCTCAATGTGCACACAATGCCTCATGTATCAGTAATTAATGCAAATGATCTCTTATTAACAAAAGACTAGAATTTATTTTTACTGGTGGATCAGAACAGCTGACCAACAGCTCAAAATGGTAAAATTCAATGTTAATTTACTGTAGAAAAATGCATTTTTTATAACATGCAATTGATAAATTATATTACCTATGAATTAAAATTATACCGTATTTGGTATAAGTATTGTGTCACTTGAATCCGATTGATAGACAGCTCCATTTAAAGGACCACTGCAGTTTGGGAAAACATCACCTGTTGTTGAAAGGACCATATTATTTTAAATACATTCTTTAGAAGAACTGCATTTGAAAATAGGTGACATGTTTTTAGATTGTAAAAAATAATACACAATTTATCACCTTTTCTATGTAATTATGCTGCAGTGGAATCTACCATTTTGGATTCTGATGATCAGCTTTCTGGAGTGGTAGATGTTGAATACATAGGAAGCTTCTAGTTGTAGCTAAAACAGAGTTTTTAAACAAGACTTATAGAAAAGCGCAATTACCCCCCGATAAAAAAATTGTTTTATATATAATATATATAAATATTAAAAAATTGTACATATGCTCATCTACCTTGCACTTCTAGTTTGCTTGAGCCTAGGGGGAGGTTATCTTACATGGATTTGCTCTTCTATTTACTCATATAATTAAGTAACTATAATGGCAGTTTTTTTAAAGATAATTTAATAGAGATTTTATCTGAATCAAAGGTCCCTGCCATCAGTCCAAACTGTCTAATTCTGTTAGGAAAAAGTCTACAAGTCAATCAAATGACATCCCCTGTGTCTCCCCCCCCCTCCCTCCCCTGTGTCTCCCCCCCCTCCCTCCCCTGTGTCCCTTACTACCCACTTCCTCCCTTGTGTCTCTCCCCACCTGTGTCTCATCCTCCCCTCCCCTGTGTCTCTACCCCCCTCTTCCCTCCCCTGTGTCTCTTTCCAACCCCTCTCCCTCCCCTGTGTATCTTCCCTGTGTCTCTTTCCCCCTCTCCTTCCCCTGTGTAGCTTTCATCCCCCCTCCCTCCCCTGAGTAGCTTTCATCCCCCCTCCCTCCCCTGTGTCTCTCTTCCCCTCTCACTCCCCTGTGTCTCTGCCCCCTCTCCCTCCACTGTGTCTCTATTCCCCTCTCACTCACCTGTATCTTCGCCCCTTCCCTCCTCTGTGTCTCTTTCCCACCACCACCCTCCCCTGTGACTCTTTTCCCCTGTGTCTTTTTGTCCCCTTCTCCCCCTCCCCTGTGTCTCTTCCCTGTGTCTCTCCCCCTCCCTCCCCTGTGTAGCTTTTATCCCCCCTACCTTCCCTTTGTCTCATTCCCCTCCCTCCCCTGTGACTCTTCCCCCCTTCCAAGTCTTTTCCCCTCTCCCTCCCCTGTGTCTCTTTGCCCCATCTTTCTTCCCATGTGTCTATTTGCCCCCCTCTCCCTCCCCTGTGTAGCTTTTATCCCCCCTACCTTCCCTTTGTCTCATTCCCCTCCCTCCCCTGTGACTCTTCCCCCCTTCCAAGTCTTTTCCCCTCTCCCTCCCCTGTGTCTCTTTGCCCCATCTTTCTTCCCATGTGTCTATTTGCCCCCCTCTCCATTCCCTGTGTTTGCTGAATCACAATTTAATAAGGCTGTATATTAGTGATATTTTTATAGCGGTTACCATCATACTGCTAGAAAGGATGTTTTTATGTGGGTATAATTTTTTTATTTTATTATAATACTATTTTTAAATACATCACCATATTCTATGCGCTCTCCTTTTTGCAATTATAGTTTGATTCGCCATTATTTTACTGGTGAGTTAATTGGAAGTGTAAACAAGGACTCATGGAGACCCTGTTAATTGTGTTCTCTTGTCTGATTTATATTAAAGCCAATGGGAACAAAAGTTGCAGCTCAGACATCCATAAGGCTCCCTGTCCCTCTTTTTCCTGTAACATACCAGAACAGATGAGGATGATGCAGTATCACACTGACTATATTTAATGTAAATTTTCGACACTATAGACAAATAATTTCTCATACAAAAAGAACCTTTCGTAATGTTTAGGAAGTGATTGTTTAAATTCATGCTGTTTCCCTTTAACTCTAACGATTTATACAAAACATTTCTTTGTCTTGGTTTCTATGAGTGACAGGTCCTTTAAACCATCTGCTGAGCTCCTTGTCCTTGAAGTTTGTTTTGCTCTGATTGATGTGATAGGCACAAAATTGGGACATTTTCAGTAGGAACAAACCCAACCCTTCCCAACTGATCAATCACCATTAGCTGAAGACAAACTTGTGATAAGTATGGCGGCCTTGGCCATTATCTCAGAGACTTGAATTACTGATTACATTAGGTTACATTTTACTAAAGACGTTAAAACAAACAACTTAACTACTTTAGCAAAACATCAATACATTTGCAGTTAGGAAGCAAACATGGCGCCCAGTCATGGAGATTTGAGGGGAGGAAATCCAATAACGCGCACTTGAACTTCACAAAAGATTTTAGTCCAAACAGGATTGTGTCTAATAAATCAATATTACATCCAATGTCGAAAGGTGGAACCATTCTGTTACCTCCCTGAATGTCCACTTAAATTGAAAGAAAAAGTGCATTTATGAACTAGTGTGCCCCCCAACCATTTAATTCAGTGGAAAGTAATCATATTGCTCCCTATTCCTTTCGGGATAAGAGGATGAGTGCTAGCTGCTGAATGCGTGTGAATAAGTGTATAATCCCTCCAATATAAAATATCTAAGACATGATATAATTAGCCTCTTTTAATGTTCAATTATAAATCTATTTGTTAGCCGTACGGCCGTTTCGTCATTCTAACGGCTTTCTCAAAGGCTTAGTATATAGTGTAAAAGTAATCATACCCATAATGTTATAAGACTTGACAGAACCTTAAACATAAAATAAAACTTTTAATATGTTGTTGATTAGTCATTCATTCGTGTCTGACTCTCTGTGACCCTATGGAGCGCAGCACGCTAGGCACATCTTGTGTCTGGGTGTGCTAATCCATAAGGTTTTCATGGCAAATATACTGGAGTGGGTTGCCCGTTAATTCTCCAGTGGACAGCTAAATACTCCATTTCAATAAATTACTCGGGTTCCCTGAGTGGTTAGGATCCGGTGCTTTCACTGCTGCGGCCTGGGTTTGATTCCAGTCAGGGAACCAAGAGGTCACACCACCCTGGAGCCATGCAGGGTTGAGCCTGGTCAGTACTTGGATGGGAGACCACCTAGGAATACCAGAAGCTGTATGCTGTGGCCCACTGGAAAAGGAACTGGTAACCCACTTCGGTATCTCTGCCATGAATATCAAGTGGATCAGCATGGTGTGTTGCAGTCCATGAGGTCACAGACGGTCGGGCACAACTGAACGACGCAAACAAACAAATACATTACTTATTGAAACACTATAAAATGTAAGAGAGGGATTGAGTAAATCATTGGATTGCCCATTACTCCAACATCCCAATGAAGCAATATACCTGATTTATAGCTTGTGTGAGTAATAAATAATTAGTGCCACGCACTAATTTATAACTTTAAACACACCGTGTGATAGATAGTGCCGCAGTTGATCGCCTATAGGCCAAACCTCCCCAATACCTAACATTTCTGCAATCTAGATATTGGTTCATGATACAAGTGCTCTTCTCTGAATACTATCCTAAACAAGTGACATCACCAATCCTATGGCCTGACGCTCGTTTTGCTAGGCAGCTGCTTCTTTTTCTCCCTGAACATCCCCTTTAAAGATATATCATGACAAAGAAAGATAGACTGGGTCCAAATCTGTCCATAGTGCACTTGTGGAAAGGAAATAGCTACAAATTGAAATGTATACAGCGGCTAATGTTGTTAGTTAGTACATATAACTCACAAGTGAAGTTTTTCCCAAAATACAGTTGTCCTTTAAGCCCTGGATCAGTAATATTTCACCCATGAGCAACTTGTAGATCTCTTCAAGCTCGACCCTTGGTTGTGGCAAAGCTGACGTAACAGATTGTGGTAAAAGAGCTTGCAATCTATTTTCCAGTTAATGCAGACTGCCTGTTTCAGTAGGGGCTTAAAGTGAGGTTCCATATATGAAACAATTTAAAACTATAGGTAATTACAAGTACTGCCTTAAAAAAAGTTAAATTGCATACAGTAACATTTTGAGTTGTCAACATTTCTGGCCCACTCTTAGACAGAGATTCATATATTTTGTTAATGATTGACAGTAATTACTGACAAGCCCCCCAGGCCATTGGGTCCATGGTCAATAAAGATGCTCTATGTGCTCAATTCCAATATTTTATCTTTAGGAAAATGTTAGAATATCTGAGGGTGGATCAGAAAGGCTGACAGCTCAAAATCCAATGCAAGATAGGAAAATGCACTTGATAAAGTTCTTGTTATATCTTACAGATTTACTTAAGTCACTTTAAGGGCTATAGTTGGGGTCCCTAGTATATCCCATCTTAGATCCCCTTCTATACTGTTAACATTTTTCAGGATATTGTTGTTTTTTTCCTAACGTGTTTTCCCATCAGTAAAAAATAAAATAATAAAGTTAAAATAAATACATTTATAAAAGTATTTTGTTGGAATGTTTGTTGTTAGTAAATAAAAACATAAAACTATGTTAATTTGTTCCGAAGTTAGATTTCCTCATCAGGACTTTTCCTTTGGGATCCTGATTCACACACTGGCTATGAGAACTAAAGACTTATGGGAGCCAGATATAAGAGCGATATATAGGGCAGAGTGGAGTCTTCTGGGGTCTTGGTGGGTGACAAGATGGCGGAACTCTTGCTCAAAACCAAACTACATTTCAAACACCCATTGTACTTTAAGATAAAATTTGATTTTTTTTGTAAAGGAATCCATTTTGTGTTTGTTACATCACTTCTTGAGAGCTGGATCAGTGGTGGGAGAGCTGGAGAAGAGGGAATAGAGAGGTCAGAGTGCTTTGTTAGATAATTGGACTGGACTAAAATTCACACCACAACTTTAGCTGCCCAGAAATCTAAAGCCCCCTTTCACACATGCACACAACTTTCACCAATGCATCATGGATCTCTCCGGGGTCCAACGTAATACCGTTAAAGGGCCACCGCAGAAGTCCTAATTGTGGTAGGGTAGTAGTAATACAAATCTGTAATGAGATCAAAAATGGAATTTAGTAATAGAAAACAGCTTTGAATTTACTACATTTTAGATGTCTGCAGCTCAAGAGATCCTAACGTCAGTTTGGTCTTGTTATCAGTATGTAACTACCTCATTGCCGAATTAATGTCTTCCTTTTGCATATGGTTTC